>SJYA01001604.1:81430-131682 GCA_006410615.1 Neotragus moschatus
AATGAATCAAAGGAAGGGACCCTAGAGTAATATATATACTATATATGGCATATAATATATATAACAATATATATATAATACATATATATAACAAAACATATATATATATTTAAAGTTTTTGTTTTTATTAAGGAAAGTAAATGTTTTCTAAATGCCACCTTGAGAGATTCAGAAGGTTAACTGCACAAGTACCAAATTAGTGGATTTCAAGGGATGTAAAGCAGTCCACTGGGAGAAGCAAAGTTAAGTTCAGAGTAACAAGATAATCAAATGACTCTAGATTAGTTCAGTTCAATTCAGTTCAGTTGCTCAGTCGTGTCCGACTCTTTGCGACCCCATGAATCGCAGCATGCCAGGTCTCCCTGTCCATCACCAACTTCCGGAGTCCACTCAGACTCACGTCCATCGAGTCAGTGATGCCATCCAGCCATCTCACCCTCTGTCGTCCCCTTCTCCTCCTGCCCCTAATCCCTCCCAGCATCAAAGTCTTTTCCAATGAGTCAACTCTTCGCATCAGGTGGCCAAAGTACTGGAGTTTCAGCTTTAGCATCATTCCTTCCAAAGAAATCCCAGGGCTGATCTCCTTTAGAATGGACTGGTTGGATCTCCTTGCAGTCCAAGGGACTCTCAAGAGTCTTCTCCAACACCACAGTTCAAAAGCATCAATTTTTCAGTGCTCAGCCTTCTTCACAGTCCAACTCTCACATCCATACATGACCACTGGAAAAACCATAGCCTTGACTCTAGATTAACAGGACATAAAAACTTAGGATATTTTGGTCATAGGAAACCAAAGCAAAAGCAGATACTATTATTTATCAATAGTATAAATAATTTAGTTCAACCTAATTTTGTGTTGCCAATAAAAATAGAACCCTAAAATATAAAAATGATGTCAAATGAGCACTTAGACATATAGTATAATTTATGCTGATCTTTTTTAAGATCTTTTTGGCTTTGGAGCAGTGGCAGTGAAAGTGGCATTATCTAAAATTTGAATAGAACTGGAAGAGGCAATAGTTTCTTTAATATTTTTCAGTCACAGACCACTTAAAAAAGAAACTGATGAACTGGTAGACATTCTTATATGTTCATACTCAAATTTACACACATATTATGAATTATTATGTTAGCAAGCTGGACTTTCCAAAAGTAGATACTGCTGAAATGTGAGTTTTATTAGGGATGACATCTGTGAGGAACAATGGGAAAAAAAGTGGGAGGAGACTGGGGAGTTCAAGGACCACAGTGCAGGTCTGTCTTAGATGAAGGGGACAGGGAAGATGGAAGGTAGGGTGAGACCTTCTCGGATAGTGGTGTAGCTCTAAAAGGGTTTATCAAGGTTGTTGGGTAGTTCTAACCCCAGAGTTAACCCATCAGAGAACTCCTTCATCTCCCAGGAATAGGTGTATCTCAGTATCCATGCCCTGCTCATTCTTTGAGGAAATCTATTTTTTAAAAAATTACTGAAGTATAGTTGATTTACATTTTCAGTATTAGTTCATGTGCACGTCATAAAGATTTAACCTTTTATATTACTAGATCATGCTCCATTTAAAGTTATTACAAAGTCGTTGCTATCTTTCCCCATGCTGTGCAATGTATCCTTATCGTTTATCTATTGTAAACATAGTCAATTGTATCTTTTAACCCCATATTCCTATCTTGCCCCTTCCCACTCCCCTCTACCAACTAAATGTTCACTAGTTTATTTTCTATATCTGTGAACCTGTTTCTACTTTGTTATATGCAATCCTGTACTTTATATTTTTGACTCTTCTCCCTCACATTTTATGTTTTTGATTTCATATCTTACATCTTTAAGGGCTTCCCTTATAGCTCAGTTGGTAAAGAATTTGCCTGCANTGTTCACTAGTTTATTTTCTATATCTGTGAACCTGTTTCTACTTTGTTATATGCAATCCTGTACTTTATATTTTTGACTCTTCTCCCTCACATTTTGTGTTTTTGATTTCATATCTTACATCTTTAAGGGCTTCCCTTATAGCTCAGTTGGTAAAGAATTTGCCTGCAGTGCAGGGAAAACAAGTTCGATCCCTGGGTTGGGAAGATCCCCTGGAGAAGGAAATGGCAACCCACTCCAGTATCCTTGCCTGGAAAATCTCATGGACAGAGGAGCCTGGTGGGCTGCAGTCCATGGGGTCGCAAAGAGTCGGGCACAACTGAACGACTAACACTTACTTACTTTTCATTGTTTATTGTACTTATGGTTGATTTTATAATTTTTAAAAATAATTATTTACTTTTGGCTAATCTGAGTCCTCATTGCTGCATGGACTTTTCTCTGGTTTCTGTAGAAACAAGAGAAGTGGGAGCTCCTCTTTGTTGCAGTGTTCAGGCTTTAGTTGCTGGGGCTTCCCTTGTTGCAGAGGACAGGCTCTAGGGTGTGTGGGCTTCAGTAGTTGAGGGGCATGGGCTCAGTGGTGTAGCTCCCAGGCTCTAGAGCACAGGCTCAATAATTGTGGTGCATGGGTTAGTTGCTCCATGGCATTTGGGATTTTTCCAGACCAGGGATTGAATCTGTGTCTCCTGCATTGGCAGACAGATTTTTACCCTTGAGCTACCAGGGAAGCCTCTTCTTTAATCTTCACACTGCCTTAAGTGGTTAATCCTCAGCCTTTAGTATATATTTACCTTCTCTTTCCTATAGATTCTTACTATTCATTATAGCCTTTTATTTACCAGTTATAGAAAGGTATGTAACATTTCTTTTAAGGGAGATTTAGTCTTGATGAACTCTTATTTAATTGTTGCTTGTTGGAGAAGATATTTATCTCTCCCTCAATTCTAAAACCATATTGAGTACAGTGTCCTTGTTTGCATACTTTCTCTTCCAGCTCTTTGAATATATTATACCACTCCCTTCTGTGCTTCCTGTACTTAGGTATTTCATTCTTTCTTTACGTTTGGGACATTTTCAGGTATAATTTTATCAAGTATGTTTTTCATCATTTTCTCCAGATCTCCTTCTGAGACACCTGTAATGCAAATAATGATATGCTCAATGGTATCTGAGAGCTCTCTTAAATTGTTCTCATATTTTAAAATTTGTTTTCCTTTTTTGCTGTTCTCTTTGTGTGGTTTCCATTTTTCTATCCTCCAGATCACTTAGATGTTCTTCTTAATCACTTAGTTGGCTATTCATTCATTCTAGTGTGTTTTTTCATTTCAATTATGTATTCTTCAGTTCTGACTTAAAAAAAAATTACTAGTTTCCTATTAAGATTCTCATTAATTTTTTTTCCCCCAATGATTTTCTCTTTCTTTTTCGAGTCTGGTTCCTCTGGCTTCTCCTTTTACTTAATTTCTCTGTCTCTAAACATCTATGCGAAACAGTTCACCTGTTGTCATCTTGAAGGTGTGTCCTTACGTTGGAGCATCCCTGGACAGTCTGTGTGTGGTCAGTCACTTTGGCAAGAGAGCTCGATTTGATGGGAACACGTGTCCCTTCTTTCCTCTGGCTGTGCCCTCAGCCATCATCTTGACACAGGGTGGGTCTGGAAAGGGAGGGGCTAGGGCAGGAGCCGGGTATCAGGCCGGCTTTCTCCTCTGCTCAGTGGCTCTTGACACACTATTGGAGATGGTGCAGTACCGCCAGTTCCCAGAACCTAGGTCCAGAGGATTGGGTCTGGACTGGCTCTGTTCCCTTTAACTTCCAGCATCAGCATCCTTGCCCAGAGGGGAGCGGTGCTGCAGCAGGAAGGCTCCCGTGCAGAGCTCTGCTTGGGGGTGGGGCGGCAGGCCCGCCCGCACAGAGGTCCGGGCTGCTTCCGGTCGGCTGCCTGAATCAACAACAGTAATGGCCGTCCCTGTCCGGCTTAAACTCAGCCTTAGGGGCAGAGCATCCTTTGTCTCTCTCAGCCGTTACTGCCCTCAGCTTCTGCCCCCCGCCCCCCACCAGGATGCTGAGTCAGGCTACAGGGGCCTGGGCAGGCTGTCACTGTGCCCTGGGGTGTGTCAGCGTCGGGGATGGGGACCATTTTCTGATGCGCTGCCTGTGTAAATGCCAGTCATGGCTGTCCCCTGCCCACTTGGACACCGCTCTGGGCCTAGGTCGCCTCTGTGTTCCACAGCACGGCTCTTGCCTTGCTTGTGGCAGCCCTAACTCCAGCGTGGAGCTGTGATGTGAGGCGAGCAGGGCTGGTGTGCTCGCTGGCTCTGACTGGGCCACGTGCTGGGACAGGAGCTGGAAAGCAGGCGGCCGCCCCAACAGTTTTCCATCCTCCGTCTCTGCCCCACTTCGGGAGCAAGCCAGCACAAGCGTGCCCCTCACAGGCGAAGTCCAGGCTTTCCACAGTTCTCCTGTGGGTCCTACTGGCCCTCCAACCGGCCAGGAGGCCCCATTTCCCCTTTGTCAGAACCCAGGACGAGGGCGGCCAATGTGTGGCTTAATCCACTCACTCCCCAGAGCAGGTCATCACCCAGCACGCTCCCTTTTCCCCAGTCGCCTCCGAGGGACACAGGTTCTGACCTGATCACACCTCTTCCCTCCCTACCTGATTCTGTCTGCATATTTCATAAGGTCTTCCTTGTATGGGAGTCCTTCAGCCAGTCCCCAGTTAGTTCTTAGTGAAAATTCTTCCACATGTAGATATATATTTTTTGATGCATTTGTGGGGGTCGAGGAGTTCCAAGTCCTATTTTGCCATCTTGATCAATCACTCTCTATCTTCAGTAAGAAAAGAATGGATGTCACCGGCTAGCAGCTGGCGCTATGGGTCCATTATATTCCCTGCAGCTGCAGATTAGAGAGGTACATTGTCGTAGCCCTCGCAGTTGCGGACCCCAGGATGAAATCTTGGCTTAAGGGAAAGTGACAGTTATGATCAGACACCTGATTCTTACAAGGTGATTATCAAATCGATGCCTCTGATTTAATCTGGAGATAATGACTTAAAATGAGCTAGAGCCCAGGTGTAAGTACTGAAAGGAGTCCAAATCTCGATGTCCTGAGGACTGTCAATGTTTGGATAACATCTATTTGTTAGTACCTACTCGAAGCTAGATATGGCACTGAGAAATTCACATTAATTAGTTCACAGCGAAGTATTATGATATTCAACTTCATGGTTTGAAAAACTGAGTAACTTGCCCATTTATCTAGAAACACAAATATAACTTGTAATGCTTTTTTTTTTTAAAAGATTGAGTTTCTTCATATGAATCTCAACGGTACCAGTATCTCAATGACTTTGAGATCACAATACCTCTGTGTGCCTCCTGCGTCACGTCAGTTGGGTCCGACTCGGGGGCGCCGTGGACTGTAGCTAGCCCACCAAGCTGCTCTGTCCATGGGATTCTCTAATATTGGAATGGGCTGCCATTTCCTCCTCTAGGGATCTTCCCAACTCAGGTGTCAAACTCACCTCTCTTACAGCATTGACAAGCAGGTTGTTTACCACTAGCACCACGCAGGAAGCCCCACAATGCTTTTGGAGAAGAAAATATGGAATTTGAGAAAAAGGCTAGTCTCTTTGTGACAAAGTCCTCTTTCCTAGTCTCTGAGAAATTATTTCTATTTCTTTCCATCTTGCATTCCAGAAGTGTACTTGAATGAGACAAAGCAGTACGAAAATGAAGTAGGAAACAAAACTCAACCTAACATTTAAGGAATATAAGGTGATAAAACCAAAGACTTAAAAAGTATCTTCAACATTAAAGGGAATTATATGGAAAATTGTATATTGATGATAGTACCACAAGAACAGAGTTTATTTTCAGCAGGAAGGCTTAGGTTAATTATAAGGAAGAGCTCCTTTTCATGCTTATTAATCTAATGAATTATATATATCCTGAATGTAGATGTGTAAAATGAGAAAGAAGATACAAGCAAGATATGTTATTGATACTTCCATTTCAGAAGGATGGGTTAAAAATAACCCCTTTGTAGTACAGATACTTTTCAAAGAATGTCTATGTAGTACAGTGACTTTCAGACATCTTTTTTATGATTGCATATAATAATAAATACATTTTATACCACAACACAGTACATATGTACATATACAAACACAAACTTATAGTTCATAACAACCACAGCTATTTTATTATCTGTAATACACTCTGTTTTGTCTCTTTTGTTTTATTCTATTTGTTTTTGTCCTATCCTATTCTATACTTTCTCATTAAAGAATTCTAGTCATGGTCAACTTAATTGATTTCACTATCTGCTAATGGCTTACAATTTGAAAAATTGAACCAGTCTGTAGTTCCGCCTCTAAAAGACAATTGATTAAATTACAAGAATCATGACACCATTGAAGAAAGAAGGAAGAGATGAAAAAAGAGTTTTGTGATACCTTACCTATCACATACTTATAAAGTAACTATATAGTAGACTGATGTTGAAGTTGAAACTCCAGACTCTGGGCACGTGATGTGAAGAACTGAATCATTTGAAAAGATCCTGATGCTAGGAAAGATTGAAGGCAGGAGGAGAAGGGGATGACAGAGGATGAGATGGTTGGATGGCATCACCGACTCAATGGACATGAATCTGAGTAAACTTCGGGAGTTGGTGGTGGACAGGGAGGCCCGGAGTGCTGCAATCCATGGGGTCGCCAAGAGCTGGACACGACTGAGCCACTAAACTGACTTACTGACTGATACAGTAGGGATCTCTTTTATATGGCAAGAGAAGTGATTACTGATTGTATATGATATAAACAATATCAGATATTGTATAGAGCAGAGGTCCCCAACCTTTGTGGCACTGCTGCTGCTGCTGCTGAGTCACTTCAGTCGTGTCTGACTGTGCGACCCCATAGATGGCAGCCCACCAGGCTCCCCCGTCCCAGGATTCTCCAGGCAAGAACACTGGAGTGGGTTGCCGTTTCCTTCTCCAATGCATGAAAGTGAAAGTGAAGATGCTCAGTCCTATCTGACTCTTAGCGACCCCATGGACTGCAGCCTACCAGGCTCCTCCGTCCGTGGGATTTTCCAGGCAAGAGNGCATTGATCGCTGAGGAAGGCTTTCTTATCTCTCCTTGCTATTCTTTGGAACTCTGCATTCAAATGGATATATCTTTCCTCTTCTCCTTTGCCTTTCGCTTCTCTTCTCAGCTATTTGTAAGGCCTCATGGACAACCATTTTGCCTTTTCACATTTTTCTTGGGGGTGGTCTTAATCACTGCCTCCTATACAATGTCACAAACCTCTGTCCACAGTTCAGGCACTCTTTGAGATCTAACCCCTTGAATCTTTTTGTCACTTCCACTGTATAATTATAAGGAATTTGTTTTAGATCATACCTGGATGGTCTAGTGGTTTTCCCCACTTTCTTCAACTAAGTCTGAATGTGGCAACAAGGAGTTCATGATCTGAGCCACAGTCAGCTCCCAGTCTTTTGTTTGTGCTGACTGTATAGAGCTTCTCCATCTTTGGATGCAAAGAATATAATCAATCTGATTTCAATATTGACCATCTGGTGATGTCCATGTGTAGTATCTTCTCCTGTGTTGTTGAAATAGGGTGTTTGCTGTGACCAGTGCATTCTCTAGGGAAAACTCTGTTAGCCTTTGCCCTGTTTTATTTTGTACTCCAAGGCCAAATTTGCTTGGTAAAAGATACTCCAGTTCTTGACTTCCTATTTTCACATCCCAGTCCATGATGAAAAGGACATCTTTTTGTGTGTGTTAGGTCTAGAAGTCTTATAGGTCTTCATAGAACCATTCAACTTCAGCTTTTTCAGCATTATTGGTTGGGGCATAGACTTGGATTACTGCAATATTGAATGGTTTGCCTTGGAAATGAACAGAGATCATTGTCCAACCTGGGAAGTGATTTGAGGCACTGTTTTCAAGAGTCAGGAAATAAGGACTCAGTGTCTACAAATTACATACATCACCTTTCATAATCAGGGTAAGAGAGGAAAGATAAAGGAAAATTCAAAATAGAAATAAGTGATCAAGGGGATTTCCTTCCAAGGTTATCTAAAGATAATCTTCCAGATAAAGGTTTGTTGTTTAATCCAACAGCTATTTGAAATTGACTTCTCAGTTACCATCTCCTACCAGCAAAGCTGAAAATCAACATGCATTAAATGTAGGGAGACAATGTTCTGGACAGTGGATACATGGGGGAAATCTCTAATGGGATTGCCTCTAGGAAGATTTACTTTACTATCATAAGCAAGGCCTCAGTTAGTACTGCCTTTCTCTCTTTTAGCAAACTTCTTCTTGTCTTGAACTTGGATAACATGACTGGCATTGTGAGAGCCTGAAGCCAAACAATACATAAAACTAAGAATTTTAAAGATGTGAGAGCTGAACCATAAAGGCTGAGTGCTGAAGAACTGATGCTTTCAAACTGCGGTGCTGGAGAAGACTCTTGAGAGTCCCTCGGACTGCAAGGAGATCAAACCAGTCAATCCTAAAAAAACAAAACAAAAAGTCAATCCTAAATGAAATCAACCCTGAATATGCACTGGAAGGACTGATGCTGAAGCTGAAGCTCCAGCAATTTGGCCACTTGATGTGAAGAGCTGACACACTGGAAAAGACCCTGATGGTGAGAAAGATTGAGGCAGGAGAAGGGGGTGACTGAGGATGAGCTGTTTGGATGGCATCATCGACTCAATGGACCTGAGTTTGAACAAACTCCGGCAATAGTGAAGATTAGGGAAGCCTGGTGTGCTGCAGTCTGTGGGGTCACAAAGAGTCAGACACAACTGAGCAACTGAACATCAACTCTAAGAATGACAGTAAAGATATAAAAAGAGCCTAGGTCTTCCTCAACACTGTGAACAGGGATAACCAATGCCAATAACCTCCTTACTCTGCACTTATTATAGAGGAGGACTAGCCTCTAATTTTTAGTTGATTATTTATTTGGTTTTCTTGAACATGACGGCTGTCATCTACAAACTGACAGTTGCCAAGAGCATCTCCCAGCAACTAAACAGCAACAAGAAGGGCATTTGCCTCTGTGGAGGTTGGGCTTCCCAGGTGGCTCAGTGGCAAAGAATCCACCTGCAATGCAGGAGACACAGGTGTGATCCCTGAGTCAGGAAGATCCTTTGGAGGAGGAATGGCAATCCACTCCAAAGACTGAATCCTATGCTGTTGCAGCTGTTGACCTTCAACACCCTCTGAAGGAGTTCAGGTTGGAATGAGGCATTCTGTGCTTCAGGGAATCTGGTGGACCTGGTCTTTAGTTATTTTCCGGAACTGATTTCAAGATCCCAGTCCTTGCATCCTTTCTAGAAAAATCACTAAATCCCTTCTTGTTGACATCAGCTCCTCATGACTAGCAAAAAACCTTTTGTAAACACTTGATTGCATGGAACTCCTCCTTCATCAAAGTCTTATATATTGATCTTCCCTGACTGCCTCTTTGGAGCAGTCTCTCAGAGCTATCTGAGGGTCTGTCTTCTGGGCTGTAGTCCTCATTTTGCCCCAAATAAAACTCAACTTGCAACTCTCAAGTTGTGCATCCATTTTAATTGACAAGGCTAATTCCAGTCTTTGCCAAAACTGAAAGTAAACAAACAAATGCATTTTGTCTGAATATTGAAAACAAATGGCTCAGTAATAATGACCAAACACTCTTGGAATAAGACAGACAAGATGGCTAGTATCCATGACCCATTCCAGATTATTCTTTGCCATTTATTTTAAATATGTGTGGTGGTTCAGATGGTTAAGCTTCTGTCTACAATGAGGGAGACCCAGGTTCGATCCCTGGGTCAGGAAGATCCCCTGGAGAAGGAAATGGCAACCCACTCCAGTACTATTGCCTGGAAAATCCCATGGACACAGAAGCCTGGTAGGCTACAGTCCATGGGGTCGCAAAGAGTCAGACACGACTGAGCAACTTCACTTTCACCTAAGAGTTTTCAAATTCTTGGTAAGGTTTCTTCAGAACTTGTCCACTGACTATAGTATCAGAAACCAAAGTATCAATACTTTGCAAACTCCTCCATTCAGCATGGAAAGGAGAGGTTTGGGTAAGGCAATGAGAATCAAGGAAAATGGGGGGGAAAGAATTGGTGTCTTTACTTTTCAAAAGTAAGAGAAATGGAGAAACAGAGTAATGTGCCCCCTCAGTTACTCATTCAGGAGTCTTCAGACAAGAGTCTGAGAAAATTCTTGACCCACCTTAATTTTCTCTTTCTCATTCTTCAACTTGCCATGGAGAATTCAGTGTGAAAAATGAGTACTTCTTTTGTTTGACCTGTCCACCATTTATAATCATAGAGCCCAACACCAAGCAGGCTATCATCTTTGTTATAACTTCTGCTTGACCCGAAACTCAGCCTTTCATATATTATATTAATATTTATTAATATATAACATTAATATTATATATATATATGTAGGGCAGCTTAACAATTTGTGATTCACATGGCAACTGATATTGCCCAGTTATGCCCAAGCATAACTAATCATCCTAATCCCCAAAGAGCTGGGAAAAAGCTAAGAGATGAAGTGAGTCCTCTATATGTCTCCAAAGCACAAAGAGCTATAGGAAGACTTACGCACAGAGAGACTTCCTTCCCCAGCTTTCAGAGAACACTGACAGCCCATCTGCTTCCAACCAACCAGTCCTCAGACCAGAGATTGCCATGTATCCCACCAGTTCTAGAACACACAATTTTTAGCAGCTGGGCCCTATGAACAAATAGTAACATACAAGAAGCCAGATTATCAAAGATGGTGAGAAAACCAACAGAACAATCAGAGGAAGTTTTCCATGAAATGACTGTGGACAACTTGAAAAAATAATGAGGTCCATGTAAGTAGATTCAATGATAGCACACACACACAGGATAGTTCTGAAAACTTAAGAAATAAAAGGAAAGGAAAAAGGGCATGTTTGAGATGTGATTTAGAGGCCTGAAAGTGGAAAAATATCTCAAGTCATAGGTCAAAAATAATTCCTTAACCAGAACTTTAAAAAAATTACTTCCAGACAAAAAGAGCAAGTGACATATGAAGCAAAAAGATCCTGGTTAGCATCAAACGTCTCAAATGCAACACTAAGAATACGATGTTTTTTAGGCTGCTGGACAAACAGAGCTACAATCCCAAGTACTACACCTAATCAAGACATCACCTATTAGGATGAAAAAAGATTTGTAGCTTATCAGACATTCAGAGATTAAATTACCCCACCTAAGCAAAATACTAAAAACCAAACAAGATACTAATTAGGACAGAGACTTCAATCTAAAGAGAAACAAAGAAAGCTAAAGGAAATAGGGGTGAACAATAAACCTTAATATGTGTATATACAGCCAAGGGCTAGGGATGCAAAAGACATGAGACAGTCCTACACAATAACAAAAAAGGCCTTGGGACCCAAAGATTTCTGTCAAGTTCCATCTGATCTTTAACAGGCAATTTTAGTGACCTCTTATTTAAACGATTCTAAACTATAGAAAAAGGTGAAAACTCCCCAATTCATTTTATGAAACAGTATTTTTCTAAAGTATATATACAAAAAACACACACATACAGAAAAACGTACATGTAAGCGTGTTAGATGAATTTTCATTAATTGAACAATCCACCATAAACAGGCATCCAGAAGCAGAAACAAAATATTTCTGGCACGCTAAAAGTCACCCTCAGACTTCCTTTCAGACAGTGTCTCCTCTCCTACCTACCTCCCACTGAGGATAACCACCTTCCTGACTTCTAACAGCATAGATTAGTTTTGCCTGTTTTTGAACTTTATATGAAGGAGAGCATATAACATTCTTTTATATCTGGCTTTTTAGGCTGATCATGATGCTTCTGAAATTCATCCATATGTTGCAAATAGTTACAAACTGTTCTCACTGTCTCATATACCATTGTATGAATACACAAAAATGCATTTACCCATTCTATAGGTGGATGATCTTTTAGGTAGTTTCAGGTTTGAGGCTATTACTAATACTGTTGCTATAAACATTCTAAAACATATCTTGGTATGTATGCATTTTATTGGGTGTATGCCTAGAAACAGAATTACTAGATTCCATGGTAGGAATATTTCCACTTCAGTAGATTCTGCCAAATGGTTTTCTAATAAATTGGAAACTGTATCTGAATAAATGTGAATCCTTACCAGCAGTGGGTAAACTTTCTGATTACTCCCATATTTTGTCAATCTGCATAATTTTTTACATCTAATAAAATAATCCACTAAAGAAATCTATAGACAATCACACTTAGAAATATTCATGCTAAAGTTCTAAAATAAAAGATTAGCAACTAAAATACTGATTTATAAGAAAAGAATACCACATTATGACCAAGCAGGCTTTATTACAAGGAGACAAGAGTGGTTTAATGTCAGCAACTCCACGCATAATCCATCTAGTCAACAGACTGAAAGAAAGTAACACATGATCACATCAAAAGATGCTAAAAAGGCATTGGATAAACTTAGCAGTCATACCTAAGAAAATCTCTTGATAAAACAGGAAATGATATATCTAAATAAGATAAAGATTATTTTTTATAAGTAGCAACACAAATATTCTAAATAATTACTCAAACTATTTCAACTAAAAACAATGACAGAGATGTCTGCCTATCACCAGTATCACTCAACATTATGATGGAATTTCTAGACAATAAAGATTCTAGAAAATAATCTGTCAAACATCACAAAAAACAAGTTGTATTATTTTTGTGGGTGTCATCATTATATTTCTAAAAATCCAAGAGACTCTAGTGAAAATTGCTGAAATTAATGAGAAAATTTCTGAGAAAATTTCCTAAGTATATATAATAAATTTGTTATATACCAGATAAGTACACAGTGGGGAAAAAAAAACCAAACCAAGCCTCTTTGTTTATAATGCTCCTTTAGAAAGGGAAATGGATTTTTAAAAAATGGATTTAAAAAAAATCCATTTACATGACCATTCGCAGTAATGACCAAAAGGCTAAGAAACAAGAATATTTAATAAAAATGACACAAGATTTAAATGAAGAGAACTTCAAATCTTACTACAGATATAGACAAGATCTGAACAA
This sequence comes from Neotragus moschatus, assembly GCA_006410615.1. Classification (NCBI taxonomy): domain Eukaryota; kingdom Metazoa; phylum Chordata; class Mammalia; order Artiodactyla; family Bovidae; genus Neotragus; species Neotragus moschatus. The sequence continues at coordinate 94,423 of SJYA01001604.1, forward strand.
ACAGAAAATGATTAGTTCTTAGAAGACAATATCATATGTCAAATTTCCCAAAATTAATTTGAAAATTTAATGTTATTTCAACTCCTAATCATTTAAAATGATCATAAACTTCAAGTGGCCAAGAAAAGTAGATAAAGAACAGTAGGCAGAACACGGGGTGGGAGAATGCTCTGCCTGATCATTTTCTAAAACCACTGTTCACAAACAGAACAGAGGCCACTGTAATTGAATCCATATGATATTGCTATATGTAAAGACAACTAGAAGTGAAACAGAATGGCATATTGAGAGATAAATCTTATGTGAAAATTTAATATATGACAAAATTAGTGTTTCAATTCATTGGGAAAAGATAGTTTAATAACAGGTGCTGGGACAACTGACAACTCACTTGGAAGAAAGTTGCACTTATAGCTTGCATTCTATACAAAAATAAATTCCAAATAGAGCAAGGACAAAAAAAAAAAAACAACATTAACAACTAAAACCAAAAATAAAATGCAGAAGTCATTCCAGGAGACTACACAATCCACCCAGGGGTGAAGACCTTAAACAATAGAGAATCCTTCAAAATGCTTATAAATATATTCACAAGTGCTTGTATTTTGAAAACTAAAATAATATTTTGGATATGTAATAATAAAATTTTGAATGGGAAAAATATTATAAATACAGTCAAAAGAAAAATCATAGATCTGGAGAAAATTTGCAAATAAGAGTTTATATATAAGCAAAGAGCACTTACAATTTTTCTAAAAAAGACAATGTAAATATGGGCAAAATGCTAAAAATGAAAAAAATGAGTTAAAATTTTAAATGTGAATTTAAAAATACAAATACACAATTCACCTTGAGTGAAATCCAAATGGCTAAATTTTCTACGGAAAAAGTACTTTTTAATGTGGTTAACAGACACCTAATAAGAGTTAGGAAAAAAATGTTTGCAACCAAGAATAGGAAGGTTTAATATACGAAAAGCTAAACACAAAAGAACCATAAGCAAAAATATGAATAAAAATTAAAATGAATATAAAGTTATAAGTAAAATATATGTATACATCCTTATGGTAGGCAGAATTCTTAGCTAGTCCCCATGATCTCCACCCCTGGTGTTACTCCTACGATAATGCTACATTTAAAGGGCAAAGAGACTTTGCAGATATAACTAAGGATACTAACAAGTTGACCTTAACATACAGAAAGGTCATTTTAACATAGATTCTAAATATATATATTATATATACTTTTTAATATACATTTTCTAGGTGGATCTAACTTACATGAGTCCTTTAAAAGAGTTGCCTTCTCTGACTGATAGCAGAAAACAAAGAGTGAAAGCAGGAGGATTTGATGAATGCTTGCACAAGCTTTGAAGATGGAGGGAAGCTTCTAGGAGCTGATAACAACACTTGACCTCCATCCTACACCATACTACAACTCCAAAGAATGGAATTCCGCCAACATCAATGAGCTTGGAAATGTATTCTCCCCCAGAGCCTTCAGTTAAAAGCCCAGACTGGCACAAACCTTTATTTCAGCCTTATTGAGAACTAAATAGAGAGCCCAATCAAAGCCTGCTTTGAAAGTTCAAACCCACAGAAATATGAGATAATCAGTGGGTGCTGTTAAGCTGCTAGATTTGTGGTAATTTGTTATGCAGCAATATAATAGGCCATTTAATTATGAATGAAATCCAAATGACCAAGAACATATGGAAAACTGTCCAGATTTATGGTAGTATTGAAAATGCAAATAAAATAACACTGAGAAATAACTATACCCACCACCAGGCTTTTATTTTTCCTTTTTAAAAAAACTGCTAATGGGTATAAAGGGTAAGAGTATTTTCACACATTTACTTATGGAAACATAAACTGTCCAGGCATTTTGGGAAACAACCTGTCAATATCTATTTAAAAATTTTAAATCTACATATTCCCTTGGCCCAGCAATCCTACTCCAGGGACTCTATTCCATAGAAGTGAAATATCACGGTCATGAATGTGCACGCAGGCCCAATGACCGTAACAGCTAAAATCTGCTCACAAAGTAAATGCCCATCACCGTGGAAGAGGTTTAATAATGTCTTCATCATCATACAGTACTACCCAGCATTAAAAAGAGTAAGAGCTGTAAAACAGATGTGGAAGGATTTTCATCATCCATTATTGTATGAGAAAAGATGCTGAGGATATACACAATCCCATTTAAAGCAAACTGACACACTAAACAAATCTCATTTATATAAAACTGTGTATGAAAATAAAGGAATTTAAAAGAGATGTATATATGTCCAGACTTGTCAGGGGCTCACAATACACATCATGTTTTAGAAAGCTGCAGAAAAAGACAAAACCCTGTAATATTTGGGTACACATATCTGTGTGAATAAAGGATAAAGACAGATCAGGCGGCTACAAGGGAGGAGGGAGTGAAATGATATGGTGGAATATGTTAGTTTTGTCATTATGCATCTTTATTAGCTTATCTATTGCTCATTTGTGATGTTCTTTTAATGGTAATCTTTTATAGTACTATTGCCTGGAGAATCTCATGGACAGAGGAACCTGGAGGGCTACAGTTCACAGGGTCACACAATAGACACGACTGAAGCAACTTAGCACACGCATAGTACTATTAATCTGTATCACTTTTAATCTGAAAAACATCAAATCATTACCCTTCCTGTTTTTCCTCAGTAGTTACCACTAATATTCTATGTATTTTACTTATATTGTTTCCCCCCAACTGTAAAGTCCGCTCCATCAGGTAAAGGGTTTTGTCTGTTCACTGCTGAATGTCAGCACCTAGGACTGTCTGGCACAAAGCGGGCACTCAATTATTGAGGAAAGTAATATTTTATGTATAACTTCTTTAGGGCTCCTCTTGACACTCCTTTTAACCTCATTTCTCCTAAAAACCTAGTATTTCAGAAGCTGTCAGGACTGTGAATTACATGGTGGCCTACCAGGCTCTTCTGCCCATGGAATTTTCCAGGCAAGAGTACTGGAGTGGGTTGCCATTTCCTTCTCCAGAGGATCTTCCCAACCCAGGGATTGAACCCAGGTCTCTCACATTAGTCGGACGATTAACCCTCTGAGCCACCGAGGAAGCCCGAATTACATGGTAAGAAGACTGAAATCAAGCAGTGAATGACAGTTATTTCTTGGATGCTTATTACTGACATTTTTATCAGGTGTTATCTAAGTAGGCAGATCTATGATACCCATTTCATAGATGGCAAACCAACTCAGATTAGCTTATCTAAAGTTTCACGGACAACAAATGTCCTGTGTCCAGGCCCAAATCCTGTTCTTTCCTCTGTGCTATACTGACCGTAAAGGAATCATATTTTAATAATTAAAAAGGACATAAGAGTTCTCACCTAATACATAGGCTTAATATCATTTTGAGGCTTATTTAGTCGAATAAATTCAGTCACATAATTTACTACTCTTTGATAATTCTATTAATGATTTGATTGTTAAATACAAATACCCTACCCTATGTCTAATTAGTTGACTCTTCTATTCCTACAGCAATTAAGCTGTTCAGCTCAACACCTCAAGCCTCCTGGGCCCTGATGGAGTGGCAGCTACAAATCAAGACAACACAACTGTTCCTAGAAGTTGGAATAAACATTTAGATAATTGCATCAAATCTTCAAGACAAAAAGAGCATCCTGAGGGATTTTGTTCTACACTCCCCTGAGGAATGCCTTTCCTGACAACGTTCTACTAGAGGAAGCTTCCTACATCTTTGGAGAGAAAAAAAAAAAAAGGGAGAGCAGGACTCTCTGAGGGTCACAGGGGAAGAGTAGTGCATACAGTCTGGGCCCAAGCTGGTCAAGGCAGGGTTAGCTTCCAGGTTGGAGAGTCCCCTATCAAGGCATCAGAGGCCAGTGGGTTAGTGTTCACAAGGTTAGGGGGACAAAATGGACACAACAGGGCTTATAGAGACCACCTTCTTCCCTACATGGTTTGCTCATGTTCAAAGAAGGCAAAATTGGAAATGGACAGCAGAAGAGGGAGCTGCCTTGGGCATTCTGTTGTCACCTTCCAGGTGAGGTCCAAATTTCTCCCAAGGAAGGTGCAGACCTAATCTTAGCATCAGCTCCACATACCTACATAAACCTGAGATCACCTGGCAGGGACACTTCCCCCCACCCCACCTTTGTCTTTGACGTTCTGGATAGATTTAGAGTTTTAAGAAGTGTTCTCCAGTCACTCAACCAATAAATATTTATTGGGTACTTTCTATATGGTGAGGCAACGGGAGAGGTGTTAAAGGGGATATAAGAAAAACAAACATGGTCCCTGCCTCAAGGACCTTACAGAGACAGCCTCAAACAAAGAGTTATTACCTCTTATTTCTTAGGTGACAAATGAGCAGTAACTAATAAGTAAAATCTGAGTTGAGAATGAGTTTAGAATCAAGGCATTCAGAATAAAACTCATCACTGCCTGTTCTCCACGCCTCAAAAAAATCCACAAGGTTTTGAAAGATAATATATGTAAATCAGACTTACTGTATCTTCCTTGCCAGTCTTTGTACCCTGAAAACAATTTCTAAAATTCACACAAAAATAAAACATGATTATCTGTAGAGGCAAGCTATATGTAACTTGCATACATTGAGGGTATAAAACTGTCTGGATCTATAATCTTCAAGTTCAAAAGTAAAATTATTTCTGCCTCCAGAAAGCAATGGTGTTTCGAAAGAGAAAAAAGGTCTACTTGCAAGCTTTATTTTCTTAAATTGCAATCAATACATATATATTCCAAGGTATCTCACAACAAGAGAACGAAGTAACTTACTGTCCTGCTAGTTTAAAAGGCTGATCAAAGGAATAAAAGGAAGTCTGAGTGTTCTAGAGCTGAGAGAAAGCCTCATTTCTTCTGACTCTGAGACACAAAAGGAAACTGAACAGGTACTATTTCATTGAAAAATAAAGTGTCCAATTAAACGAACTGATTTTGGCTAAACATGCGTTATTTTCAAGATCTGTGAATGGCAGGATCTAATCTTGACCTTGTTCACTTTCAAGGGACACGATTAACATTATTTATGTGCTACACATGCTCTATCTTAATGCTCCATGCATTTTAACATGCATCAAATGCACAAGGCTCCATGGCTTACCTGCAAGCTATGTATAAAAATACTGCTCTTCCCATCAGCAAAATGCTGAGATATTTACAACATATGGAAGAATTCCTACATGGCACTTGGGTATTGGTGGGGAGTGGGGGTCAGGAGTGCTATCCATAAATGACTGTCAGAAAGACATACGAGACCACTCTTTTTCTAAAATATACACTGAGTGAAATAACTCCATCAATAGGATATTCTGAAACATGTGGGCTCAAAGTCTGTAGAAAAAGATAAAAATATTTTTTTAAATGATTCTAAAAGCACAGTCAGAATCATTCAAAATAGAACTCATCCTATTAAAGTGATTCTATCTTTTCATGAGATTACTACTTGGTCAAATTAGGACATTTCTTATGTGTCTGGTCTTCCTTCTGACTTATGCAGATGACACAGTGTATCTAGGCCTCTCAATATAGCTCCCTACAATATAATAAAAACTTATGTCATCTGACAGTTTGTTTAACCAGGGAACTCCAGGATATTTTTATGTATTTCCTAAAAATTGTTAATTTATATAACAGGAATCAATGATAAACCAGAACTGGAACCATTCACTCTGAGAGACCAAAAGGACCTTAGAGGTCATCTTTCCAGGCCATTTAAAGAGAAAGGAAAACAATGGGTGATGGGTTCAGATCAGAGGTTCATCTTCCCCTACACTCTCACCCAAGTTATCCAACACCCAGGACAAACCTTCTGATGAATTTCTTTTGCTCTAATGTAAGTTAACCTTATTTATTTATGAAAAACTACTGCCTTGATTCCTGAATATTCATTGGAAGGACTGATGCTGAAGCTGAAGCTCCAATACTCTGGCCACCTGATATGAAGAACTGACTCACTGGAAAAGACCCAATGAGATTCCAGTGCTTGGAAAGACTGAGGGCAAAAAGAGAAAAGGGTGACAGAGAATGAGACGGTTGGATGGCATCATTGACTCAACAGACATGAGCCTGAGCAAATTCCAGGAGATGGCGAAGGACAGGGAAATCTGGCATGCTGCAGTCCATGCGGTCGCAGAGTCGGACACGACTTAGCAACTGAACAACTGCCTCAATTCCCTTCTATAAGGAAAGAGTAGGTGGATGTCAGTATACATTAACATTTCTAACACGTTAAATAAACCACAAGCTGCTTATTTTCTTAACACATGCTTATGCCTAACATTGAATTTTGCTTTCCATGAATGCATTTTTTTAAAAAATCAAAGTTCTTCAGTTTGGGAATTCTCATTTGTGAATGATGGGTTTCTCTATCATTACCCTTAATTTGATGGTGCTATTATATGAGGTAATTAAAAAATATCTTTGGTTTGAAATTATAGATTGGGAACCTGATACACACCCTGGATCTTATAAGGGCATGAAAAACTTTGGCACATGAATTAACAATACTAACTCTAGTACTCTAAGTGCTATTTAACAGATGTTTTGCTGACTGTGTGTGTGTGTGTGTGTGTGAGCTGCTCAGTCATGTCTGATTCTTTGCGACCCCATAGACTATAGCTGACTGTGTGTGTGTGTGTGTGTGAGCTGTGTGTGTGTGTGTGTGTGTGTGAGCTGCTCAGTCATGTCTGATTCTTTGCGACCCCATAGACTATAGCCCAGCAGATTCCTCCATGGAATTCTGCAAGCAAGAATACTGGAGTGGGTTGCCATTCCCTTCTCCAGGGCATCTTCCCTCCCTGGGGATCAAACCTAGATCACCGGCATCACTGTCTGAGCCACCAGGCTAGCCCAATGGATTAATTATCTCTCTAAAGAGGCACAAGGAAAAGTCAACATTAAGTAAGCATCTAGACCAGTCTTCTTGTAAGGTGACTGGCTAAAAAACCAAGGACAAGAGAATTTTCTATGAAATATACCCTTCTGATGAGAAAGATATTGCAGATTTTATTCCTCCAAGTCTGACCAAAACCACCATTACCTCTAATATAGTATCAACTAAGGAATAAGAAAAGGCTTAGGGTTCTGTAAGATCTTAGTGAAACTTAAAGTAAGTAATTTTCTGTTAGGCAGGTTTTTGATTATGTTTTGTTTTGAAAGTATACAAAATAAACTGAACTTTGTGTTTCAGAAAATATGGAATCTAATTTTAAGAGTTGTATGCCAGTGCTTCTCCACAGAACTCAAGCATCCCCATCATCATAACCAATAGTTGTAACTGAGAAGTAACAAGTGAAGTGATGTATTACGGATATAGTGTTTGAGGTAAAGGTGCTACCAGACTTCCAGGTGTTCCTGGGGGAATAGCCTGGTGCCAGGACAACCTAGGATCCCTTAAACTCTTAGTGGTGCCTTTGGGAAACCCAACGGAGGTTAAAATACCATTGTGAACCTGGGCTGACCCCAGTGGGTCCATCAATCCACAAAACACTTCTGGCGCCATCTTGACCTTCTGAGCTAGATTACAATAACTCCAGGAAATCATGGCTCAGTTCTCATTACAAGAGACAAAAGAGACATTTTTGATAATACTGAAGCATGTGTACATACCTAAGCACAGAACACTACAGCAGCATACAAAACATCACAGGAGAGTGGATGGTTTCAAGGACACCAGAAGAGGTACTTTTTAGATTCTGTATAGTATTGGGACTCCAGATTGGAACAAAGAGATTGTCAAGCTCTGGGCAGGGGAAGCCCTTGAAAAATACTGTTGATTTGAAGGAGCAAGGGGCAGAAGGCTTATGCTTGTTTGTTAAGTAGCCAAACAAAAAAATAAATAAAAGCACATTAAACTTATATGTATATGTGTTTATAGGGTTTTTTAAATTATGTAACTGAATACTTTAGGAAAAATATATATGTGTGTTCCTAAAAATATCATGATCCAATCGTGTGGGTATTTCAATTTTACTGGCTTTCCAAAGGTCCAAAGTTTCTATAACAATAAATTTCTCCACCTTCCTTACAATCAATAATTAAGATTGGTTTATCTCTGTGGATTCACATCTACTTTACCTAATACACTTTTATTTCGCTGCACCCTTTTACTACCCCCCCCACCAAACAAAATCAAGTTGTATTAAAGTATTTTAACTGCAAATCCACTAGATTCCATTCTGACAAATATTTCAATTCATGAGAATTGAACACACACCTTATCTATATTTGTACACTTTATTTAAAAACAAATAATACACTTAGAGCCACCAAAAAAGGATATCTTAATTAGCTTATCCATATCCTGAATTTACAAGAGAAACTTCTTGCACCACAAAAATTAGCATTTGGATTAATTTACATTAATTGATATTATACTTAAATTTTAAAATACCTGAAGATCAAACCATCTGGCTCAGGGCTCACCAGTTAGAGGGGTGAAGGGGTGTGGAGAAAAGGAGCTGTTTAGGAATCTGAACTGATGCCCTGAGGTCAGCTCTAGTAAACTGAACTTGAGAAACATAAAACAAGCAGTGGATTACAGGGTTACAAAGAAGTGGTTCTTCCTAAAAACAGAAAACAGGTGTTAGATTATATAGTTGGGATAGGTATAAAGGACATCTCTTAATCTGGACTGGAAAAAAGTTATGAGAAGGGGGTTGCACTTGCTTCTCACAAGAGGTAAATTTCAGCCAAACAATGAGAAGAAAGTAGGGAGGGTGGAATGCGGTAGACTGAAGGCTTTCTGATTGCTGACAATACCAAACCTAGCAGCTCTCTGCAAGCCAACTAAAATACCAGCCTCTGAGGAATTTTCAGAGAGGAGCTAACACACAACCAGGGAAAAATCATTCTACATTAACAAGGCACTCACTGGTTCACGGCCTGCTAGAAACCCAGGCAGATGTTAGATTAAATCTGAAATAAAATGAACTTTCTAATTTGCATCAGAGGGCTGACAGGCATGTGGTCCCAGTTAAATCAAATCTAAAGCTTGACTAGCAAAGATCCAGAAAATTCTGACACTTAAGCACCACTTCAGGAATACTGCTAGAATAAATAAATGGGATCTAGAGATCTCTGTTTGGCTTTATATTTGCCTTTTTTTGGATAAAAAAAAAAAAAAGATGCAGTCTGTTTGTGAACAGACTTTGTGAACCTGGCGTCCCTAGGAATGACACTGAGATCCAGCTGGATGATGGATATACGGCCAATTAAAAAACTTTCAGGAGCAAAAGTCAAATAATTAAAATCATCTACAAAGGACCTGATCTTTGCTTTTAAACACAGATATGTTAGTTTTCTGGACCTTCCTCTAAAATGAATTTAAGGAATTGATACATTTCAGAAAAATATACATACAATTTCTGTCAGCTACTACTTTTGTACAACCTGAATCCCAGTGTTAGAACAAAATACTGCAGTTATATAAATAACTAAACAAGTAACACAGTAACAGAGACAACTTCTGAGCAAATAAAATGAATAATTATGTACTGAATAGCCTTGAAACAGCTTTCAAAGAATAAAGTAAGATGAAGGAAATCAGAGCTCCCTTCCCATGTAAATCCGTAACAACTCGGCTCTTGGTTGGAAACATCACATAGACATATACTAACCAGAGATTATCTCCAGCTCACTATCAACATGGATGACAAATTTTAAGCAGTTCTTTCAAAAGAAAATAAAAATTAATTCGAAGTCTTTCAATCTAATTTGTGACACCTTTGTTCAATACAACTTAAATGACATAGCCTGAGAAAAGCACCAACACAGATTTTTTAAATTGCATCCAACCATTATTTTCAATGTCATAAAGATTTGCTTGAGTCAAAAATGGCAGCAATGACAAAGAGGTAGATATGAAAGATGCCATTTAAATACTATTCTTAGGTGGAATTTTAATTAGTTCAGGTGTTTAATTTAAAAACTATTTTTACTAGTTAAATCTTCATCATATAAGAATTGCATGACGTGCTCTTGTGTAAAGGGGAAATACATGAAGTACTAAAAAAAAAAATGAGCCTTTAAAAATTATATTTACTTAGGTAACATTAATGAGATCCTGTAATTTTGATGAATCAGTCATTTCTGCTTTTACCTGAACTTGATTTATAATGAAATAATAGTTATTTTCTTCTCTACTGAAATTTCTAGGAATTCACATTCAGAATTCTTGGAAAGTACTTATGGTGCTCAGAAGAGCACGAAGACAGCGCATGAAATGTCCCCTGAAGTCCTAGAAGTTTTACAGACACATTAAAAAGACACTGACGGTCACAAATCAGGACCTTCACAGATGGGCAAACACTCAAAACACGACACACACACACACACACACACACACACACACACACACTCACTCACAGTCTCTCTCACACCTCTTCCCCACAAAACAACTCAATTCTCATCCTCACTGTAAGGCTGAATTTTTTTTTTAAAGGCACCTCTCTTTCTCTAGCTATTGCCTTCTTGATGATATCAGTTCTGTCAAAAATCCTGATTGCTCAATGGAAATAGTTCAGTACTGAGAATGGAACATTTTTCAATTCACATTTGAATAGTCAGGTTTTCTTACATTCAGATTTTAATAAACTAGAATGACAGTCTTTAAAACAAGCATGCTAGCCTATAATGAATATCGTATATACAGTAATTTAAACATTTAGAACTATATATTATACTGCAAAAGCAAACAGCACAACACTCATCATACTCGTCATTACCTGCTGTGGACACTACCTCCAAAAATGAAAATACAAAACAGTAAAATGCACCTATGGTTTTATATATATATATATATATAATATATATAGTCTATATATATTATATATATCAGTACAATATATATAATATATATTTATAAAATATACATACATTTTAGACATTTTCAAATAAATCTTCATCTCCAAAAGAAACTTATAGCAAGAACACTGAAGGAATGAAACTCAGATAAACAAAAAATTTCTCACAAAGTTCATTATCAGTGATACAGCTCAATTCCCCCGTTTTAGTCATAACTAAAATGATTATAAAAGCTAAATACTTTGCATAACTAATTAATCTGTTTAATGGCAAAAATTGCTAAACGTGTTCAATAGAAAAATACTGAAGGTCATTATATTACTTATGTTAAAGATCTGTCTATGGTTTGAGTAGCAAATGAGCTCCATATGACAGCTGAGTTTCGAGAAGGGTGCTGCAAGCTCCCAGGGATGTACCCATAGCATATGAAAATAAGGCAGGGACCCACCTAATCTGCTGATTTTCATACTCTTCCAATACATTTCATTCAAAATATTTACAAATAAAGCACTATGAAAACATTTCAATCATTGTTCAAATCTGGGATTTGTTCATTTTGTCAATTTTCATTGAAGTTTTGATAGGCTGAGGGAAAAGTCAGACAAACACACACACATATATATGCTTCTATCTGGTTGGAAGACAGCTTTGGCTCATTTCTAGGCTGAGATCATAACAGTGCTAGCGGAGAAGAAATCCCTGTTTCTGGGTACAACCTCCAAGAGCACAGAATTAGCTTTCTAAGGAACTTTCAACAGTTCCATCATTTGCACTACAGTCTACATATCTCATGGTTATTTTCCACTTACTAATAGAAAAATTTCAACCATGAGACCTAAAATGCAGGTGAAGAGAGTGTCTTAGTTTTGAGAATTCCAGTTGACACAAGTAAAGCAGGCACTGAACACCCTGGAAGGTAATTAAAGCAATAACTGGTAGAACAATAGCTTGTAACCATCCATCACAAATATGCCAATTAAGAGCACCTTACTGAAATTTTCCAGTATCCTTCTACAAATGTTAGGTCAGTCACATCATTTATTTACTTTGTGAAGAAGCCAAAAAGGAATTCACCAAACACAATGTGGAATGCTATACCCGCACAGGAATATAAACATTTACCTGGTAGCTCATGTCCAGGTCAATTCCTTTGAATATACAAAGCAGTCCCTTGAGCCCATTGTTAAGCACATAAAAAATGACAAGGTAGCCATGTCAAAATAAAGCATATCTGTGTATCAGCCAGGAAATTTTAACCAAGGTCCTTAAAGAAAACCTGCCTGTATACTGCAGAATTCTCGAGGCAGATAAGCAGAAATTTTAAAGAAAAATTGTCAATTAATATCCACACTATCATGTTAATACTTCTTCAGGGAGTAGATGTACGTATTAGAAGTGCCAGTGCTATGATAATGGAATATGTGGGCATAGGAATGTAGAAATTACATCTGAGAGCCTATTAAAAGTACATTTTGCTGAAAATTTGGGAATTAGTAACATTTCTGATTTCCAGATTGGTCTCTACCATATTGCTCAAATAAGAAAGTGCATGAGGAAGAGGGGAGACAGCTCCAGGGATAAGGTCTACATACCACGTCCAGACAGTGGGGTCACGTAAATCCCAAGAGCTAACCATATGTGTGGGTCACTGGTAAGTTGAGCTCAGAGAACCCCCGGCCTTCAAGACATGGTTTTCCCCAGAAACAATATTGACCACTGCCCATTAAAACATGCTATGTATTCCAATGAAACACTGGAGGTGGGGTAGGGCAAGGGAAAGAGAGAGAGAACCCTCTAGCCAATATTATACACCAAACTATTCCATCCAGATTTCTAAGAGGTTTTAGTTCTTGGAGATATTAATAACGGAACTTCTGGGGCACAAACATTTGCTTTATTTAGTAATTCTGCAAAGGCAGCTGCCTGAGATTAACCATACCCTTTGGACTATTAAAACATAATAATTATGAACTATTTTTGGTAGGTGTCAGAAAATTTTAATATCAGAGACAAAGAAGAAAGAGATCATGTGAAGCATGGTTATGTGGGTTCTGGTGAGTACTTGCAAGTAACTTCCAGCTTTTCAATCCCTAAAAGGTATGATTTCATCAATATGAAATAATCACTCTGATACTATAAATATCACATGAATAAAGTCAAATTTAAAATTAACAGAAATCATTATAAAGATATGCCCTGCTTGCCATTAAAAATAAACAGAATCTTAAACCTGAATAAGTTAAATTCTTTAGTAAAAGCAGACTCATATCAACTCTTCTTCATAATGGTGAGTATTTTTGATAGCTAAACTTTAGAATGGTACCAAATCTATTTTCAAAAATGTTAATACAATATAGAAATCTGCTTACAAACTAAATATTTGTTTAGCATTTCTGAATAATAATATATTTAACATATTATTGCATTTTTTTCCCTCTAATAAGTAAAATGTTTTGCCAGGTGCTTTATGAGAACAGTTGAAAGGAGAGCTAAATTAAAAACTCATTTTAACACTGTTTGGTCATTATGCACATAGGGGTTAGTACAATAGATGTGATAAAGATTACCGTTTTAACTATCTAGTATGTTTAACAAGATTTCTCAGGGGAGAACTAGGTCTAAATTGCCATTCTTCCTCTATTCATTCCCAGTAATCAAGCTTTTTAATTATCCCTTATAATATCCCCTATTTTCTCAATAGGGACAAGCTAAACCTATGTTTGTTCTTCGCTCAGGCCTGCCTAGCGAATTAGAACAACCTCAGAAATAAAAGCTCCTGTTTGGGGAAAAATTTTAAAGTTTTCAGGCTCACAGATTCAGCTGAGCTTGCAGCAACCTGAACAAACCTTAGTTTTAGAAAACAGTGTACGAATTGCAAAACTATACTTTAACAAATGTTCTCTGTGCTCCTTCAGCAGAACAAAAGGGCTGGATGGGTTGACTCTTGCCCTGGTCTTCTGTATCTCTTTTGTGCAGTTGATTACTTATAAAGAGCTAGAAGGTGAAGATGATGCATTGTGTCATACAAAGACTTTAGCCAGTGCATCCGCCCCAGCACTGGCTATATAGCATTTGGATGGGTGGAAAGCTACATCATGAATTGATTCTTCAAACTTTTTCCGATGAGCTGTGAACTCTTGGATACATGTCTTACTTTCTAGGTTCCATAAACGTATTGAACAGTCATGACCTATATTAAAAGAAAAGAAATTAAGAGAAAAATTACATTAAATGTGAAAACTGTAAGAATAAATAAATGATTCAAAGATGTACTTACTGCCAGACATTAAGTACAGGCCATTTGGATCAACTGCTAAACTTGTAACGGCTTCTAGGTGGGCTACCATCGAGTGGATCAGTTTGCCTTTGGAAAAAGAGATTGTAAAACTAGTAATAGTTTTTCTCATCCTGAATACCAGGCAGCTACCACACTGTACTGGCTCCACCAACCACCCCCCCTCTCTGTGTAGTCTCTGCATCCAAGACTTTCCCAACTGCTAAAACAATGCATGTCTCCCTCCTTGCTCTAGCCATGGTGATGATGAGAAACAAAACGTCAACTTTCAGATTATATTTTTCTTTTTCACAATATGGAAGTCAGTAATTTGTACACAAATATTCCTTTAAGCCATGTTCATTAACTAAAACTCAGACATCATTAATCACTAACTTTGCATCCTTTAGCTACAAGCAAATTATAGGTGTGGAAAGAGAAGAAGAGACTGCGACAAAGACAAAGGAACAGAAAATCTGGCTACAATTTTGGTGGAAAAAGTATATGGAAAGATACTAAAAATAGTAAATTATTCATCAATTGCAGCTAAACAAAGTTAACAAAAGTCAATAGCAGATTCTCAAGTAAATATGGCTACCAACACAGTGAGTTTTTCTCCTAATCAGCTCTTCATGTTTCCTTTAGACTAGTGAAAAATAACCTAATAAAAATTGGGAACGCTTCCATACCCTCATGTAAATCTATCAGGATCAAATAATCAGTATTATAAAATAAAATAAAAAATTAGTCCATGGAGAAACAAATCAAATGACTCAGGGGTTTTCCATCTGTAACACTAAAAATCTTAAAAAATTAAACAATTTTAAACAAAACATAATGATCATATATATGCCCGTACTTCCAACATGTTTCTACTTTTCCACAATATGTTAACATTTTATTGGTATCCGAATGAATTTTTCATTATGTTCTGAGTAATAGCCTTGGTCTAGGGCCAAAATATAGCACCTATTTACTATTAAATAAACCAAGATGATCCCATATGCTATCATGAACACTGATTCTTTGCAGAGTTAGATGAAGTAAAAACAAATAATCTGGGAGAGAATCTGTGTTTCAGTGCCTACTCCCTGACCATAAAGCCACCAACAGACACCAAAGTTACAGTTGTGATTTTTTTTTTTCCAGTAATCATCAATTTAAATACATTCTTACCTGTATTGTTATCATAGAATTTGATGTGCCTGTCCTCATGGGCAGTGATGCTAATGGGAAGAGTTGGATGACTGATGACTCTATTTATTTGGCAGGAAGAGTTGGCTGCTAAAAAGAAAACATTAAAGAGCAACACAAATTTGTCAAAGCTACCATTTCTTCACACAAAAAGCACTGAACATTCACATAAGAGCCTGGAAAAGTAGATGATGGACTTTTAATTTGACTTTAGTTCATTCATTCTGCAACTGTGTTCATAACTGTGATGTTAGGAAATGAGACTCATCTGAGAAACACTCTACTGACAAATCTGGAAGTACTTGGGAATTAGAATTTCCTTTCCACCACCTGCTCTGTAGGGATGCCACTGAGAAATGAGCCCAGAGCCATGGGCATCTCTCATTTGACAGTGGTCTATGATAACTTCTGCCACTTTCAGAAAATTCCATCATTATTTCATGCAGATAATTTCCAAATTTAAATCTCAGCCTTGTCTAAACACAGAGCTCTTTATCACATGGTCATTATCTAAAGATAAACATGACAAAGGGAGCTTAACTTTTTAGTCTTCTCCTCATCAAAATAGAAATGGTCATCAATCCATAATCTACCATGTACAGAATCTGAAAACAGCATCCTAACAGTACTTTTTTGTACACTATTTAATAGTTTTCAAAGAGATCTTAATTATACATGCACACTGAGGCAGGCGGGCCAATTGTCATTAGGTCCTTAACCTAGTGAATGAACTGAGGTCCAGAAAACGGCTGTTATAGCCCCAAAATCATGGTAACAAAGCCAGTACCTATTCCAATGTCTACTCCTATTCCTATGCCTACTCTGCCCAAACTAGATGACTCATGCAAATCAGGCAACTGTCAAAACAGGTACCTAAACTACCACAAGTTCCTCCTAAAAGTCTTTATTCAAATGGAAATCAATTATGAAGAACTTATGTTTAGTGATTTTTGTTATCATACTTTTGATAAGGAAAAATCTACATAAAGATAACACTAATTTAAGATATATCAAAGTTAAAGTAATTATTATATTAATATCAGGGTCTTAGAAGAAGAAGGGATGTCCTTACAGAGTATACCTGGGGCAACCAGTAAATTTGAGTGTAAACAATAACTCATACAACAGCATTGTGTCATTGTAAATTCCTTGATTTTGATAATGTAATATGCTGCCAGAGAATGCCCTTGTTCTTAGGAATTACATACTAAAGGACCTAGGGGTATAGGGATATACTGTCTCTTAAGTGGCTCAGAATTTTAAAGTACACACACATACAGATAATGGCAAAGTAAATCTAACTAATATGGCAAAAGGTTAAAAACTAGTGAATTTGGGTGAAATGTAGCCAGAAGTTCTTATACTATTTTTGAAACTTTTCTTTAAACTTAAAACTTCAAATATAAAGTGTTCTTAATATTTTTTAAATCCCAGAATAAGTGTCATGAAGTTATACTCACAACAGAAAATACAACTATGTACAGTTAAAAACTGACAGTTAAAAAATAGCTCCAATATTAGTCTACCTTACTGGATTTTCATATGGTACCTAGAAACATGACCTCTTAAATGCTGAAAACAGTCTTTTTTCCAATGCTGACAGCAGGTGGCCACCTAGTCTGTTATCTATGTCACAGTAAAAGTCACCTGACCATGTGGAGTGAACTCTGGGCTGGTTACACTCATTTTAAATGGTCCTAGACAAAGAATTTAGATTCAAAATTCATTCTATGGATGCTTTTTCCACCAGAAATAACACGCCACTGAGCAATATCCTCTGTAAGGTCTATCAGAATAACAACAACAACAAAAGTACTTTAAGGAAAATATCCCATACATTTTGAGAGAGAGGTTTCTAAGAGCTTCAGTTGAGATCTAGGAAATGAGCATGATAGAAATCAGGCAAAAGAAAGTTCTCATTTAGTAATACTTTTTAAGGAAGTTTCTCCACTTGATGGTAAGTCAGATAAGTAAAAGCAAATACAAAGAACACTAGAAATAAAGACCTACCAGCCATTATTCTAACAATGAACCTAAAACAATCCTCCAAATATGTATTTATATTCAGCTTGCAACTGAGAAATGGATTCACAAATACTCAATTACCTCTTTCAACTACCTTCGACTTAATCAAGCCCAATCACCACTGGCAAGAAGGCAGGTAATTTATTCCGATTCTAAGAACAAACATCTTTCATCCTTCTAAATTATACAAAATTCACTTTTAGCTTGAAACATGTTTGGTCTGAACTTAAATTTAAAAAACACCTACTAAATTCCATAATACAATAACACAGTCAAACATAAACAGCTAAGGGACAACAACAGTCACAGCAGACAGCAATAAATTTGTTTCATGTAACTCTAAAGTAATCAAATTGTTAATTTAAGAAATGTCAGGACGTACCATCATAATCTAAAAGAGTTATCACTTATTCCATCAATGCTGCCTTTTTTCAAAACGTTCTTGGGACTCGTCTTCTGAAAACGCTTCTAGTTTCATTCCAACTCCAAAGATAGGCAATGCCAAAGAATGTTCAAACTATCACATAATTGCACTCATCTCACACGCTAGCAAAGTAATGCTCAAAATTCTCCAACCTAGGATTCAAATGTACGTGAGCCAAGAACTTCCAGATGTTCAAGCTGGATTTAGAAATGGCAGAGAAACCAGAGATCAAATTGCCAATATCTGCTGGATCATAGAAAAAGCAAGAGAATTCCAGAAAAACATCTGCTTTATTAACTATGCTAAAGGTTTTGACTGTGTGGATCACAACAAAGTGTAGAAAATTTAAGAGATGGGAATACCAGACCTCCTTACTGGGAATACCAGTCCACCACCTTGATGGACATACAGGTAAGAAATCTGTATGCAGGTCAAGAAGCAACAGTTAGAACTGGACATCGAACGATGAACTGGTTGGAAACTGGGAAAGGAGTATGTCAAGGCTCTATATTGTCACCCTGCTTATTTAACTTATATGCAGAGTATGTCATGCGAAATGCTGGGCTGGATGAAGCACAAGCTGGAATCAAGACTGCCGGAAGAAATATCAATGACCTCAGATATGCAGATGACACCACCATTATGGCAGAAAATGAAGAGGAACTAAAGTGCCCCTTGATGAAAGTGAAAGAGGAGAGTGAAAAAGCTGGCTTAAAACTCAACATTCAGAAAACTAAGATCATGGCATCCGGTCCCATCACTTCATGTCAAATAGATGGGGAAACAACGCAAACAGTAAGCGACGTTATTTTCTTGGGCTCCAAAATCACTGGAGATGGTGATTATAGCCATGAAACTAAAAGATGTTTGTTCCTTGGAAGTAAAGCTATGACCAACCTAGGCAGCATATTAAAAAGCAGAGACATTACTTTGCCGACAAAGGTCCATCTTGTCAAAGCTATGGTTTTTCCAGTAATCATGTATGGGTGTGAGAGTTGGACCATAAAGAAAGCTGCGTGCTGAAGAACTGAAGCTTTTGAATTGTGGTGTTAGAGAAGGCTCTTGTGAGTCCCTTGGACTGCAAGGAGATCAAACCAGTCAATCCTAAAGGAAATCAGTCCTGAATCTTCACTGGAAGGACTGATACTGAAGCTGAAGTTCCAATACTTTGGCCACCGGATGGGAAGAACTGATTCATTGGAAAAGACCCTGATGCTGGGAAAGATTGAGGGAGGAGGAGAAGGGGACAACAGAGGATGAGACGGTTGGATGGCATCATCGACTTGATGGACATTAATTTGAGCAAGTGGTGATGGACAGGGAAGCCTGGCGTGCTGAAGTCCACGGGCTTTAATTTCATACTGGTTTTTCATCTTATTATAGTACCTCTAGGTCATATATCTAAGCACTATTTTAAATTTACTGAAAGTCTAAAATGTATTTCTTGGAAAAAGAAAAAATTCATTTTCCTATTCCATAATCTCAGTTTTTATTTTTTTGTCTCTTTTACATCCAAACAGTTAAAAGCTCCATTCAAACCTACCTCCCTAAATAATTCTTACAGGATAGCAAGAGAAAAAAAGGAACAGACTGGAAAGAGAAAAGAAAGAAAGCCAAAATGGAATGAAGGAATTTTTTGATAGAAAAAGATAAAAGGGACAGGAGACAGAGTCACACATATTCACACACATGAGCACACTCATCATGGTAATCATTTTTAAAGCTAGTTCTCAGATTAAAACAACACTGTACATGTATGTAGCTTTCTTTATCAACTGCAGCCTAAAGTTACTGTTTGTTTGAAGCCTAAAGGCAGAAAGTAATGGTTATAAAAGGCAAAACTCCAAAGGATTCTGCATTATCTTCTTCACAATCTGAGTCATTATTTCCTGGTTTCCTGTATCCAATAAGAAGATTCAGATTTGGGATTCTGAGAGGCACAACTTGATCTATTTTCTAATCAGTACTGAACTGTGTCATTTATGAAAAGAAGCTCATTTTAAAGATAAAATTATGAGGGGGGAAGGGCAATATAGGGGGTAGGGAAGTACAAGGTACAAATTATTAGGTATAAAATAAGCTACAAGGATATACCGTACAGCACGAGAAATATAACCAATATTTTACAATAATTATAAATGGAGAATTACTTTTAAAAATTGTGAATCACTATACTGTATACCTGTAACATATAATATTGTATAGAAACTATAATTAAAAATATAACATTATGAAAAATAGATTTATTTTATACAGGCACTGTATAAAATATTTTGTGGTGCTTTGCAAATATCGTGTTTTTTTACAAATTGAAAGTCTGTGGCAACTCTGTACTTAGCAAGTCTATTGGATACATTTTTTCAATAGAAATCTGTTCACTTTGTGTCTATGTCACATTTTGGTAATTCCTGCAATATTTCAAACTTTTATATCTATTATTATTAACAATAATATTAATTGTTATTATTTGTTATGGTGATCTGTGGTTTCTAATCTTTGATATTACTAATATAATTGTTTTGGGGTGCTATGAACTGCACCTATATAAGATGGTGAACTTGATAAACACTGGTCGGTTGCTCCACCGACCAGCTATAAAACCCCATCTCTCTCCCTCTCAGGGGAGCCTTCCTAAGTCTCTGAAGCACAAAAATATTGAAATTAGACCAATCAATAACCCTATAATGACCAAGTGTTCAAATGAAGGAAGACTTAAACACAATTCTCACTTTAAATCAAAAGCCAGAAATGGTTAAGCTTAGTGAGGAAGACATGTCAAAAAGATAGGCTGAAAGCTAGGTCTCTTGCTCCAGTTAACTAAGTTTTGCCTGCAAAGGAAAAAGTTCTTGAAGAAAATTAAAAATGATACTCCAGTAAAAATATAGATGATAATGCAAAACAATGTGGAGAAAGTTTTAGTGGTCTGGATAAAAGATCAAACCAGCCACAACTTTACCTTAAGCCAAAGCCTAATCTAGAGCAAGGTCTTAACTCTCTTTAATTCTACAAAGGCTGAAAGAGGTGAGAAAGCTGCAGAAGAAAAGTTTGAAGCTAGCAGAAGTGGGTTCATGAAGTTTAAGGGAAGAAGCTGTTGCTATCACATAAAAGTACAAAGTGAAGTAGCAAGTGCTGATGTGGAAGCTGCAGCAATTTATCCAGATCTAGCTGAGATAATGAATAAAGGAGGCTACACTAAATAACAGATCAATGTAGACAAAACAGCCTTCTATTGGGAGAAATTGCTACCTAGGACTTTCATAACTAGAGGGAAGTCAATACCTGGCTTCAAAGCCTCAACAGGCTGACTCTCTTGTTAGGGATTAATCTAGCCGGTGACTTAATGGTGAAGCCAATGCTCATTTAACATTCTGAAAATTCTGTGATCCTTAATTATAATAATCTCTAGTCAAGGCTATGGTTTTTCCAGTGGTCATGTATGGATGTGAGAGTTGGACTGTAAAGAAAGCTGAGCACCGAAGAATTGATGCTTTTGAACTGTGGTGTTGGAGAAGACTCTTGAGAGTCCCCTGGACTGCAAGGAGATCCAACCAGTCCATTCTGAAGGAGATCAGCCCTGGGTGTTCTTTGGAAGGAATGATGCTAAAGCTGAAACTCCAGTACTTTGGCCACTGCATGCGAAAAGCTGACTCATTGGAAAAGACTCTGATGCTGGGAGGGATTGGGGGCAGGAGGAAAAGGATGAGATGACTGGATGGCATCACTGACTTAATGGACATGAGTCTGAGTGAACTCCAGGAGTTGGTGATGGACAGAGAGGCCTGGCGTGCTGCAGTTCATGGGGTCGCAAAGAGTCGGACACGACTGAGCGACTGAACTGAACTGAACTCTGCCTTTGCTTTATAAAGGGAATAACAAAGCCTGGGTGACAGCATATGTGCTTACAACATGGTTTACTGAATATTTTAAGCCTACTCTTGAGAACTACCACTCAGAAGATTCCTTTCAAAATATTATTGTTCATGGACAATGTCACCCAAGGGCTCTGACAGAGACATACAAGATTCATGCTTTTTCATGTCTCCTAACAAAACCTTCATTCTATAGCACATGGATCAAGGAGTGATTTTGACCTTCAAATCTTATTATTTACGGAATACATTTCTTGAGGCTACAGCTGCCAGAGATAGTGATTTCTCTGATGGATCCAAGCAGAGTCAATTGAAAACCTTCTGGAAAGGATTTACCATTCTAGAGGCCATTAAAAGTATTTGTGATTCATGAGAAGCAGTCAAAATGTCAACATGAACAGGAGTCTGAAAAATGTTAATTTCAACCCTTATGGATGACTATGAAGGGTCAAGACTTCAGTGAAGGAAGTTTTGGGTATAGTGGAAATACCAAGAGAACTAGAATTAGAAGTGAAGCCTGATGATGTGACTGACTTGCTGCAATCTCATGAGAAAACCCATGATGGATGAGGAAATACTTCTTACGGATGATCAAAGAAAGTGGTTTCTTGGGAAGGAATGTATTCTTGGGAGGATGCTGTGAAGATTGTTGAATGACAACAAAGGTTACACAATTATATAAATCTTGTTGATCAAGCAGTGGCAGGGTTTGAAAAGACTTACTCCCATTTTGAAAGGAGTTCTATATGAGTAGAATGCTATCAAACATCCATGCACGCTATAGAGAAGTTGTTCATGAAAGGAAGAGTCAATTGATGCAGCAAACTTCACTGCTGTCTTATTTAAGAAACTGCCACAGTCNATGGTTTACTGAATATTTTAAGCCTACTCTTGAGAACTACCACTCAGAAGATTCCTTTCAAAATATTATTGTTCATGGACAATGTCACCCAAGGGCTCTGACAGAGACATACAAGATTCATGCTTTTTCATGTCTCCTAACAAAACCTTCATTCTATAGCACATGGATCAAGGAGTGATTTTGACCTTCAAATCTTATTATTTACGGAATACATTTCTTGAGGCTACAGCTGCCAGAGATAGTGATTTCTCTGATGGATCCAAGCAGAGTCAATTGAAAACCTTCTGGAAAGGATTTACCATTCTAGAGGCCATTAAAAGTATTTGTGATTCATGAGAAGCAGTCAAAATGTCAACATGAACAGGAGTCTGAAAAATGTTAATTTCAACCCTTATGGATGACTATGAAGGGTCAAGACTTCAGTGAAGGAAGTTTTGGGTATAGTGGAAATACCAAGAGAACTAGAATTAGAAGTGAAGCCTGATGATGTGACTGACTTGCTGCAATCTCATGAGAAAACCCATGATGGATGAGGAAATACTTCTTACGGATGATCAAAGAAAGTGGTTTCTTGGGAAGGAATGTATTCTTGGGAGGATGCTGTGAAGATTGTTGAATGACAACAAAGGTTACACAATTATATAAATCTTGTTGATCAAGCAGTGGCAGGGTTTGAAAAGACTTACTCCCATTTTGAAAGGAGTTCTATATGAGTAGAATGCTATCAAACATCCATGCACGCTATAGAGAAGTTGTTCATGAAAGGAAGAGTCAATTGATGCAGCAAACTTCACTGCTGTCTTATTTAAGAAACTGCCACAGTCACCCCAACCT
This sequence comes from Neotragus moschatus, assembly GCA_006410615.1. Taxonomy (NCBI): domain Eukaryota; kingdom Metazoa; phylum Chordata; class Mammalia; order Artiodactyla; family Bovidae; genus Neotragus; species Neotragus moschatus. The sequence goes on from SJYA01001604.1 coordinate 117,749, forward strand.
TCAGCAACCACCACTCTGATCAGTCAGCCATGAGCATCCTGGCGAGACCCTCCCCCAGGCAAAAAGATTGTGACTCACTGAAGGTTCAGATGATAGTTAGCATTTTTCAGCAACAAAATATTTTAAAATTAAGGTATGTGTGAACTTAGTCTCTAGTACAGTGTAAACAGAACTTTAATATGCATTGGAAAAACAAAAGCTTCGTGTGACTAACTCTATTGTGATATCTATGTGCTTTACTTCACAGGTCTGAAACTGAACCGGCAATAACTCCAAGATATGCCTGTATTTAGAATAAATGTTATTTTCTTTAAATAGAATTGAAAACTAAACATTTGGTATAAAATTAAACTTGACTTCTCTTTAGAATAGATCAAATGCCACTTCAACAAGTAAAGTTATAAATGTAAATAAACTTAACCTAAAGACTTAAAATCAACTGTAAATCATTATACCCTTCACATATAACTGTGTTATATGATCTTGAGGCAGAACACTTTATAATGACAAGTATTTTTCACTGTTGACTCTAGTAATTCTGATAACACTAAAAAATTGATCCAAATACATACTACTTAAAATTGGTATACATACTTGAATCTAGATTGGATTCTAAAGTAAGAATGCGTTGTTGTGTTTCCATGTTAAAGATGCTTGTGTATCCTTTGCTGAATGATGCGACCATATGGCTTGGGTCACTGCTCACCAGATCCACAGAGGCAGGGACTCCCAATTCTATAAGTCAAAACATATTAGAAGAGAATGTCAGTTAGGGTATATTACACAATATGTTTCAAATACAGCAAAACAAGCAGCAGTGTAAAAAGAAAACAAAGCTCAATGTTAGAGTAAGAATCAGCTCTTTTAGTCCTAGTTTGTTTTACTGTCCTTACTTGTTTATCACATCTTCCACCAGTCACTCAGCTACTGTATTTATTGAGTCCAAGCCTTTATTTAGGAATAAATGGAAAACATATGGACTACAGGTTTTTCTACTTCCATCTCAAATCAACCTGAGGTTTAGAGTGGCATCACAGGAACTCATTTTAAAGCTCATCTAATTCTAGTGAGTTACTAGGAATTCTAATTCACTAAAAATATGGAATTCAAGAAGTAAAATTTCAAATTGCTATTTATTGGTAGAGTCATACAAATATCAAATGCAGGTAACTCATCAAAACCTAGGCACACACACACACACAAAATAAATATATAAATAAAATAAATTTTAAAAAAACCTAGGCATAAGTTATGGCAGCTCATGAATAAAGAAGACAATTTTATTTATCATTTAGAATAGAGTAAAACTTGGTGAAAATCTGGAACTTATTTATAAATATTAAAAATGAAATTTTATGTATATGTGATCATAATCTGATATTTAAAATCTGGTTCAAAATCTAAGTAAACTAACAGTTCAAAAATGTGTATCTTCTAGAAGAAGATACATTAATGGACAATAAGCATACAAAAAAAGTGCTCAAAATAGCCACCAAAGAAATACAACTTAAAAAGACAATGAAATACTATTGCACACACCCATCAAAATGGCTAAAATTAATTACACTATCAACAACAAATGTTTGTAATTAAGGATGTCGGGCGCCTGGAATTCTCACACATTGCAATCAGTGGTTGGAGAAGGCAATGGCACCCCACTCCAGTACAATCCCACGGACAGAGGAGCCTGGTAGGCTGCAGTCCATGGGGTCGCTACTAGTCGGACACGACTGAGTGACTTCTCTTTCACTTTTCACTTTCATGCATTGGAGAAGGAAATGGCAACCCACTCCAGTGTTCTTGCCTGGAGAATCCCAGGGATGGGGGATCTATGGGGTCGCACAGTCGGACACGACTGAAAAGACTTAGCAGCAGCAGAAGCAATCAGTGGTACAACACGGCATAACCGCTTTCAAAGGAAGTTTGGCACTATCACATAATGTTAAACAGTTGAATACATAAATCTACTTCTAAAGCCCCCAAATTCTGTTTACAAGTCTTTAACTGCCTGTGATTAAAAAAAATATATAACTGTTCATAGGAGTTTTGTTTATAATAGGAAAAATCTAGAAACAAGTCAAATGTTCATCAAGAGGTAAATTATAAACACAGTAGTTTAAAGAAATACTACAAACAATAAAATCAAATTATTAACATTTATTACCACATGGATAAGCAACAAGAACATTACACGAAGAGTAAAATGTCAGATATAAAAAGCATATACATTGCACAACAGTGGGTACCTCTGGTTGGGAATGAGGGGAAGAGATGACTGTGAATAACACAGAGCCACTTTCGGGCACTGAAGGAAACGTTCTCTATCTTGATAGAAGCAAAATTTTCATGCATTTGTCAAACTCATGAAAATGTACCCTTTAATATCTGTTTTTGACTGTATATAAATTATTTCAATTTTTAAAAACGAAACAAATGCCTGCTACTTCACCAAATAATATGCTTTTTAAAATTATACATACTAAGTTGGAAATTCAAACAAACATATTTTCACTGCTTAAAAAAAAAACCCTTCAAATTAAATTTAGAAAAGTAAGAGTCTGTAGAATCATCTATTTGTTTCTTTTAGAATGAGACATTTTACGAAAGACTCTCTAAGAAAAAGGAGAAAAAGGTACGTACCTTGATTATCATTAAACACAGTCAGGGCTGGAGCAACCTCAGTTGTATTCCACAACCGGAGAGTGCCATCTGCTGAACAGGACAACAAACGCTGGTGTGCTGCACTGTAGGCCAAGCCCCAGACTGCATCCGTGTGGCCCAAGAGAGGGCCTCTTAAGACAGAAGGATCTACAACAACAGCAAGAATGCAGGGGAAAAGCAAATCATAAAGGTACTGAGAGAGTCCAATGGAAAGTAGAAGATACAAACAGAAAAGGTACTGAGAGAGTCCAATGGAAAGTAGAAGATACAAACAGAAAGTATAAAATATACTTTCTAGTTTCTATTATTCTTTTGAAATGTAGCAAGAACAGGCCTGAAAACAATGCAAATACAGGGTTTAAAATGTCTAAATTAAAATTTTAAAGTACATATTTTTCTCCTTAAAAAATCGGCCATTTCTTTCTTCCTCCCTTTTTTTCTTCCCATTTGTCTTTTTTTTTTTTTTTTTTAAGCATGTTAACACAAACCATTAGGATTTAATCTACTTGCAAAGAAACCACAACTCACATTCCCTGAGGAAGTGATGTCCTTCAGCACCTGGCACAGAGTTATGACTAACCATCAAAGCTCTTGGGAGAACAGGCCTCTGACATTCTTAATGGATATGAACTGAGACCTACAGAAATCCCCAAATTCTCAAACAAGACATATGGATGATATGCATGTGGCGAGGGAGAGGGGGAGGAGCCAGGAAGGAGCGTTTCATGATAAAAGCCAAATTGGAAACTTTACTTACTAACCCTCACAATGACTCTAGAAGTTGTACTTTCAAGATAGTTCAGAGATGTTAAGTTTAAAATGCCACTGGTGTTATTCGTTCTATATCCTCTATATCCTCTTTAGTTACACCATAAAATATTTATTGAAGATACACTGTGTATTTGGCACTATGCTAGATGCAGGGGTCATGCAGATGATCAGACATAATACCAGCCCTGTCTTCAAGAAGTAATGTGGTTTAAGCATAATAACAGTGGCAGGTACCAGTTACTAAAGAGAGTGACTGGACGCTTCTTGGAAAGAATGACACCTACAGTAGATAGGTGTTGGCCTGTCAAAGGGCAGAGGGAAGGCGTTCCTGGCAAAGGAGGCAGCTCCTACAAACTCACAGAAGGAAAAACAGAATGCTATGTCAGGACATTTATAAGAAATTCAGTATTACTGGACTGTGAAATTTGAGGCAAGAAGTGGATGAGATAAGAGTGATCAGTTTATGGTGGGATGCCTATGACATACTCAGGAAATTACCCTAAAAGCAACAGAGAAGCGCTGAAAGGTTTCCCAGAAGCAGCAGTGTGAAGCAAGTATTTAATATGGTAACTCTGATCACAGTGTAGAAGAGATTGGAAAGAAACAAGATGAAGGCAAGTGGACTGTTTCAGAAGACTGGGAGAGTGAAGATGAAAATCAAAGCGAGGACAGTGATAAAAGGGGCAGAAAAGGAGTAAATTCAAGAAATATTTAGGGGATATTAACAAAAAGATATAGTAATTAATAAATGATAGAGAGTAAAATAGTATAAAGAATCAAGGGGAAAAAAAAGAAAAAAAAAAAAAAATCAAGGATAACTCTTGGGTTTCTAGTTTGGATAAGTTTGGTAGTGCTGCCACCTGATAAAGAATATACAAAGAATATTTGAAAACGAACTTCCCTAATAAGTCTAGTGGTTAGGTCTTGGTGCTCTCGATGCCAGGGCCATGGGTTCAATCCTTGGTTGGGGAACTAAGATTCCCCCAAGCTGCATGCTGTGGCCAAAAAAAAATTAAGAATATATGGAAGAAGAAAAAGTGCTTGTAGGGATTTATGGACAATAAGACAGCCATTTTGAAATGCTGTGTAGTTAGCCTCAGGCTTAAAAAAGAGATTGATGAATCAACAATATATAAAACCACAAAGAGACTGATGAGTCAACAATATATAAAACCAGTCTACCAAAGAATATGTGTACTATGCAAAAAATGAGTTAGGGTCTAGCCTCGAAAAATGTCAGTATTTTTAGGTAAGAAAATAAAAGGAGTTTATGATGGACAGGGAATAGAAACTGTCATAGAGTTGTGTCAAAAAAGCCTATAGTGAAAAGATTTCAGAAAGGGTGGTCCACAGTTTCAGACAGCCAGGACATCAAGTAAAATAAGAATTGTAAAACATCCCTTGGATCAGCCAGTTAGATAGTTATTGATTTTTTTTTTTGTATTAAGTGGCATAGCCACAAGATGGAATGAAGAGAAATGATGTACAGAGAAAGACATGGAATCAGTAACTAATAATTGTGTTTTCTAGACCAAAGAGATGGGAAGGAAGAGAGGCTAGAAAGATGGTAATGAAGACCCTGTATGAGAGTCAGCAAAAAAGACACAGATGTATAGAACAGACTTTTGGACTCTGTGGGAGACGGCGAGGGTGGGATGATTTGAGAGTATAGCATTGAAACATGTATATTATCCTATGTGAAACATTTCACCAGTCCAGGTTTGATGCATGAGACAGGGTGCTCAGGGCTGGTGCACTGGGATGACCCTGAGAGGTGGGATGGGGAGGGAGGTGGGTTCAGGATGGGGGACACATGTACATCCATGGCTGATTCATATCAATGTACAGCAAAACCCACCACAACAGTATAAAGAAATTAGCCTCCAATTTAAATAAATTAAAGAAAAAAAAAAGAACCAGAGGGAGATGGAGTCACAAAAGGCTTCTTCTTGCCCAGGATGGGCGAAACTTGAATTTACTATATGCTCAGGGGATGGAGAAGGAAATGGCAACCCACTCCAGTGTTCTTGCCTGGAGAATCCCAGGGACGGAGGAGCCTGGTAGGCTGCCGTCTATGGGGTCGCACAGAGTCAGACACGACTGAAGCGACTTAGCAGCAGCAGCAGGGGATGGAGAGAGAGCAAAAAGGGTAAGGCTTCAGATGAGTGTAAAAGAGAGAGGCAGCAAAAAAGAAAGTGCAGTCTCAAAGGAAACAAGAGAAGGAGGTCAACAGCAAAAGGGAAAGGGTTGGCTTGGGACAGAATGAGGCCAACTAATCTCTGAAAGAGGGATAAAGGAAGTGACAAAAAGTATGAAACAGATAAATCCAGAAAAGAACTGCGGCAAGAGAGAGGGTGTTATCTTTCACAAAATACATGTTAAATGATTAATAAATAAATGTTGGGAGAATATTTTAGTTACTGAATTTCTTATCTTTACTTAGGTTTAGTGGTAAAATTAATCTAAAATGGTAATAAAAATAAACTATGGTTTTATGACAAATATGACATTTCATACCATTCTAGAATTTATGAAGAATTTAAAGAGAAAATCAAAATAATTGAAAGAGAATTTATGATAATACCTAGTGATAGATCATACAGTTTTTTGATTCATGGTGCTGTTTCCAAATCTAAAGGGTACTTTTTAATTTTTACAAGTCTTTTAAATATTTTGGTGTTATACACTTTGAAAATCATTAGCCTCTACACTCTGTAATAACTGATCAAGAAGATGATGCCAACATTCATTTTCCTTCAAAATTATTTGTCAAGAGTAGTGATAAAGTACGATTATAGATTAATAATAATGTGTCAAGTCCTGTACACATGCCTACAAATGAAGAAAACAACTGTCAATCAAGCCAGCATTTTCAATCAGTAAGACTTGGGGGTGGGAACTCTTTTTGCAGGAAAAATACATTATTTTCTCTCTTTTTTTAGCATTATATATATATATATATATATCAAATTGATTCCCAAATACAGAAACCCTTTTTAACAAAATAAATTTATTTTCAGAAACATCTCATTTTATCCATATAAATGCAGTATAAAATGCATAAAAAGAAACGATTTTATTCCCTCATATTTTTGGGGAGTCACATACCATAGGAGTCATAGGGATCGATGTTGGGGTTGGTGGTGTTCCAGCTCTGGATCAGTCCATCAGTACCACCACTGTAGCACTGCTCACCATTGCTGCTCATCACCACACAAAGAACTGGGCCTCTGGGAGAAAAAAACAATTTCCATCCTCAAAAAATCTATTTGATATTAGAATGAGTTAGAAATAAGAATGCTTAATTTTTCAAATGGCTTTCTCTTTTTCTATTTTGTACATCAAATAAATAAAATTATCAAAACACTATTCATTTTTATTCCTCTGCTAAACCAGTGGTTAGTGATCTATGGCCTATAGATCCAATCCAACCAGTGAACTGTTTTTATACAATCCTAAAGCACTTACAGTTTTTACCTCTTTAAAATGTTGTAATACAAAACTAAACTAAAAGCAAGAATATACATTAAATATGCAGCATGAAAAGCATTTACTATCTGACCCTTTTTATATATAAAATGTATGCCATCATCTAGGGTCATCGTTACCATCTTTCTAGCCTCTCTTCCTTCCCATGTCTCTTTGGTCTAGAAAACACAATTATTGGTTACTGACTCCATGTCTTTCACTGTACATCATTCCTCTTCATTCCGTCTTGTGGCTATGCCACTTATTATACATCATCCAAACATCATGCAAATAATACTTAATTTCAGCAAGGACCCCTATTTCGTAGTGATGTACTTGTCGCTAACATTACATTATCTGCCACTTTCTTTTACATTTACAAAAAAAAAAACTGCTACCAAATATAAAAAAAACCCCCACATACGACAAATACATACATGAAAGAAAATAACATATACTAATCAGGCTGATTTACAATGATGCTGATTTAACACAAAGAAAAAGCACACACTTACTTATGAGCTCTGAATGTATAGATAGGCTCCACATCAAGAGACGTGCTCCTAAATCAGAGAGAAAGGAGGATTTTTTATCATTCTAAAAGTCAGTAGTAAACAGTATGACTGAATGTATGTCATAAAAACACCCCTAGAAATATCAACACTATGGTAATATACAATTCTCAACCCCAGGACACAATAAAGCTTACTTAACATCAATCACATATTTCTGTGGCTTCAAGAAACAACATTCTTTAGTAACTGTTACAGCACTTTTAGCACTGTTCTAATCTATTTGATTAAAGGGAGAGAGAGAGCCTCACTCAGGGAGAAAACACAAGGGTTTTGAAGCGATAAATTTCTGGATTTAATTTCCAGTTCTGTATCTAATTGGCTAACTTTAGGCAAATTACTTAATCTTTTGAAACTTTAGATTTCTCTATGTTTAATATAAAATAGAAAAATAGGGATAACAGCAAATATTTACAAGATTAAATGAGATTCTTCAAGGTAAAACAGCCTAGGACAGAACCATACAGAACAGAATTTCAATCAAAGGTACTTTAATTTCCTTGCATTTCCATAAAGATTAACATGTCTGTCCTTAATACCTACAGAAACTGTCCACATTAGATCTGGACATCAGAATAGATTATTCATTGCTCAGAACACTGAGTGTATGAGTACTCTACATGGCTAATACTGGCCATACTGAGAACAGAAACTGGATTTAAAACTGGATTGTATTACAGATTTTTTTTTAAATAGGCATATGATAGCTCTCCTCATTTCCAAAGTTTTAAGTTCAAAGGTAAACAAAGGCTATTGTTACTTGCTTGTAAAGGTGTTATTACTAAGCTACCACCAGCAAGAAATTTCAATATATTTCAAAGTTATAGTCAAGAATATATGATACTCACATTCTCTAACATGACGCCCACTGTGAACTAAAGAACTTGAAGAACAAAAGGCACAGTTTGTAACCAGGAAATACCTTTTCTCTGTTAAAGACACCTGATCTACATGAAGATTCACTTGGTTTCAGTAAGATCCAGTTGAGCTGTCTGATGAACGTCTAGGTGTGACAGCTGGAATGTCACTGCTTGTTTTCAAATTGGGCAGGAGCTATTATCTGTCAGCAGTAAAACTTCCATCCTCTCCTCCATTTGATGTTCATTTCTACTCTTTAATAAAAAGAGGTATCTATCACTGTAGAAGGGCCCTTGCTGGTAGATGCTGGGTTCTGGATCATGTAATCCAACGAAGAAAGAGAAAGTACCAAGTGGGATCAGGACTAGCTTGGTGACTGATAAAAGGGGTTTATACCAATTCATGTCTGTCCATCCTTACAGAGGAACCAAGGGGCCAAGGCAAGTATTAGCAGATAAGTGAGAGCAGCAACAGTGCCCTTCAGTCTAGACATTTTGGTCAAGATCAAAAGAAAAGATCAAAGAGAGGTCTCGCCCCCACCTGCTCCAGGAAAAGTCCAAACCTAGTAAACAGTGGGGAAGGATTGGGGTTGGGGTTTGATTTTAAACATGACTATGCCTGCTTACAACAACAGAAACCTCCAGTACAGACAAAGAGTTCCCGAAATGTAACAGTTATTTAAAACACCAAATAAAGATTATATCAGCATTCACAAACCATTTCTCCCTAAGGGTCAGTTTTTCAACCTAAATTAGCTTATGAGTATGAAGGCAAAAACACCCTAAATTACTTGACATGGTAAAGGATAAAAATTCGAAGAGATATTTAAGGAATTTAACAGCAAATAACAAAGTAAGGCTTTCTCTGCTGAAAAAATATTAATTAAATTATTCAAATACAGTTAAAGTAGAATATTCTCACTTTTTGGCTGGGGCTGTTTTCTGCAAATTCCACATTTTTAATGTGTGATCCTCTGATGCTGTTATCAAAACAGGCTCAGTGGGGTGGAAAGCAAGGGCTCTAATGCCATCAAAGTGACTTCTTAATGTAAACTTGGGGTTCCATGTCTTCCTCAATGCATCTTTATTGTTTGCTATCTATTAAAGAAAAAAAAGATACCAATATACTTAGTTCATTAACTATGATAGTTTAATGATGAAAAAAACTGTATTTCAGCATTCTTACTGTTTCATCATTAAACTATCATTATTTTGCAGCTTTCAAAATAATATAATTTTTAAGCAGATAACCAAATCAATAGGCAAAATTAGCAATGTGTCAACAATGGTTTTCTTTGAAGAAATATGAATGCTATAATAAGAAAATACATAACATAATTCAGTATAGAAGGAGGATCAAATAACAGTAACAAAAATCAAAATTTCACTAGGATGCTTTTTAAAAAGACAAGTGATTTAAACCTGAATTACAGAATATAAAGCACTTTTAGGTAAGAGTTGAAAAACTAAATTATCTTTAAACATGCTAACATTACAGAATATGATGATACTTTCAAAATTTTTCAGTGGTTTCAGACAAGAGCTAAATTTTCTTCAAATGGTAATGAAGTTTATATACTGACAACAAAATGTTAAAGTTGGAAGAGACAATCAGATATTACAAACATAATTATATATTTATTATGTTCCTTTTCTCCACAGAGGGCTTCTCTGGTAGCTCAGAAGGTAAAGAATATGCCTGCAACACAGGAGATCTGTGTTCGATCCCTGGGTTGGGAAGATTCTTGGAGAAGGGAACAGCAACCTACTCCAGTATTCTTGTCTGGAAAATCCCCATGGACAGAGCAGCCTGGTAGACTACAGTCCGTGGGGTCACTAAGAGTCGGACTCAACTGAGTGACTTTGACTTTTTCCACAGAATCTCAGTCTCAATAACTGAAAAAGTAATGTGCTGTTTTTTCATTCCAACTAATAGAAAAGCTAAAGAGGATAGTGTTTGACTTTACACAAGCACCATGGATGAACTTCACACTCCAAGGCTAACAATCATGGTAGATTTAAGCAAGTATTTGTAATATATTAGAGAAATGTTACCATACTCACAGTTACAAAAATTATCAATGATACAACAACTGATATTCTAAGCAGCATTCATTATTTCTACATTATTCAAGACTTAAAAAGCATTAACTCACTTAATCCTCACAACTCAACTCTATGATGTAGGAATTAACACTATCCCCACTTTATAGACTAGCCATTTTGGGCAAGAGAAGTTAAGTGACTTGCCAGCTAGTAAATGGAGGAGTCAGGATTCAAAATCAAGCAACCTGGTTTCAGAGGCTATACTATTAAACTTTAATTAACAACCCAGACATTTAAAATTGTGCAGAGAAATCTGGACAGGACATGTCACAACTGGGGCAATGCATGCGTGCTAAGTTGCTCCAGTTGTGTCTGATTATTTGAGACCCAATGAACCATAGCCCACTAGGTTCTCTGTCCATGGGGTTCTCCAGGCAAGAAGGGTTGCCATGCCCTCCTCCAGGGGATCTGCCAGACCCAGGAATCAAACCCACGTCTCTTTTGTCTCCTCCACTGGCAGGCAGGTTCTTTACCACTAGCGCCACCTGGGAAGCAATAAGTGAAGACAAAACACACTATGCAAGGAACTACTCTAAGAGCGGGGCTGATTATTCTGAGGGCAGGAAGGGCTGGCAGGAACGTTAGGATGACACGGGGAACTGAGTTGACCTCTTTTAGATTATCTTGATGTGGTAGGCAGCCACTAAGTTCCCAATCAGCCCCACCTATTTTTACCTTTGGGTAATCCCATTCTCTGCTGGCTCTGATGGTAAAGAACCTCCCTGGAATGTGGGAGACGCAGGTTCATTCCCTGGAGAAGGAAATGGCTACCCACTCCAGTATACTTGCCCAGAGCATCCCATGGACAGAGAAGCCTGGCAGGCTATATAGTCCATGGGGTCATAAAGAGTTGGATACAACTGAGCAACTAACACTTTCACACTTCCACATTATAGGGATGCTCTGTGATCAACAGCATACAGCAGAAGTTGGAACAAACTACTTCCAAAATTAGGTTATAAAACCTTTCATCTTGAGTGTTTCTGCTCTCTATCTTTTCAGGTGCACTCACATTGGGAAAAGCCAGCTGCTCTGTTGAGGAGCACACAGAGAGGTCCATGTGGTGAGGAACTGGTCCCCAGACAACAGTCAGCAAGAAACCAAGGCCTTCAAACAACTACATGAGTGAGCCTGGAAGCAGATTTTCCTCAAGTCTAGATAAGACTGCAGCCCTTGTCAACGTCTTGATTGCAACTATACAAACAGCCAGAGTCACATAATTAAGCTGTCCCCAGACTGCTTACCCATGGAAGCTGTGAGATATAAATGTTTGTTCTTTTAAGCTGTTAAATGTGGTACAAGTTGTTATGCAGAAATAGATTGCTAATATGCTTAATAAAACTAGGAACTACTTTTAGAAACTGAGACAGTAAGTTTTCCAACTATTAAGAGTTATGAAAAAAAGATGAGCTTTCTCCAGAGAGAGGACTGAATTCCTTTATGTATTAGACAAACTCTTTGCAGGAACAAAAGCATCTAATGGGAATTTCTGCTTCTGGTCATGATGGACCAGATCATTAGGACCAAGTATGTACTGAGGACAAGTAGAATAGCAAACCTAAGACTAAAAAATCTAGAACTAACAAAATGATGGGGAAAAACCTAGGATCCAGGTGAAGACAGAGGCCTATGGAAGTGAGCCTGGTATCTGGAACTGTTTTCCCCAGTGAGTGTTTACTGATTACAGAAGAGATGGCTGAGAAGTTGAGCTGTGTTTCTGATGACTTTGCAATGCAGAGGGATACAGACTGATGTCCAGGGCCTGCCAAGAAAGTAGGGCTTAGTAGACTATCTGGCTTTAGGTTTTGATTTCAGAAGGGTGTATCCTACACATAAGAGTGAACTAGAAGAACAAAAGCCCCTAAAAGATTGTAGATCAGCTTTAGATCATCTCAATAACTAAAAATGAAGCAGGTGATCCAGATTTCTAGTGGTTGCAGACATCTGAGAGAAGAAAATGAAAATATACTCTTTGTGGAAAGATATAAACTTAGGCCTGAAATTATTTCTAGAGACAATTTTTCAAATATAGCTATTTGGACATAGTACAAAATAACCATACCCATATGAGATACCACAGCATAAACGAAAACAAACAGAAATAACACATAATTAGTAACAGAACTACTACTGAGTCTCTGATTCAAAGTTTAAAGTAATCATGCTTACTGTGTTCAAGAAAATAAAAGACTGAAAAGTCTGGAAGAAAATCTGTTAATGATTTTTAAAAAGTAATCCTAGAATCAAAGATATAAGATCTCATTAAATGAGTTTAATTACAGATTACATATAACTGAAGAGAGAATTAGCTAATTGGAAGATGAATCATTAAAAAAATTTAGACTGAAATACAGAAAAACAAAAGATGGAAAACACAGAAGAAAGGGGATCAGAATCAGAGAATGTAGAAAGAGGATCTAACACTATCACAACAGTTGTAGAAGAAAAAAAGGAGGGAGAGAGGTGTAAAAGCAGTATCTAAAGAGAATGGCTGAGAACATTATAGAACTCAAGGAAACATATTAAGCCAAGAAGGTCTAAGAATTTCATGAGAGTTAAATTAAAAAAAACACAACAACTAAATCTTTTATGACAAGGCACAGAGAAATATCAGTCACAGGAAAAACTGTCCACTACTGAATAACCAAAAACAGAAATGACAGTTGACTTTAAGAGAAAATAACAAAAATAATGAAATATATTTAAAGCACTAAAAAAAAGTATGACAGAAACCAATACAATTTTTGTAAATATCCTTCAATTAAAAATAAATAAAGGAAACAAAAAGCACTAAAAATATTTTGCAAAGTGAAATTCAGAATCAGAGATAACAGCCTACTCAGGCAAAAAAAAAAAAAGACAAGTAAAGACAATTCAAGAAAATCAGAAACTGAGAGAGCTAGGCACCAATAGATCTTCATTAAACAGATATATTGTATTCTTAGAGTAAAAGAAAAATGAATCCAGATGGGCAGTCAGATATGCAGGGGAGAATGGAAAAAGACAAGACAGTTAATGTAAAACAGATAATTCTGACTACTGAGTGTACAAAACAGAAGCTGGTAGAAGATTAATGTACACAGAAATAAAATATATAACAAGAATGATATACATTGGGTGGGAGTTTTTTAAATCAAGTGTTCTAAAGATCCTTGTATATAAAATTTGATAAGAATGTGTGCAGAAATCTGTAATTTAAAGAGTAGTGAAAGAGTGCATAAGCTTCAAATAATGGAGAGGGGTGAATGATAAAAAATTATCAATCCCAATTTAGGCAAAAACAGAAAAACACAGAATAGGCGGCACAAAAGATGGCAGGATTACATACAAATATTATTATTTTAAAAAGAAATGGACTAAAAGCTTTCTGATTTTAAAAGGCTGTCAAAGGTTAAAAAATAAAAATCAGCTAAATGGAATTTTTAAAAGACATAAATTATAAGGATATAAAAACACTGAAAACAGAATTTTTTTTTTTTTTTTTTTTTTTTTTTAAAAA
>SJYA01001604.1:131832-249693 GCA_006410615.1 Neotragus moschatus
TTTTTTTTTTCAAAATCTGTATCATGTATGTGGAGAATGGAGTACAAGGAGCCTGTTTAGATTAGGTTATTGTGGTAGATCCAGGTGAAGAAAAATGGACTAGGAGGGGAAGAAAAAAGATGTATTATATGGATTTCAGTTGTTGGAGGTAGAACCCAAAAAACTTACTAAAGGGCTTAGCATAGAGGGAGAGAGTTTTGATCTAAGGGAAGAGTGAGGGGTGAGGTTCCTCTTTGAAACTTCCAAGGTTCACTTAGGGATCCATGCTATCTCCTCTATGTGGCTGCAGCTACACTGTATTCCCCAACGAAGACAATGAAGTATAAAACTGAAAGGATGTTAATGAAGAGATAAGATAGGCTGTAAATACTTTATGAAATAAGCAACCGTTTTTCTGATACTTGATGATGACAATGAACAATTATAAAAGAACTGCGTTTGAAATTAACTAAATGGATGTGTGCACAAAGGTATAAAGATTCCAATTTTGGTCCAAATCACTGATAGGTCAACTTTAGCATCTGGAAAGTATCTTGCATACACTTTGTCTAACAGTAAAACTAGTTCTCAGCTATTGTTTTACTGACAATATATTAAATAAGCAAGACAGATGTTGCCATTAGGCAGGCATGAATTTGAACTAATCACTGGTACCTTAAAACAAAACAAACCCAATCTTGGTGATAGAAAAAGGAATTCTTTCCCTTATCTAAAACCAACGAATAAGCTCTACTGACTTACAGATTTAGGTAAATCCTACAACTTTAATCTGCATGATGTGAAAAGTATTGTTTATTTTTACAATATGCTCGTATTTTCAAAGTTTGTGATTAAAACTGAAACAAATTCCACACTTGTGAAGAAGTCTCACTATTGCCATCTTTTTCTATAAAATGAACTATTTTTAAAAACATAAATTAAAACAACAAAAACAAAACTGCTCCTCACATCATAAGTTAATGAATCTGCTTCATTGGCCACTGTAAGGCCTGCCAATTCCCCCAGTCCCAGTTCACTTTCGAGTGCTTCATCTGCTCCCATGATGAATGACTTCCCAGAAGAAGGAGGAAACGTCAGTGCTTCCACTGAAGGGAGAAGACAAAAGAAACATCAAAAAAAAAAAAACAAAAAAAAACCCCACTTCTAAATAGTCAACAATTAACTTCATAAGGGCATATCTACATTTGATTATTTATAAATGCTTTCAAACACAGTAAAATTCACTATGCAGAAAATCCTGAAGAAGTGCTTGCTCTTTTCCATATTTTAACCATTTAAGGGTATCATCTAATTAGCAAAGTACAACATGAAACAAACCCTTTCTTTTTCACTATAGAGAAAAAAATTTATAAATGTATAAAAGAAAGATTTTCCTCATTTTATATTTCATGCTAATTACCCAAGTGATTTCTATCAATCATTAAAATATGTATAGTAAGTGATTTAATCTTTTTTAATTAATTTAACTGGAAGATAATTACTTTACAATACTGTGATGATTTCTGCCATACATCGACATGAATCAGCCATGGGTAAACATGTGTTCCCCCATCCTGAACCCCCCTCCCAATTCCCTCCCCACCCCATCCCTCTAGGTTGTCCTGGACCACTGGCTTTGGGTGCTCTGCTTCATGCGTTGAACTTGCACTGGTCATCTATTTTACATGAGGTAATGTACATTAAAACATGTAGAGTGATTTTGAACAATGCTGGCTGGATTCAAAATAAAATTGGTTAATTCTATAACCTAAATAATATGTAGAAATCTCAAATGACAATGGGTCATAATTGTATTAGTAAAAAGCGCCTATATAAGGCAAAGCTAATATGTGTTGTCGGAACTCAAGACTACCTCTGGAGAAGAGGGAAGGGGGAGTGTTTGAAGGCAGCACCATCAGGACTTCTAGGCCCTGGTGACTTTTTCTGCTTCCTGACCTAGGCAGTGGTGACATGATAACTCACTGAGCTCATCCCTATGACTAAGCAGTTTACTGTAGGTATATTATATTTCATTTAAAAATATTCATTAAAGTGTCTACTGGAACACTTTTTATAAATGCAAATCATTCTGACAAGCCATCAGAGATCATTCTTTAAGCAGTTTTCTCAAGGTAGTGCCTTTATTGATGACAAACATTTATGAGTTGATTAGATGAATTTAGTAGTTTAACTTTGGCTGCTAAAGAAGTTAGTTAACTTTTTTTTTTAAAGAAACAAGTCAACTGTACTAATCAATGTATGCAGAGAATAGATTTATCAGATGTTTTTCAGTTTCACATTCAATAATATAATTTTAGATTCAATCATAAATATTGAAGAAATAAAAAGAACAGCTATGAACTTTTAAAAATACTAGCGGCAGGAACTCAAAATCGTTACAAGAACAAAACAGAGTATAAATTGATAAGACATTTTCAAACCACCATATAATAAAGCTGCAATAATAAAAATGGGTTTTACACAAACATACCATATATCTTATAAGGGGTTTGAATAACTCTAAACATTTACTAGTAAAGAGCAGGAATTGTTTCATTTAGAACAGCAATTTTCATGCCAAAATTTCAACCAAATGATTCACATGAGACTAGGCAGTTAGAGCTTCAGCCAGGTGTTCGTCTGTTTTCACGTCTAATATTGCCAGAAAACTCGGATCAGATATGAAGTAAAAATGGCTCTCCTCCACACCTCCCAAAAAACTAAGATTTGTGATTTGGTCACTCACATTGCGTGAGCTAATTTAACTAACTGTTCTAGGAATGAATGGCCAAGTAAAATCTGAAAACAAAGGAAGGCAACCAACCACTGCTTCCACACATACCAGTGGCTAAGCCAGCAGACCTAAGGGCCAAAGAGAGAGCTCCAATGGGCACACCAGTAACTGACTGCTCTCTAAGAGTCCTCAGAACTTTCAATTAGAGGCCACATTTCTATTAGTAACTAAATATTACAGGCTCTAATCAGCTTTTACAAAATAATTTAAATATGCCTCAAGTGCAGCACTCACTGCCTTCTGAATAATTATAATAACACAAGCTATGGAAATTTCTTCTGAAACTGGACTGGAGACTGGAAAGCATCGGTCACAGGCAATTAAATCTACAACATATTTCTTAAGTGCCTTTTCTACTTGTGAAAATTCTGTACTGTGGAAGCAGACGGAGGACCAATACTACAGATCTTAGACATTCAACACTTCCGTTCTAAAGGTTCTTAATTTTTTTTTTTTTAATTAGGGGCATTTTCTGTGGTTTATACATTCTTTTCTGCATACATGTCATTTAGAACATATTCTGCCTCTATTATTATAACTGGGTTACATGGCAGAAACTAACATAATGCTATAAACCAACTATCTTTCAATTAAGAAAAAGAATTCTATAAGATGAAACTTCTGATAAAACTCTTTTGAGATTATTAGAATAAGAGAAAAACTAACTTTCCTTCTTATCCAGACCTGATCTTAAAATAAAGGAAGTTGATTAAAATTCTCACATCTATAGTATTAGCTGAATGAATCTCCTAGTGAGTAACAAACATACCTGTTGAGGCCCCATGATTCACATCTTAATTTAAAAGATATATACCTACATCGAATAAATTGTTCATCTAGAATGTAAAGGTATCATGTGTGGTTCTTCATTATTTAATGTATGGAAAACGAATTTCCAGTATACTATAATTAATACTAATAAATTAGCCATGCAATGATCAATTTATTGAAAAAGTATTCCAAACACAAAAATCTATCCATCAAGGGCCTGTCAATTTACATTTCTCTAAAACACAACCAAATTTAAAACCAAGAAAGAATAATAATACATGTTTCCTCTGTGACTTTGGTGGTTTTATTCAATAAATAATAATTTGAAGAGACATATCCACCACAAATAATTATAATATTTAAATTCAAGGCAATTTTTAAAAATTTCAAAATATATTAATCATGAAGATTAATTTCATGTCACTCATGACTTTCAGCTAATGTAAATATATAAAGTCAATTTCCACATATAAGCATTTTATACATTTATAAATAGGAATATCAGAACTTCTATCTAAGAGATGGAAAACTGCATTTATATAACACAAGATTATACTATAAAAAACTGGGAATAATCTAAATATCCAAAAGGGGAATGGTTAAGTATCAAGTCTAAAATAGAATATTTAATTTAAAATTTTAAATCTTAAAATTATAAAAATGAATTTGTGATTTTATATATATAAATACAACTGAATTCTTCTACATGGTGACTCTAACTTTGTAAAAAGTATATGCACATGGACAAGGACTGAAAGAGGACAAGGAAATGTGACGAGACTTTCAGGTGCCTGTTTTCTTTTTGTCAATGATAAATTGCTTAAACATATGAAAACATTTATGTGAGTCTCAAAGTAAACATTTACTAACTATGTATATGCTCATTTTTCTCATTGTTGGGGTGATATCAGAACTACGTGTACGCACATCAACTACATGGCTTCTGAGAAGCTGTCTGGGGATGTTCTAAACTACAATTTAGACTTGGTTTTAAGTTTATGCATCCTTTTCCAAGTCTTAAAGACTATAGTTATAATCAAACCCCTTGAATATAAGAAAGCCTACAATGTGGAGAACTACATATATAGTTTAAACATTTGTAGAATAAACTTCTTCTCTTAGAGAGCCCTCTCTACTAACTGAATTTAGATAAGTACATCCAAGTGCTTTTTGTGCTCTAGTGTGTCACAATACTTGCCTTCATCTGCCCTATTCATTTCATGTTCAGGAAGCCTGGAGCTGCTGGGTCTGGAGGGTGAGCCCACAGATGGCTGCAAGGAGGGAAGTTCATCAACATCTCTCAAATTAGCAAGCATATCTTGTAGTTTTGACCTATTGGGCCCTAGCCCCGAAAAGGGAGGAAGAGAACAAAAAAGAGAAAACAGAATTATCCAACTACATCAAAATAGTGCTATAAAGCCTATTCACATCTGCTAATATTCACCTTTAAAACTACCATACTATATTATATTAAAGAGTAATTCATTTTCTAAGCTCTCAAGACTTTTAAAAAGGTATCTTACTCTTGAAAAATTATGTTTTACATATATTTTTTAAATTAAGCTAATGGAATAAAATGTCATTATTTGCATGAAAAAATGTTCTTGTGCAATTTGGATCATTGAAAAATATTATTATTCTAGAATCCTTGTATACAACTCTAAACACAGATACCACAGACTGTGAAGCTACTGTGTACTAAATTAAAGAAGCACATTCTTTCCTGTTTGTTTAAATTAAGCTGCATTCATTGCTTTGCATCCTAAAAATATGGTACCCAAGGTTAAGTCTCACACCCTACCAATTACTTACCTGTACTTTGATGCTTCATTCTCCCACATCCCTGTTTTGACTGTTTTATATAGAATAGAGGCTGAAACAGATCTTCGGTTGTTTTTCCTGTTGTAAGTTTAATTAAGAATGGGAAAATCTTACCCATAGTCCATTATGGCTTTTTCCTATTTTTAAGCAATTTTAACTATTGCCTAGAAATATATTCTAAGATAGTGTGATTAGAGAACACAATTTGACTGAAAATATTTCTACTAGCCCATATTATAAAGACACAACCTCTTCCAATGAGAAACAGCTAAATTTAAAAAGATACTTATGATGCTTTATAAATTAATGCCTCAAGTGTCAATTCAAAGCTTTCCTTCAGTTCTATTTTCATTTTATGTCTTTCAGTTCTATTTTTATCATGTCTTCTTTTGTTCCCAGATTATCATTTTATCAAGATAACCTAAACTGATGATGATAAAATGTGCTGAACTTCAGTCTTCAGTCCTTTTCTCTTCAGTGAAAAACATTAGCCTTTCTCCTCTTAAAGAATCACTTTTTCTCACCATACTAAAAAGCTATGTACCATATGCCTGAAACAGTGATCACAATCTTCAGGCTCAGGAAACCCACTAGCTTCTTTTAGCAGGAATACTATTTCAGTCAAATGGTGCAGCTTGAGATCTTAAATGCTAAACTCCAACTATAGTGAAGCCTTGATATTTGATAAGAACCAAATAATAAATAATAGATAAATTCTACATAAGTCCTTGAAACCTTTTCAATTAAAAGGTCTTTTACATTTTAAGACATTTATTATTGTAGCATAATGACAAATAAATAAAACGTTCTCCTTGTTTCTTGCATATGACAAATATTCCTTAAAATTTCAGCTTATGGTTTTATCATAGCTACAAAAAGTCATAACAAACAAAAATGGTTTTATCATAGCTACAAAAAGTCATAACAAACCATGTCTCACTATTGCTTGTTAAAATTAAATTGCGTCAGTATTTTTAATAAAAAGTAGAAAATGTTCTTATGTTTTAATATTAACCTTTCTCATTGTGATTAATAAATATTGAGAAGGAATTAAATGATGTTCTCACTCTGTTACATAATAGTTGGTACAATACTAATATCAATAAAGGCCACTGACTTTCTATCCATTAAAGTGCAATACCTGAAAGTTCTAAGATATTTTAAATAAAGATTTAAATATTTATGAGTAAATATTAGGTTATAAATGAATGACTGATTTTTGATAATCCTTAGTATCACTACAAAAAAAGAGAAAAAGCATATCTCTCCAGTCTTTTGCAATTTTAAATACATGCCTCACTCAAGTTGGATTTTAATCCCACTGTACACTAATATTCCAAAGGATGAAATTTCCTATTGCGTAAAAAAGGGAGACCCATGTCCATACTGTCAATGAGGGTGGTAGCACAAGGAGATAATTTAACCTTGCTCTCCTAAAAAGGTGATTAAGATGGTTTTCAGGGATGTGTGAAAGCTTTTGTATTTCTATTTTATATACCTAACTAGATCTACTGTTAAACCTTACTAACAACTTGAATAAGATAATATATATATATATATGATGCACAGGGCTAGAAATTTCATTTTAGTTTCCATTTTTGATGTGGAACACATCTTGTTGGGTAAAGAAAAAACCTAGTTGGTAATATTATAAATGACATTGGCCAAAACTTTAAATTAGAAAAATAAGAATTTTTAAAAAGCTGTGTCTGACTCTGTGACCTGTATAACATATAGTGATGAGAGCAAATGAACTGTGTGTTATGAACACATAGGATTTTCAGGGATAGAAATTAACCTTCTTTCTGTGTGACCAAGACCTAAAATTGTAAGCAATTATTTTGGTGGCTTGCCAGAGGGTCACACTAGATGAGATTTAAATTATCAATAGTAAAAAAAAATCATTTTGTAATTAAGCACATATAATTTGAAAAATCAAATTATTGCTATGTTTGAAAACACAGTCCCATACAATCATGATGCTCTAGATTTATTATTGGGATATATTATGGTTCCATAATTATATTCACAGGTTCTTTTTCAAAGTTCATAATCAAATATCTAACCATTTAATTTCCACCCCTGAAGAGCAAGTGAAAAGGAAAGAGGTCAGGAGAAGGTAAAAAAAAGAGTAAGTAAGTTTTAGGAAAACATTGGAAAAAAAAATTGGGGGATATGAAAGAGGTAAGATTTATGATTTACAGATACAATGTTTTCCACTTACTCTTCACCCCCTTTTTCCCCTTTCTCTCCTTTTTGTATTGTTCCTTGAGTTTGGTAATTACTCCCTGGTCCACATTCCAAGCTTCAGGGATGAGACACTGGTCTTCCTTTTCTAAATAGAGTGAAACAAATGAAACAGCCTTTTTCAATAAGATATTGAACATTCAAAGTCAATTCACTATTATGTCAATGAATGACATAACCACCACCTTCTTCATAGTATTACCAATTTTAAAGTTATTATTTATTCATCTGATACATGTCACAAGAAATATAATATCCAAGAAACAGTAGTCAATTCTATTCTTTGGTAATAATATTAAATTTCCCTTGAAACAGACATAGAAAAAAATTGCAACATTTGAGTGACTTAGTAAATTAAGCCTCAAAAGTCTATATTCAAGAAACTCTCATTTTCAGACTATGATTAGGACTAACTCACAAAAAAAATTTCTAATTTATGTAATGAAAGAAGATTATTAAGCATTTGTACAAAATAGTCTTCAATGATTTTTTCATTTCAAAAAGCATTTCTGGCATGCATTTATCAGCAAATGACCACTTTTATTTTACAGGCTTTATAAATAGCACTTTGCAAACTTATTAATCAACCTGGCATTCAATATACTTAAAATAACTTAAGTGACCTGTTAATTTATAAATATTCAAAGCTGGAAACTGAGCTTCTAGAAAAAAAGAAATGCCACCATTAATTTTCACCTTTCAGGAGTAGAAAATTTTAAAAGCAAATATGTTACGTATTTTATACTTACTATAAAATAAATTACTATATACATATAACATTATGTAAGTGTTAGAACTCTCACCTGAACTCAAGACATATATCCACTTGCTTACTCTGTATTTCCATTAGGAACTCTAATCAAAACCAAACACACAAAACCAAACTCCCAATCTTTCCCATCCAATCTCTTCCATCTACAGGGTTCCCCATCTTATTTGGAAGCACTATTAATAACCTCAGGTATGCAGATGCCACCACCTTTATGGCAGAAAGTGAAGAGGAACTAAAAAGCCTCTTGATGAAAGTGAGAGGAGAGTGAAAAAGTTGGCTTAAAGCTCAACATTCAGAAAACGAAGATCATGGCATCTGGTCCCATCACTTCATGGGAAATAGATGGGGAAACAGTGGAAACAGTGACTGACTTTATTTTGGGGGGCTCCAAACTCACTGCAGATGGTGATTGCAGCCATGAAATTAAAGGATGCTTAGTACTTGGAAGGAAAGTTATGACCAACCTAGACAGCATATTAAAAAGCAGAGATACTGCTTTGTCAACAAAGGTCCATCTAGTCATGGCTATGGTTTTTCCAGTAGTCATGTTTGGATGTGAGAGTTGGACTATAAAGAAAGCTAAGCACTAAAGAATTTATGCTTTTGAACTGTGGTGCTGGAGAAGACTCTTGAGAGTCCCTTGGACTGCAAGGAGATCCAACCAGTTCATCCTAAAGGAAATCAGTCCTGGGTGTTCTTTGGAAGGACTGATGTTGAAGCTGAAACTCCAATACTTGGCCACCTGATGCGAAGAGCTGACTCATTCAGAAAGACCCTAATGTTGGGAAAGATTGAAGGCAGGAGGAAAAGGGGATGACAGAGGATGAGATAGTTAGATGGCATCACCAACTCAATGGACACGAGTTTGGGTAAACTCCAGGAGTTGGTGATGGACAGGGAGGCCTGGCGGACAGAGAGACCTCATTCATGGGGTCGCAATGAGTCGGATACGACTGAGCAACTGGACTGAACTGAACTATACTTTCATTTGATCAGACCAAAAACCTCCTTTTTTCCCAAACCCCACAACAACTATTTCAGGAAATACTGTTTCTCTACCTTTAAAACACATCCAGAATCTGACCACTCCTCAGCATATCCATTACTTCTCTGATCTGTTTCTTGTCAGAATTACAGCAAATGTTGTCCCCTCTGTACTTCATGTCTACTGCCAATACTAATTGCCCTGGGTAGTCTATTCTCAACACAGCAGCCAAAGTGATGCTTTCAAACAAAAGTTGGATCATGTCACTCACCCTTCTGGCTCAACCATCCCATGGTTCTCCATCTCACCAGTGGTCTATACAGCTCCACTTGATTCGGTCACTTCCTACTACATTCCCCTCATCATTCTGCTCCAGTCACCCTAGCTTCCTTGAATTTCTCAAACATACCTGGATTACAACTATCTTCTGGCATATGTTCTAGTTTTCTTCTTCTTGAACACTCTTTCCCTGGATACCATGTGGCTAACTCTCTCATCCACGCTGTCTCTCATTCAAATGTTACCCTCTCAATGCACTTCCATGATCAATCTATCTTATATTGTAACCTATCCACTCCACCCCACCCAGTCCCCAGCATGCTCCATCCTACTTACTCTGTTCTACTTCTTCTATTTGCCATTGCACTTATCACATTCTGACTTACATGATAAACATCATTTATCATGTTTATCTCTTGCTGCCTACATCCTCTTAGAAGAATGTAGGCCCACTGGGGTAGGGATCTTCATCTAAAAGACTTGGCACAAAGAAGGCACATAATCAGTATTTGTTAAATGACTGAAATAAGCCAAAATGAACCAGAACAATCAGAAATCTATTTTTAACAAGTTTCAGTCCACAGTTTAAAAAACAGATCACTAGGTCTCTGAACATAAAAACTCAACACTTTTATTCTACTATCAATAGTAAAAAGTCTCCTTTTTTCAGAAAAATCTAACAATCAAAAATGTAGATTTTCATCAATTACATCTCAATAATAAATTAAACTGAGCCAGATTTTAGATCCTAGAATGCCTTCGGCTTTTTAAAGTAAAAATTTAGCTATATCACACTCTTAACACCATACTGATAACAACAGTAACAGAAGATCATAGGAGAACTGTGGTAAACCAGAAGATGCCAGAGATGCCAGAGATGAGATTCCTAAGTCCTTTACAAGGACTTCCCTGGCAGGCCAGTGTTAAGACTTCGTACTTCTACTGCAAGGAACACAGGTTTGATACCTGGCCAGGGAACTAAGATCCCACATCCCATGTGGCATGGCCAAAAAAAAACTAAGAAAGAAAAGAAAAAATAATGAGATCTACTATGTTCTCATACTCAATTTCCACAAAATCTACATTTGCAAATTCTACTGTTTAGGCAGAAACATTCTATAAATTAAAATTATTTTCATGCTATACCACTTATGTTAAAAAAAAAAAAAAGATGAGGAAGGTAAATAGCTGTACAACCTTCTTTAAACACACAGACACACATCCTGGAAAAAAGGTCATGACAGTAAAATGTCCATAGAATGTCCAAGATTTCAACACTTCAAGTGTTCAAGATTTCAAGTGTTCTTCAAGATGCTGCTTTCCTAGTAAAATATTCGTTTTGTTCATTTACATAACATCTCTGGTTGGATACAGCATTTCTCCTTACCCCAGTCTGTGCCATCGCCTGCACTTCTGGAGTCACTGTCTCCTTCTTCTGATGTAACCAAGAAGTCAAACTCCTTTAGAGCTTCTTTTGTATCTCGATCTTCACTGCTATCAGGCAATACTTTCTTCCTAACAATCTAATGAGAAAAAGCATGCTCAATTAAAATGCTGGAATATATTATGGAATTAATTTAAATAAAGAGGACAATATCCCTTTACCCCTAAATGAGAAAATCCAATTATTATTTTCTTCAGAAAATACATCTTTGCTGTGTCAAGTAACTGTGATACCTATACAATTCAGTAGAAAACATAGATATCATTTTAAGATTTTTATATAAACATTTTAAAACAGTAATTTAAACTTTGTTCACTGATGGCTTCTTTTAAATAAACAAATGGAATCATATATTGAAAACATTGGAATATAACACATGAATTTATATTACAGCAGAGGAAAAATGTCCTTGACATACTGTATTATGAGAACCACAATCAAATCTTACATTTCTGGGATGCAATCTGTACAATGTGCAGATATTCTAATCTAACCAAAGAAAGAAACACTTCATAAAATACTGCAAGAATTTTTCAGAATATAACCATGATAAATTTTAAGTCTAGTATATCATTCCCTCACAAAATCTAAAATCACAAAAATCACAAACTCAGAAATGTATGCCACAACATTGAGAAGGTATTCCATTGGAGGGAGTGGGAGAGGGAGAACTCTTCCCATTATTATTTCCGCCGTCCCAAGCGCCCATCAATTTCCTCTAATAACTGTCTATATATTCAATTTTTTCTTAAAACATTGATCTTTCAGAGGTATACATAACTTAGATTTAATAACAAATCTAACAAGGACCATTATGTCTCATTTTTATATATTTAGAAATATCTCTGGAATCATAAGGTGGAAAAGTTAAACATGAGAAAAGAGAAGGAGATAGAAAGGCAGATAATTATCCAGACTGTAATGCAAAGAACAATCAAACTTCAATATAGGACAAAGCCAGAAAGGACAATGAACATATGTGTCTTTTCTAACAAAATGCACTATTAATAGCCTGAACACAATCTTCAGCTATTAAGAGCTTTGTGCTTCTGTATTTTCTTAGTTGAATCTATTTAACTATTTTTAATTAAGGGAATAAAGTGACATTTAAAAAACCTGTTTGTTCTACTAAACATTTTAATAGGAAACTTTTCAGCCATTCTCTCTCTATATATATAGCACTGCAATCAATCTTTTAAGTCCTGCTTACACATTGCTATATAGTTAGATTTTTTAAGTCTTTTGGCATAGAGTTATTAAACTGCAGCTGTGAAAATTAATGCATCATAAAAATTAGCAAAACTAATACAAAACTATTATTAAAAAAACCAATTATTTATTCAGAAATATTTTTCTAAAAGAGAACTAGAAGAATCTTTGGGTCCAGCATTTAAATAGAATTAAATATGTTTACATTAGTTGTGCCTTCATGGCTTGGTCACAGAATTGCCATAATCAGCACTAACTGGAAGTCAGGATATTCATGAAATTGATTATTTAAAAAGAAATCAGTTTACAGTTAGGAATTTCTATTAAGCCCATACTTGATAGGAATAATAAACAGCTTACAGATTTTTTAATATTTAACTAACATAATGACTAACAACAAAACTTAAAGCATTATAGTTATTATTTAACCACTGAGCTACAAGTAAAGTACTTTGACAGAAAAATAATATCTCAGTGCAATCATCCCATAGAAATCACAACTCAGCATAAAATTTCCAAATGATTAAGATAGAGAAAAGTTATCATACAAGTTTCAGCATTTTATTTTACTATAGTCAGTTTAAATACATGTGATTACTACTTGTTTGAATAATAAAAAGAGGGAGTAACTCCTTCAAGTTCAAATAACATCCATGGCAGGGCTGTATTAGCAAGCACAACACTACCAAATAGTGGCCCGGGGAAACATTAATCTGGAAATAGTTGAGAGTCTCTGATGGAAGCAGAGGACTTAAATAGAAAAGAGAAGTTACACTTAGAAATAAAGCACTTTATAGTTAAACATATCATTTTCAAACATAGTGTCTCATTTATTCCTCATTTATTCTCTGGGGATAAGATGGGTACTTGTTATAAGCCCAATTTTACAAACTAAAAAACTAAGCCTGAAGTTAAAGCACAGGTAATTGGTGACAGAACAGAGACTTTAGCTCCAGGCCTAGAGTCTAGGTCCAGTCTGCTTTATTTATCCTTCCTTCCTTTCCTCCTCCCTCTTCTTAAATAAACGTGAAGGAGGAAATGTGAACACTCTCCTAAAAGCAAAGCATGCCCTCGTCTCCTACTTTAAATAAAGCAGAAGGAGGAGGAGGAAGAAGAAAGAGAAGGAGAAAAGGGAAAGAGAGAGAAGAGAGGAGAGAGGTTAAAAGGGGGGAGAGAGACTGGCATGAAAACAGAAATATAGACCAATGGAAAAAGATAGAAAGCCCAGAAGTAAACCTATGCACCTATGGGTACCTTATTTTTGACAAAGGAGGCAAGAATATACAATGAGATAAAGACAGCCTCTTCAATAAATGGTGCTGGGAAAACTGGACAGTTACATGCAAAATAATGAAATTAGGACATTCCTAACACTGTACACAAAGATAGACTTGAAATGGAAACTATAAAACTCTTAGAGGAAAACATAGGCAGAACACTCAATGACATAAATCAAAGCAAGATCCTGTATGACCCACCTCCTAGAGTAATGGAAATAAAAACAAAAGTAAACAAGTGGGACCTGATTAAACTTAAAAGCTTTCTCACAGCAAAGGAAACTATAAGCAAGGTGAAAAGACATCCCTCAGAATGGGAGAAAATAATAGCAAATGAAACAACCGACAAAGGATTAATTTCCAAAATATACAAGCAGCTAGTATAACTCAATGCCAGAAAAACAAACAACCCAATCAAAAAGTGGGAAAAAGACATAAACAGACATTTCTCCAAAGAAGACATAGAGATGGCTAACAAACACATGAAAAGATGCTCAACATCACTTATTATTAGAGAAATGCAAATCAAAACTACAATGAGATATCACCTCATTCCAGTCAGAATAGCCATCACCAGAAAGTCTACAAACAATAAATGCTGGAGAGGTGTGGAGAAAAGGGAACACTCTTGCACTGTTGATGGGAATGTAAATCAATATAGCCACTACAGAAGACGGTATGGAGATTCCTTAAAAAACTAGGACTAGAACCACCATACGATCCAGCAATTCTAGGCATATACCCTGAGGAAACCAAAACTGAAAGAGACACATGTATCCCATTGTTCATTGCAGCACTACTTACAACAGCTAGAACATGGAAGCAACCTAGATGTCCATCGACAGATGAATGGATAAAGAAGCTGTGGTACATATACACAATGGAATATTACTCATCCATAAAAAGGAAAGCATTTAAGTCAGTTCTAATGAGGTGGATGAACCTAGAACCTATCATACAGAGTGAAGTGAGTCAGAAAGAGAAAGATGAATACTGTATTCTAATGCATATATATGGAATCCAGAAAAATGGTACTGAAGAATTTACTTACAGGTCAACAGTGGAGAACAGACATAGAGACTAGACTCATGGACATGGGGAGAGGTGAGGAGAGGGTGAGATGTATGGGAAGAATAACATGAAAACTTACATTACCATATGTAAAATAGACAGCCAAAAGGAATTTGCTGTATGGCTCAGGAAACTCAAACAGGGGCTCTGTATCAACCTAGAGGGGATGGGGATGGGGAAGGAGATGGGAGGGAGGTTCAAAAGGGAGGGGATATATGTATACTTATGGCTGATTCATGTTGAGGTTTGACAGAAAACAGCAAAATTCTGCAAAGCAATTATCCTTCAATAAAATAAAATTTTTAAAAAGAGGGGGAGGAGAGATGTTAAAAAGGAGACAGAATAAAGAAGGGATGAAAAGGGAGAAGCAACAATTTAGATGTACATCTTATTTCAGGACTCTACCATGGGAAAGTCAATAAACTTACAAAAATCTGAACAAAACCACAGAAGAACCCTAAACATGTTTGGAGAAATCTAATGGGAGGGTTCTGAAAATGTGGAGTCCTTGCCTACCAAAGCAACCCTGACATGACAAACAAAACCTGCACCGTTTAGAGCTGATGCCAGTCACCATCAGGCACCATAATGGGTCTGTCAGTTCTATTGTCTTATAGCACCAAGAACAATGCACTGTTATAACACACATTTACCATATTCACTCACCCTATAAAAATGTTGAAATCTTTAATGAATTAACAAAAAGCTAAAGAATGAGGGCCTTGAGGAGAAAACTGCTATACTAAAAATATTCCTGAAGTCAAAACAAAAACTTTCAGATTAAATTTCCCCAAATTTAAGGAAAAATAAAAGTTAAGGCTTTAAGTTGAAGGATATGGATTTTTAAAGTATGTATAATAGCCCCTAAAAATATTTATATCTGAGTTATTCAACTCACTGTTGAAGTATCAACGATGCTTTTCTCTCTTCCATCAATGTCATCATCTTCATCTTCATCACTGAAATCTGCAGCTGCACTTTCAAGGAATTTAAAGTTATCCAGCACGGAGGCAGAATCTGTTAACTCGGATTTTCTAGTTTAAAACATATACATCTTGCTCAGTTAATTTTTTAAACTCAGCGTAAGAATTAATCCATGATATACTGCACTGACTTCTGTTTATATGGAATTATAACCCCCTCCCCAAATCACACTAGGATCTGCGCTGATTCTTATCTATTACACTTCCATGGATTTTAACTGGAAAAGCAATATAGGGAGAAACTGGCTACTCTTTTAAAAGTACTTTTCAATCGTAACTACTACTTAGAACTACTTAGGTTAATGGCAATTTAATACAAAGAACTCCTCCTTCTTATTTAGTATTATTTTGATTCTTAAGCCAAACAATGCATTTCTTTTTGAAATATTTTTATTATCTCTGCTTCTGCTTTTCTCTATCCTCTTTTCTTTCTTCAACTCTTCCTCTTCTATAACTATGAAAATAACTAGTAAATACAGAATTTTCTCTGATGCAATCTCATATTTCTAAACAGCTAAAAAGTTGAAAAAAGCAAATTGTATATGAAGCTTACTAAAAACAGTATTTTAGTTAAACTAATATACTACTACAAAACGTTCCTGTTGATGAATAAACTCTTAATCTTTGGAAATGATTAACTTTTCAAATATGTGAGATTTTAATTTAGCTCTCTCTAAAGAAATTCATCAATTTCCTAACAACCAGAATAGAATGACTGCTCTCCAGTTCATTAGGAAATGTTTTAGATAACAAGACACTTTCCTGTAAAGCGTTTAGCCATAACTATAAACAAAATTCTCAAAACAGATAAATCTTAAATTTCAAATCTGCTGAGAGCTATGTTTTTGTTCTCTTCTAACCTACTCTCCATCCCTACAGAAGTAAGATTCAGAATAATGCCTTCATCAGTTTCAAAAGACAGGTCAAGGCCAAAACACTAGAGTGGCCTTTCTTAAGCATCTTTATAATAATTTAAACTAATTAAATAGGTGAAAATATAACCACGATTAATGCCCACACTATCTATATCTACAAAGAGAAACAATCTACATCTTACATTTATGAAAACAAGTTATGTAATCTTAACTATTAATAAGCACATTTAAGAATGCTCCAATGACATTTGTTTACAAGACATATGTTTAAACCTTTACCTAAACCCCATAATTTTAGTTTATGTCCCAAATAACAGAAACTATGTTCTTACTAGAAAATGTACAGAGCTCAACTAAAACCATTCTTCCAACCTAAACATGAGTTAAAATAAAGTAACATTTAAATTTCAAAGAATCTTTGACTTTTTAATTTAAGAATTATGTCAAATTTTTTTTCCAATAAAGAAAAATCTCCTTATTAAACTGTTAGCCTTCATTTTAAGCAGACTTCAATATAATTGTATGGTATATGAGCTTCCCTGGTGGCTCAGACAGTAAAGAATCTGCCTGCAATGCAGAAGACCTGGGTTTTAATCCCTAGGTTGAGAAGATCCTGATCCAAAAACCAAAATGAAATGTTCCTGTACTGAATTTTTCACTTATTCTATCAAGTAGAGTATATATATATATATATATATATATATACACATATATACTTGAAATAGATAATTTTCAAAATGAAGAGGAGTTACAGCATTATTAGATAAATGAAAATGGCTAAGAAAAGGTTTACATAAAAAGAATTAAGTATTTATATGATTTATGGGTCACGAAGAATGCAAGTTCACTCTTACAGACTTGAAGTGAATTTCCAAATAAGATCTCCTATGAAGTTATAATAGTAAGAGGTGACTGAGCTTCAATGTATTAAAATTTATATTAAATCCATAAATTTCAAGCAAATAAAAATACCTTAAATAAAAATATTCTTAAAAGTAATAAATGATAACTCTAATCCCTGTGTATATCTTTCACCAAATAAAATTTTAAATTTTTTATTAAACTTTATCATTAAATTATTTTTGCAGCAGTACCAAAAGTGCAAGTATCACACGTGTCACCCATAAGCCAAAAATATTAATAAGAACTAAAACTACAGCCAAGCCCCTCTTCAGACAAAATACTTACCCAATCATTGCTGTCTCTTTAACTTCAGCTTCTGTGCCATTTATAACCGAGTCCTGATTTTTGTCATCTTCCCTGTCAGTGATATCACTTGAAAAGCCCAACAAAGCTCGCACTCGTTTGGATTTCACATCGAGAATAGTATCTGTGTAACCCACCTCCTGTAGATACCTGTGTGTGAAGAGGATCTTTACAATTCAGACATATTGGAATCAGTACTCTACTACACATTAAAACATTTCTTTAAACTTACTGTCTGCATAAGACTGGACAGCACAGTACTATGCTAGTAAGACTCACTAATAAATAATCTTCCAGCTGCAGATGGAGCTGTCTCTTGCAGTACCAGCCTCTATGGTCACTGAGAAAAACCAAAGAACTATACAATACACCATTCATTTATCTTAAGAAGAAGCTATTCCTTAATATATCTAATAGCACATTCTTTCTTCTAGGCAGGGCTGGAGTAAGCTCACTCTCAGATGCTACTGAACTACTATTTTATAATAGTAATGAGAATAACCAGTAGTATTTTTACACTTTTGATGTTACAGTATCATTGGATCAACTGAGATCTAGAGAGAATGTTTCTAGCATATACAGCTTCCTACATGACATACAAAACCACGAGATATTCCAAACAAGTCACTTCTACAGAAGGGACGCTCTTATCCTCAGACAACTCTGCAATAAAAATAAACCACAGTTCAACTGTAGGATGTGGGATGAGTGGGTGTGCAGGGGTGTGTGTGTTGCAGAAAGGAGCAACAAAAAAAGGAAGAACAGGTTTTGTATGGAGAGTTAAACATGGGTTCAAAGCCCATTTCTTCCACTTTTTTCCTGTGTAGCATTAATTCTTCTGAACTTTAGCTTTCTTTCTCTTAAAAAAGAGTGCAGTGCCTGGCATACAAAAGGTGCTCAGTATCTATTAACAACAAAAGATGACCAAAAACGATCAAAAGTGGCAGTGATACGAACATGAAAATGGCAAATGTTAATAATAAAGTCATTAATAAATGTAACAGACAATATCAGACAATAAATTATATGTAAATATCAAGTCTATGAAATGAAAGATAAAGATCAAAAAGATAAGCAGTCTAAGATCAGTTTAAGATGTGGTATTAAACAGTTATTATTGCTCAAAGAGATATCTCACAAAAAGACATTTGAACAAAATGGAGTTAAGTTATCCTATCAAGTCAAGGTATTCATTTTCAATCCTACTGAGTATCTATAGAAAGGTTGATTAAAATTAGTAATCAGCTGATTCTTACAAACAAATACAAAAGAATTATATTTTTTATTTTTAACAAGTAATATTTGATACATAACTCACTTTAGGAACAAAATCACATTACAAATACTGTTTCAAAAACTCTCATTCCATAAATAAACTGCTTTTACTAAATAGCTACTTCCTTATTCATTAATATTTCAGTTCAGTCGCTCAGTCGTGTCCGACTCTTTGTGATCCCATGAATTGCAGCATGCCAGGCCTCCCTGTCCATCACCAACTCCTGGAGTTCACTCAAACTCATGTCCATCGAGTCAGTGATACCATCCAGCCATCTCATCCTCGGTCGTCCCCTTCTCCTCCTGTCCACAATCCCTCCCAGCATCAGAGTCTTTCCCAATGAGTCAACTCTTCGCATCAGGTGGCCTAAGTACTGGAGTTTCAGCTTTAGCATCATTCCTTCCAATGAACACC
Source organism: Neotragus moschatus (assembly GCA_006410615.1). Lineage (NCBI taxonomy): Eukaryota > Metazoa > Chordata > Mammalia > Artiodactyla > Bovidae > Neotragus > Neotragus moschatus. The sequence continues at coordinate 151,236 of SJYA01001604.1, forward strand.
CAGGACTGATCTCCTTTAGAATGGACTGGTTGGATCTCTTTGCAGTCCAAGGGACTCTCAAGAGTCTTCTCCAACACCACAGTTCAAAAGCATCAATTCTTCGGCACTCAGCCTTCTTCACAGTCCAACTCTCACATCCATACATGACCACTGGAAAAACCATAGCCTTGACTAGACGGACATTTGCTGGCAAAGCAATGTCTCTGCTTTTTAATATGCTGTCTAGGTTGGTCATAACTTTCCTTCCAAGGACTAAGCATCTTTTTAATTTCATGGCTGCAATCATAATCTGCAGTGATTTTAGAACCCCCCAAAATAAAGTCTGACACTGTTTCCACTGTTCCCCCATCTATTTGCCATGAAGTGATGGAACCAGATGCCATGATCTTCGTTTTCTGAATGTTGGGCTTTAAGTCAACTTTTTCACTCTCCTCTTTCACGTTCATCAAGAAGCTTTTTAATTCCTCTTCACTTTCTGCCATAAGGGTGATGTCATCTGCATATCTGAGGTTATTGATATTTCTCCCAGCAATTTTGATTCCAGCTTGTGCTTCTTCCAGCCCAGCATTTCTCATGATGTACTCTGCATATAAGTTAAATAAGCAGGGTGACAATATACAGCCTTCATAAATTCCTTTTCCTATTTGGAACCAGTGTTGTTCCATGTCCAGTCTAATAGTTGCTTCCTGACCTGCATATAGGTTTCTCAAGAGGGAGGTCAGGTGTTCTGGTATTCCTATTTCTTTCAGAATTTTCCACTACTATTTAGGTTGGTGCAAAAGTAATTGTGGTTTTGCATCATTGAACTTTGCCATTTGATACAGGAATACATTCTTAAATAAATGTGGCTATGTTATACACTGTTTTAATGTGCATTTCACACTTTATGTTTTTTTGCTTTAAAGACTTGGTACTTGCTACTTATTTTATATGTATTTTAGACTATGGAAATAATGTTAGACAAAAAGCAAATTCAAGCAATTTTTTAAAGTTCAAAATGGGTTGTAAAGCAGCAGAGACAATTCACAACATCAGCAATGCATTTGGCCCAGGAAACTGCTAACAAATGTACAGTGCAACGGTGGTTCAAGAAGCTTTGCAAAGGAGAGGAGAGCTTTGAAGATGAGGAGCACAGTGGCCAGCCATCAGAAGTTAACAACAACCAACTGAGAGCAACCATCAAAGCTGATCCTCTTACAACTATAGGAGAAGTTACCAAAGAACTCAGTGTCAACCATTCTATGGTCATTTGGCATTTGAAGAAATTTGGAAAGGTGAAAAAGTTTGATAAGTGGGTGCCTCAGAAAAGAAAAAGAAAAAAATACTGTCATTTTGAAATGTCATCATCTCTTATTTATGAAACAACAGCAAACCATTGCTTGATCAGATTGTGATATGCAATGAAAAGTGGATTTTATAGGCCAACTGGCCATATTCATCTGATTTCTTGCCAACCAACTATCACTTCTTCAAGCAACTCAACAACTTTTTGCAGGGGAAATACTTCCTCAACCAGTAAGAGACAGAAAATGTTTGCCAAGAGTCCATCATATCTCGAGGCATGGATTTTTATGCTATAAGAATAAACAATCTTGTTTTTCATCAGTAAAAATGTGTTGATTTTAATGGTTCCTATTTTTATTAATAAAGACATGTTTGAGTCTAGTTATAATGATTTAAAATTCATGATCTGAGACCACAATTAGGCCTGCATGAACCTAATAAAATGTCACCTCTGCGAGGCAGGTGAGTCTTTGCTATCATAACCACTGTCATTAAAAAAAAAAGAACAAAATCAGCACTTTAAGAACACTTATTTATTTATAAAATGAAAATGCACAAACCACTATTAAGACCAAAGTGAAAGCCCACTTATTAAATACTAATGAAGTCTCATTTTCTTCTAACTTTGAGGAGATTAAAAAATAGAGGTAAGGAAAAACTTTAATATCCTCTCCCCATTATCAAAAGAAATGACTGGCATGCAATCCACTTTGGAAACAACAGGTTTAGACTATTCACAAGCAAACCCAAAAGAATAAACCAGGTAGCAAATCTCATTTTACTGAGACACAAATCAAAATACCAATTTCAAATGTAACATGCAAGGATTAGGCACTGAGCTGATGAGCGGGTCTAGTCCCACTGCTTGACATCTGAATCTCAACCCAGCTTTGGTCCCTCTTTATACTCTCAAATTCAATTTTATAGGAGAGACTATATGTTAGCATAATATATACAAAATTTGGGAAATCCAATAAGTTCTCCAATCTATTTAAAATAAAGTTTGAAAACATAAAATAAAGATATCATGAAAAGACTCATATTAAAGCATATGTATCTTCATGTATAAAAAGTGGAAAGAGAAAAATAAAAAATAAAAAAATTTATTAAAATAAATGAAATAAAAGAATATCATAACTCTAAAAAAATACATAAAAAGTGGAAAGAAAATAGTAACTTTAAGAGTACAGAATTCTTCAGACTATACATTTAAGCATATAATAAATTAGAAGCTCTAAACTGTACTTTTTGATAAAGCTAATCTATGGACAGATAAAGCTAATCTATGGATAATTTGGTATGGAAAGCAAATCTACTCTTGATAATCCTAGGTAATAGTTATTGAAAAATAAATTCCTCCATAGGGGAAAACGTGTTTGAATATGAAAAAGGAATAGTAATTCAATGAAGTTTTTTCATAGCAGATACTTTCACGAGATACTTACTGTCTGAGTAGTTGCCGACCTTGCTTCCACATTAACTGGCTGTTTTGTTGTGGCTGTACCTCTGTTTCATTACCTTCATCTGGAAAACATTAAAACATAGAAAAACTGATGTAATATACATTAGAGGACATCTCAATTCATTAGAAATATCCAATAAAAATTTATAAGATTAAGAACACTGCACTGTAAAGTATGTTTTGAGTGCATGCCGTGCTCAGTCATTCCAACTCTTTCCAATCCCATGAACTGTAGCCTGCCAGACTCTTCTGTCCATGCAATTTTCCAGGTACATTTTAGGACAATTTAAGTTTTAAGTTTAATTTCTATGTGCATGTGTGCTAAGTTGCTTCAGTCATCTCTGACTCTGCACCGCAGACTGCCAGGCTCCTCTGTCCATGAGATTCTCCAGGCAAAAATCCTGGAGTGAATTGCCATGCCCTCCTCCAGGGATCTTCCCAACCCAGGGATTGAACCTGTGTCTCTTATGTCTCCTGCACTGGCAGGTGGTTTTTTTTTTTTTTTTTTTTTAACCCCTGGTGCCACCTGGAAAACCCCTTAATTTCTATAAGGAAACTCTAAAATAAATTCATTATTGCTACTAGAATTCCCTGAGAGTTTCAGAACTAAAAATAAAGACCTTTTCCCCAATTTTTAGGTAACCTGAGAATTTTCCTCTAGCACAAATGAAGTCACACAAGAATTAAATAAAAGTATTATGAAGCACCACATGAGAATGAGAACTAAATGACCTGCAATGACTGTTTAGAAGGAAGGGGGGAAAAAAAGCTTGTCTGGTAAAGAACAGATAGATAAAAAATATTCCCAAACCAAATCTATTTCCTTCACTAGTTATTAAATGAAAACCTCAAGCATTCTTAAGACATTCTTTAGATGGAAACTTCCTAGGTCCCATAGAGCTTAAAATTCATCATATGGTAGAAGCCAAATCTTTCAAGAAGAAGATAAAATAAAAAGAGCCTTCTCCTTGATAAGTGTGGAATAAAGAATTTCCAAACTACAAGAGAGCTCAACTTTAAAAACATAAAAAGAAGTTCACACCCTCCTTTAGCCCTTGATCAAACTATAAGAAACTGTGGTCTTCATAAGATTTTTATTCAAGTGGAGCTATAAGAGAGATTGGGAAATTTTATTTTATGATATTTGATATAAAACATTTAATGTGTTCCAGATGCTGTGCTAAAAACATATACACTATTCTTTTAATCTTTACAACCTCCAAAGACAGGTATTATTACTATCCCCATTTTAAAGATGAGAGAGATGTTTTGCAGATTAATTGTTAAGGTTTCTAAGTTAGAAATACAGCTGTGAGTGTTGAAATCATGACTGCATGACTCCAGAACTCACATGTTTTTCTCCACATGCTATCATTACAATGGTAAGAAATTAGAGAAACATGTAAATTAAAATAAGAATTAGATCTTGCATTTTCATTATTCTCTTAAAGTAACCAGACCAAGTTCTGTGACATACCAGAGAGACAGCAGGAAAGAGGGGGGAGTGGGGGTGTTGGGTGGAGATTAACTCACAAAGGAAGATTACTTTGGGATGACTTCAAAGAGCATTTACTTGAAAAAGAAAAAAGCAAAGAAAAACAATGTCTAAATAGTAAGGAAAAATAACACATTGTTTGCACGGACCCACACATTCAGGAACTGTGTATGTAACATAATATGTTCTTCCACTTCTTAGGTCAAGTGAGTAGCCCGTACTTGCCAAGTAAGAATATCTATACTGGCATTTCAAAAGACCAAAAATTTCAGATGTGAAAGAACTTTGGAGATCATCTAATTTCCCATGAAAATATGCCTAAATCCTTTCTATACCATCCTCAGATACACTCAACTGCCTTTTTCTACTTTGGTAGCTAGAAAGGTGAATTTTACTGTAAATAAATTATACCTTAATAAAAATTAAAGCCAAATCAAATAAGAATGCATCCTTACCCTCTTTTAAAAACTGTATTCTTGTACTGCAATAAAATCTGATCCAAGTGGTCATTTTATAATATATTAAAATATCAAACCACTATGTTTTATACCTGAGACTAATATACCTTAAAGAAAAAAAGAAAGGACTATCTTGTCTCAGTTAACCCAGCTCTATGACAAAAACAGCAAGGTTATGAACTGCTCCTTACTATATCATTCCACACTGGATCACAACTAGGCTCCAGATGACTGCAAGGGAATAAATGAAACGTTATATATATAATCACCAGTATATAATATAACCAGTCACAACACTCAGTAGGAATGAAGAGTGTCAAAGACCTACAGGGCTTGAACAGTCCTTATCTCCTTGGCAACAGATTTGAGGAAATTGCTTACTTTAGTTCTTTTATTAGATTAATGTATGAATTAATGATCTAAGACCATGTCTGTGATCAAGACCTTAAGCAAACAAACATAAGACAGGCTCTTTACTCAACATTACCAAATCTATTTTTCACTGACGCAGAGAAATAATCAATGGTATAGCTGTCTACAAAGCAATAAGTTTCAATATAAAGACAGAAATACTGATTTTCAATAAATTTCTCAGAAGTGAATTTTCCTTTCTCTGTTTTTTTTTTAAAAAAAAAACCTGACTGGGTCACATGTGGACTTGATTTTCCTGACACTCCTTATCCAGGCTAAACACTTAGTTTTCTTAACGGTTAGTGAAGCACTCATCAACTATCAGATTCATTCTTACCTTATCAAGTTCAAAAAGTGACACTATATAAAAGTGAGGATTTTAAAGTGGGTAGAATTCAATTTCTGGGTAATATTAAAAGTATCTGACTGGCACTTCCAGTCAAGCTGGAGTAACAAGGACCCAAATTACCCTCTTGCCTGAAGCAACTAGAAAACAAAATAGAGCATACGACGGTTAAGACACTGAGCATCAGACAACGAAGGATAGCAATTATGAGGAAAAGGAAGCAAACAGGTGAGCCCTATGGTTGTTCCAGTTTATTGCTCTGACAGTTTCCTGATCGTAGCATGAGGAGGAGGAACCAAAAGAAAAATGAAGATATAATGGTTGAGAAGTCCCAAATTTCATGAAAACTATAAACCCATAGATCCAAGAAACCCAACAAATCCCAAGCACAAGAAACACTGGGGAGAGGAGAAGAGGTAACTATACCAAGGCACATCATGATAAAATCGCTTAAAACCAATGAGAAAGTGATAAATCTTAAAAGCAGACAGAGAAAAAGGTCACATATATAGAGGAGAGGAGGGTGGCAGAGGATGGATGGTTGGATGGCATCACCAACTCAATGGACATGGGTTTGAGCAAATTCTGGGTGACGGTGAAGGACAGGGAAGCCTGGCGTGCTACAGTCCATGAGGTTGCAAAGAGTCAGACACGACTGAGGGACTGAACAACAACAAATACACAGAAAAATGTATGGATGACAGAAGACACCACATCAGAAATGATAAAAGCAACAACATAAAGACTTTCAGACACACAAAAGCTGAAAGAAGGCATTATCAGCAGCACGTGTGTTAAAGTCCTTAAGACAAAAGGAAAATGATACCGGAAGATATGGATGCACACAAAGGAAAGACGAGCACTGGATATCTATGTTTTTTATGTCATTTAAATCTCTTTGAAAGAGCATTGCTGAAACAAAAATAATAATGTAGGGTCAACCTGGGTCAACCCAGGGATTGAACCCATATCTCCTGCATTGGCAAGGGGATTCTTTACACTGAGCTATACCTGGGAAGCCAGTGAATGGTCTGAACATCTGAGTTAGAAGGCAGAATTTGTTACTTTGGATAAAGACATTCTATTTTAAATTAGTATCTGGCTTTTAATATTAAGCAGAAGAAACTGATGTATGAAAAATAAATAGATTAACATAACATGAAATAAAAATGTTAAGGGTTTGCAAGTGGAACAAAATACAAAAGAGGAAATTAATTTTTTGTCAAGAATATTTCAGAAAACATCTGGCTTGTCAATTTTAGGCAAACACAATAAATGGATAAAATAATGAAGAAGGAAAAATCCCTGCTTCTTTTCTTTAATTTGGATGCCCCACCTTCTATACCTTCTCCTATTCACTGTCCTTATCACTTAATTTACAAACCCCTTGGTAATGCTTTAAGTCAGGCACATTCCTCTGCAACCAAACTTTTACATCATCTTGACTGAAGTTAATATTCATGTGGGTGGTTCACTTCAGCTTCTGCACAACCACCACCCTCTCTTAGCTGTCATGCCTATACACCTTGTCATTATGAAGAACTGTCACTGATGCAAACTCACTTTCTGAGTGTATCCTTCAGGCTCAATACTTCCAATTCACTAGGCACTTTGACTTTAGGTGGGACCTTAGATCAAGGGTCAGCAAACATTAGCCTGCAGATCGAACCCAGCTTGTTTGGGCTTCCCTGGTGGCTCAGATGGCAGAGCGTCTGTCTGCAGTGCAGGAGACCAGGGTTCAATCCCTGGGTTGGGAAGATCCCCTGGAGAAGGAAATGGCAACCTGCTCCAATACTCTTGCCTGGAAAAATCCCATGGACGGAAGAGCTACAGTCCATGGGGTCTCAAAGAGTTGGACACAACTGAGCTACTTCACTTTCACTTTTCAAACCCAGCCTGCCACACTTATTCATTTATGTGTTGTGGCTGCCTTCAAGGTCCAACAGCCAAGTTGAGTAGTTGCAACAGGGAACAAATGGCCTACATATTACTATCTGGTCCTTTTACAAAAGAGTTTGCTGATCTGCCCTAGATTGTAGCCTATTCATTTGCTTTGATCCATTAGCTTCCTTCTGTCTTCACTTTCTTTCCTCGCCAGTCTTAGTTCAGGGTCTATCAATTCAATCATTCTTTTGATAATGTCTCCAATTTTCTTGTCCCTTTATCTGGCCCTGAATCCAGCTGTTCACTATTTTCATTGTTATATTATCTTTTACCTAGACTGCCAATTATGCAGAGCAGCACTTCTATATAAACTCTGATTATACAACTCAATTGAATCCTTAGCTTTTCTCAATCCTACTATTCCTTAGCAAGTTTGTCCTCCTGTTCATTATTATTTTAAACCTTCTCCGCTTTTCTTAAACCTCTGATGCATTTTTAGCAGGTAATCCTGTCTCATACATACAGCTATTATGTTAAATACCCACCACTAGACCAAAACCCAAACCTATGGACCCATCATCTAACTTCTCACATTCTCTCTTGGTAACAATAAAAGACATGCATGCTTCTCCTGCTATTCTCCAGCTATGATCAGAATTTCTATTATTTCTTCAGATACTTTCTTTCACATTTTAAGTTTCGCTATTCTCTCTCATTAGTTCTTCCTCTAAGAAACATATCACTTACTCACAAACACACACACACACACAGATACAAACACACACACACACTCTGTCTCTTCATTGACCCCATTGGTCCCTTCAGCAGCTATTTCCACTTATACCTTGCCTTCACCTCCACAACCTCAGCTTCCTAAAAGTTTACCATACTTGGTCTTCACTTTCCATATATGGTCTCCATTTCTGCCCTCAATTCTCTCCCAAGGCTGTTCACAATAAAGTTTCCAGTGACCTGTGTGTCACTAAACCCCAGAGACACTCTTCAGACCCCAAGGCATTAATCTGTAATACTGAAGGGTCCTTCCTTTCGGAAATCCTCTCTTCTCTTGACTTCCACTCTCCTGATTTCCCACATCCTAGTAAAATAATCCTCATCAGCTTCCTTTTCAAGCTTCTACTGTTCTACCAGTTTTCTAAACGCCACCGTGCCTCAAGGCCCCATTTAGACCCTCCTCTTACTCTGCATGAGACCCCTGGGTGAGCGCTTCCATCCCAGTGGTGTGGAGTGTCATCAGTACTGCTCATGCTCTGAAATCTACATATTAAACTCCTATATTTGGCTGGAGCTCCAGACTCACCTGCCCAACTGTATACCAGCTATTTTCATTTGATGGCCTAATAAATAAATCCAAAGGTGTATCCAGCATCTTCCAAACACAGTTTTGGTCTAGTTTTTTATACAAGAAGTGTGGGAGTCATCTTTGCATCTCCCTTTTTAAAAAATACCCTCCNTGAACTCTGGGAGTTGGTGATGGACAGAGAGGCCTGGCGCGCTGCAATTCATGGGGTCGCAAAGAGTCGCACATGATTGAGCAACTGAACTGAACTGAACTGATAATGGCGAATGAGGATGGAAGATGGAATACAGAAAATATACCAAAATCCAAAGTAAACAGAAATAAAGAAAGGGTGGGGGAAAAACACAGATGCAGAAACTAAATTATAAATAGAAAGATTGTAGAATTAAACACAATCATAGGAATAATTACATTATATGTGAACAGACTAAAGACTCCAATTAAAGGATAGAGGTAATACAGGATAATAAAAAGGCAATATACAACTGTATGCTGCTGCTGCTGCTGCTGCTGCTGCTAAGTTGCTTCAGTCGTGTCCGACTCTGTGCGACCCCATAGACGGCAGCCCACCAAGGTCCCCCGTCCCTGGGATTCTCCAGGCAAGAACACTGGAATGGATTGCCATTTCCTTCTCCAGTGCATGAAAGTGAAAAGTGAAAGTGAAGTCACTCAGTCGTGTCTGACTTTGCGACCCCATGGACTGCAGCCTACCAGGCTCCTCCATCCATGAGATTTTCCAGGCAAGAGTACTGGAGTGGGTTACCATTGCCTTCTCCACAACTGTATGCTACCTACAAGAAATACAGCTTAAATTCTAAGAACAAAAACATTGAAAGCAAGAAGACAGAAGTTATAGTATGTAAACATTAAGCACGAGGAAGACACTGCAGCTGGATAATTTTCTGACAAAATAGACTTTAAGAGTAGGACTATTACCAGAGAGAAATGGAGACATTTTATAATGATGAAATGGTCAATTAATCATAAGACATAACAATATTTTCACACTTGATGACAGAGTGTCAAAACACATGAAGCAAAACTGATATTAATAAAAGGGACTTAGACAAATCTATGTATGTAGCTGAGTATTTCAACAATCTTACTTTGCAAATGACAGAGTAACTAGAACAAATTTATTAAGGATATAGATGATTTTAAAAACAACAGAATACAAATTCATTTCAAGTTCATGTGGGAAATGATCAAGATAGATCATATGCTGAAACATAAAATATATAAATATATTTCAAAAGATAATATTATACATTATCTGACCAATGTTGAATTTTATTATAATATCCAGATGTTTGGAAATTTAATCACTGATTATTACACAACTAATGGGTCAAAGAAATTTCACCACAAATTTTAAAAATAATTTGAAAGGAATGATAATGAGAGTAAAAAAAATATGGATTGCTATTAAAGTGTTGCACATATGGAAATATATAGCTTAAATAATCATATTAGGAACAAAAGGCTCATTAATAAATGTTTAGATGGGAAGACCAGACCATCTGACCAGCTTCCTGAGAAACCTGTATTCAGGTCAAGAAGCAACAGTTAGAACTGGACATGGAACAACAGACTGGTTCCAAATCAGGAAAGGGGTATGTCAAGGCTATATATTGTCACCCTGCTTATTTAACTTATATGCAGAGTACATCATGATAAGTGAGTACATCATGAGAAATGTTGGACTGGATAAAGCACAAGCTGGAATCAAGATTGCCGGGAGAAATATCAACCTCAGATATTCAGATAACAATGCAAGAGGAGAGTGAAAAAGTTGGCTTGAAACTCAACATTCAGAGAACTAAGATCATGGCATCTGGTCCCATCATTTCATGGCAAATAGATGAGGAAACAGTGGAAACAGTGACAGACTTTATTTTGGGGGCTCGGAAATCACTGTAGATGGTGACTGTACCCATGAAATTATAAGACACTTGTTCCTTGGAAGAAAAGTTATGACCAACCTAGGCAGCAATTAAAAAGCAGAGACATTACTTTTCCAACAAAGGTCCTTCTAGTCAAAGCTATGGTTTTTCCAGTAGTCACGTGAGGATGTGAGAGTTGTACTATAAAGAAAGCTGAATGCTAAAGAATTGATGCTTTTGAACTGTGGTGTTGGAGAAGACTCTTCAGAGTCCCTTCCACTGCAAGGAGATCCAACCAGTCCATCCTAAAGGAAATCAGTCCTGAGTATTCTTTGGAAGGACTGATGTTGAAGCTGAAACTCCAGTACTTTGGCCACCTGATGCAAAGAACCAACTCAATGGAAAAGACCCTGATGCAGGAAAGATTGAAGATGGAAGAAGGGGATGACTCAAGATGAGATGGTTGGATGGTATCACCAACTTGAAGGATATGAGTTTGAGTAAGCTCCGGGAGTTGGCGATGGACAGGGAAGGCTGGCATGCTGCAGTCCATGGGGTCTCAAAGAGTCAGACACAACTGAGTGACTGAACTGAACTGAACCAATTCAAAACTAGAAAGTGAGTAAATTAAGCCAAAAGTAAATAGAAAGAAGCATATAAAAGCTAAAATTAATTAAAATAAAATGAACATGGAATAAAGTTGGAATTAAAATTGTTTTTATGAAAAGAGTATGTAACTAAGAAATCTTAGAATACTATTGTAGAGAAAAAAGAGAAAGCTCAAAATACAATATAAGAGGAAGAAATATACAAATTTGATAGACCTTAAAAGGATGACAGTGACTGTTATGAACATATTTATGCCAATAAATTTAATAACATAGATTAAATGGATAGGTTCTTTAGAAAACAAGACTTGTCAAAACTAATTGCAAAAAATAGAAAATCCAAATAACACTTTTTATTTAAAAGTAAATTTAATTAAGAAGATGTGGGGTGGTATATATAAGAAACTGGAATATTACTCAACCATAAGAAGAATGAAATATTACCATTTCAGCAACATGAATGGACCTAGAGAGTAAAATACTAAGTGAAGTATGTCAGATAGAGAAACACTAATACATGACATCACTTATATATAGAATCTAAAACATACAAATGAATCTATATAGAAAAGAGACAAAGACTCACAGACATAGAAAACAAACTATGGTTGCCGAAGGGGAAAAAGAGGAAGGTAGGAAGGGATAAATTAAGAATACAGAGTTAACAGATACAACTTTTTAAGAGATACAACAGTTATGTAAAATAGGAAAGCAAGGATTTCTGATACACCACATACGACTACATTCACTATCTTATAATAAACTATAATGGGAAGCAATCTGAAATACATATACAACTGAATCAATTTCTTATATATCTGAAACTAAAAAAATATAAATCAGCTATAGGTCAATAAAAATCAGAATTTCTCACAAAGATGACTTCAAACTGCATTGTTACACTGCCAAATTCTATAAAACACTTAAGAAATGACACATTATATAGTCTTTCAGAAAATGAAGAAGGAAGTAAAATTTGTAACCCATATTATGAGTTCAGCTAGAGTTTCAAGTCAAAACTTAACAGCAGCTCATCAAAAAAGAAAATTATAGATGACTCCCTAATGTCTATTGACACAAGATTAAATTCATTAATAAAATATTAGCAATTAAACACATAAATATGTTAAGAGATAGTATCTCATGACCATGTGGAATCTAGTCTAGGAATGCAAGGTAATTTCCAAGTGTCCAAGTCAGTCTAATTCATTATTATTGACTGGCAATGCACATTGATGCTACAGTTAGATACTGTAAATATTTCAAACATACTAACATGGTTAAAATGAGACAAAACATGAAGCCCACATGTTGGTGCTGGCAAGAATGTGGAGCATCCTGAACTCTCATTAGTCTCTGATTAGAATGTAAAATTGTGCAACCACCTGGGAAAACAATCTGGCTTTTTAATATTTATTAAAATTCAATGTATACTTCATCATGTAGCAATTCTTCTAGCTATTTAAGCAAGATAATTAGAAACATACATCTAGAGAAAAATAATTATAGTAATAAAAAGCTTTACGATAAAACTAAAACTGAGGCCCAGCCTATCAGCTTATCTTTTTATTCACTGGAAAGTGAATAAACACGGTGCATTCTTACTATATATTATTCCTAAGCAACAACAATGACATGCATGGAAATTAAGAGAAAGTATGTGGACCTAATTCATTGTTCACCTCATTGGAAAAGACCTTGGTGCTGGGAAAGATTGAAGAGAAAAGGAGGAGAGGGTGGCAGAGGATGAGATAGTTACATAGCATCACTGATTCAGTGGACACGAATTTGAGCAAACTTCAGGAGCTAGTGCAGGACAAAGGAGCCAGGTGTGCTGCAGTACACGGATTGCAAGTCAGACACTGCTTAGTGACCGAACAACAAGTTTTAAGTGAAAGAAGCCCAAGTCATGTGTTCATAAGATGTTATTCCATTTACATGAAGTTAACAGACAGAACTAATCTACACCAGATTAAAAAAAAAATCAGGATAGTGGTTGCCAAAGCTATACTGGGAATAATAGTAAGGAGAACTGTAAGCAAAGTTTCTGAGATGATGCAAATATTCTAGCATGATTGGAATGGGGGGTTTGTTACATGAGGTTACGTGCACATCACATTCACTGAAGTTTTCACATAAGGTCTATATTTTACTGTATATAACAAGGGACTTAAACAAAAGGAGCTTATTTCTATAATATAGTAACAGAATGGTTTCAAATTTTAGTCATATAGACAGAAAACATCTTAAAGGCAGTGGAACTAAAATACATTGCCAATTTTCATTCTGTTAGTAATAGACACTTTAAAATATACATGCAAGTTGTGAGAAATCTTTGCTCTTTCTAAGAAATTTTTTAAAGGTTATTTTAACATTTAAAAATGTATGATGAAATTAGCTCTGTCACATATTTTAGAGAGTAAAAGTCTTTAGGTATTATCTGTAAACATTCATTTTCTGCTACTATTTTATATAACTGTTTCCTCCCTGGTTTGTCTATGAAAGTGAAAGAAAGTGGAAATGCTAGTCCCTCAGTTGCATACAACTCTTTTTGACCCCATGGACTGTAGCCCACCAAGCTCTTCCATCCATGGAATTCTCCAGGCAAAAGTATTGGAGTGGGTAGCCATTCCCTTCTCCAGGGGGTCTTGCCTCCACTCCCCAAGGATCAAATGTAGGTCTTGGCATTGCAGGTAGATTCTTTACCATCTGAGCCACCAGGGGAGCCCTAGATATATTTTATAATGAAAATATGTGCTATTGCCAATAATTTCAACATGCCTCTTTCCACTATAACCAGACCATACCTAAGGGAGCTCGTCCTATTCCAACGCACTCAAAATATCTTCTTTGCATTAACATGCATTCTCCCATTTTCGGATTTTAGTTTCTTTTTGAAATTCAAAGGCCAAAGATGGTTTCTTTAATTCTGAGTTTTATCTGTCACTCTTTGTGGCAGTGAGAATTCCATCTTGCTGGATTGAAAAAAGAACGGTGTGTGCAATAAACCAGTATAGATACAACAAAAATTCCCAAATATCAATAACTTGAAACACTGTATCACAATATACATACTATATATTCTTCCAATAAAGCCTGATCTAATCAGAGTAGATAAATACCTTCGTGGTGGGACTCCCATGTACCCCTCCAATCACATCTATTTCTCAAATATTCAATTCCAGCTCCACTGACATTTTCCAGTCCTTAAATATTCCAAGTCATTTTCTGTTTTCAGAAACTTTATATATCAATCCTTTTCCAGGAATGCCTTCCACTTTTCAAGCATACTAGCCAATCTCACATCCTTCTTTATATTGAAAAGAAATAACTGAATTAATCTATACCATGTTTGACTATTAATCCCCTTATCTTTTCCCCTTAACTAGGGACATATTCACAAAGAAATCTCATTTAAGCAAACAAAACCCCTTTTTCTGTGAATTTAAAAGTGAATTTGATGGAATTTAAGGTCATGAGAGCAATTTATTTTTTTGTTAAGAAAGGGGTCCCATTTAAAATAAATAGTTTTGGTGTTTCTTAGGTTACTGGGCACTTAAAGGGTTTCCCAGGTGGCTGAGTCAGTAAAGAATCCACCAACAATGCAGGAGACACAGGAGAAGGGAGTTCGATCCCTGGGTTGGGAAGGTCCCCTGGAGGAGGAAATGGTAATCCACTTCAGTATTCTTTCCTGGAGAATTCCATGGACAGAGGAGCCTGGCAAGCTACAGTCTACGGGGTCACAAAGAGCCAGACGTGGCTGAGGCAACTGAGCATACATAGAGCACTTCAGTTCAGTTCAGTTCAGTTGCTCAGTCGTGTCTGACTCTTTGTGATCCCATGAATCGCAGCATGCCAGGCCTCCCTGTCCATCGCCAACTCCCAGAGTTCACTCAGACTCACGTCCATCGAGTCAGTGATGCCATCCAGCCATCTCATCCTCTGTCGTCCCCTTCTCCTCCTGCCCCCAATCCCTCCCAGCATCAGAGTCTTTTCCAATGAGTCAACTCTTCACATGAGATGGCCAAAGTACTGGAGCTTCAGCTTTAGCATCATTCCTTCCAAAGAAATCCCAGGGCCAATCTCCTTCAGAATGGACTGGTTGGATCTCCTTGCAGTCCAAGGGACTCTCAAGAGTCTTCTCCAACATCACAGTTCAAAAGCATCAGTTCTTTGGTGTTCAGCTTTCTTCACAGTCCAACTCTCACATCCATACATGACCACTAGAAAAACTTAAGGGTCTTCAAAAAGACTTCAAGAAAACAAATTACTTATTCCTCCAACTAACTGCAGTGAAAAAGTTTGCTGAATCTTCCATGGAACCAATCAATCCTCAATATCTGCCTATACAGGTTCCTTCCCTTTTTTGCAGAAGTTCTTTCACACTGCAGGCCAGAGACCCAAGATACCTGTACTCTGGCTTCTTGCCAAGATCTTCCCTCTCCTCTTGAAGGAGAAGGCTTTTCTGGAGATCAAACCAGAGCTATGTCCCTAAGAACTTGGGATGGCTCTTCTTTCAAGCCATTTCTAAAACAGCATTCATACAATATTCTTTTTTCATAGAAATTGACCCATATTTTGGTTTCTGTACCGCCTTGAAGTAAACATATGTTCACATTTAATGAACGATTTAATGGCATCATTTGGCTTCAAAAGAAACCAGACATCCGTAATATATCAAAAGTACTGTTGTCAAGCTAATTTTTCAATTACAAATATATACTTGTTGCTACATTTGCAAACTGTAAACAGCAGAGACACTAAATTGCCCATGATAAATTGCATTTAACAACATCCATTTTTTTCAGTATTTAAAATGTATTTTCAGCATGTGATGGAAAAATAGAAAATATCAAAAAGAACATAAATACTTAATCTTATTAGAATGCTTTTTTCTGATGAAAGTATCCTGGAATTTAGTCAAGAATGTAGACCAGGATCTTTCCTGTGATTAAGAGCTTGATAGTTTTTGAAACGAGATGCTGAGAAACACTTTTGATTTATAGTGAAATAAACAGAGCAGTAACAGATATTTTTCCAGGTTAGAAATTCTCTACTCAACGACATGGCTCCATAAAAAAAAAGAGCCTCATAAGTTATTGGGATAATTTCATTCAGAGTTCAGGTTTATTGCACTGAGGCCAACTTACTGGATATAATCCTTAGGAAAACAATAGCAATCTGGCCTGTCTTATGAATAGATGAGAAAGCAGGTCAGAAGCAATTTACCAATTCACTCAGCAGTAAAGATAATTACTGTTTTTAATGATAATGTACTACAGGCCAATCTAATTGGTTCATGCCTCATGTTTAAACTGTTCTAGCTTAATAAGTGCAAGAACATTATATTTACTTTTCTTGGTCTAAAAGCATATGATATTGAAAATTGACCTTTAAGTGATCCCCAGAGCAGCTGTGTACTCTTTGTTTTGGATTATTAGAAGTCTTGAGTATTTTTAGCTAAAATGTGTGCTTGTATTTTGTATTTTCATAGATCCTCATTTCCTCTCTGTTGTGCCCATTAAGACACACAGAATACATTAAGAAAAGCATGGTCTTGGAAAGCACACACCAGAAAATTAAAAGGAGAAGACTGTTTATGTGAATTAGAGAAAAAGAGTCAGAATGAACTTGAAGCTTCTTCAGTTAGATCTTTTTCGGTAGAACAAATGGATTCCATTTATTTTTTTCTTCAGTCATCTGAAATGAGTGCTGTGTGGCATAAATTATTGTATTTATGGTAGCAAAAGTGTCATGTTTGGAACAAGTTTAATCTCAACTTAAAACAGATAATCTTTTGAGTGTCTTCATCGTCCTTGTTGAACAACTGATTTTTTTTTTTACAGCAACAATTTTGTGTTGTTATCCCATTAATGCTTGAGTGCCAGAGGGTCCTGAGAGCAATGCTGAGATCCTTTCTTCCACCATCCATCTAATTTCTGGATTGAAAGTCACTTCCCCAGCCATTCGGCACATTGTCAGATAATAGCTTGCATTTTGGTCCCCTTCATAAAGAATGTCATCAGCTGAAAGTAGGTGCTTCACCCAACGTTACATCGCCTTTCTGATGCAGCTCGTGTCCAATAAATGATCGATATGCCTGATATCTAATGAGCAGACTATTTGCCTCAATTCAGATCAGTTGTGCAGGAGCATCTTCACTTCAGGATTCCCTTGTGACTCTGAGCTTTGCTGCTGTTTACAAGTGATTCTGGAATCCCACATTTCCCTTCTCAACCTTGCTGCTTTTACTTGCAATTATGGGCAACAAGAGCCCTCCTGAATTAACTTTCTGTATGTCTATTTCTTCCACATAAGTATCTCAAAGGCTGTTTCCCCTAATCAGTGAAACTACTTTATTTTAACCTCTTTTCTAGATCAGTTTTCTAGTTTTGTTTGCATTTGTGTGTTTTATTTTTGATTAATTGATTCTCCTCAAACAAACTAGTGCTTTTCAATACATATTCCTTTTTTTTATTCAGTTGTGTGTATGTATATACGTGTGTGTGTATATATATATATATATGTTGGAGAAAGAAATGGCAACCCACTCCAGTATTCTTGCCTGGAAAATCCCATGGATGGTGGAACCTGGTAGACTACAGCCCATGGGGTCGCAGAGAGTTGGACATGACTGAGTGAATAGTACGCATATGCATATCTATATATTTTCTTTCAGATTTCTCATACAGGTTATCACAAAATATTGAGTATAGTTCCCTGTTAGTGTTTTTCTGACTTGTAGTAGTTTTATTATATATTTAGTATATAAGATACACTGAATCCACAGAATAGGAAATTTTGCTTCCATACACCAAGCAACAAGCATTTGAAAATTAAAACAAAATACCAAAATCAATATCAAAAAAGTGAAATACTTAGGGACAAATCTGAACAAAGATGCAAAACCCCGGCATAGTGCAGATTACTAAGTACTGACAGGTGTGAAAACAGCTCAGTAAATGAAGAGATATACCCTGGGTATAGGCTTCCCTGGTGGCTCAGTGGTGAAGAATCTGCCTGCAGTGCAGGAGACCCAGGCTTGATGACTGGGTGGGGAAGATCCTCTGGTGAAGGAAGTGGCTAGCCACTCCAGTATTCTTGGCAGTCCACAGGGTGGCAATGAGTCGAACACAACTGAGCACGCACACACACACACACACACAGCATGGGCGAGAAGTCTCGATTTTTGTTAAGATGTTAGTTCCTGCCTGATTGACTTACAGATTCAACACAATACCAAAGTCTCAAAAAAAAATTAATAAGCTGATTCTAACATTCATATGGGAATCCAAAGACTAGAATAACTAAAATAACAAAAATAGTTAGAAAGGTAGAGGCTATATCACTTGATGTTAAATACTGTTATTAAGCCATATTAATAAAAAATGGTATTGGCATGAAGAAAGACAATTATATCTAAAGAACAGAAGTGAAGGTTTTGAATAGACTCACACATACATAAACAATTGATTTTCAATATATTTCTTATTAAACAATTTATTTATAACTGGCCTGGACAAATAGTATGAACAAATTCTCATAATCATTTATGTCAACAGCTAACAAATACGTTAGTAAAATCTGGAACATTAAAATTAATATCATAGATTTTATTTTGTATGCATTTTTCTTTCATTTACCTCAATTCTACCACCAAAGAATACCTTGGAAACATCAAGTTTAATTATATTCCCAAGTAACTATGATCCACCATTTATTGTAACCAGAACTTTATTTTTCCAAGAAAAAAAAAAAGACTCAAGGAATTAATTTTGAAGACCAAAGGATAGAATGAAGCTCTTACTAAAATTTGAGCTTTGAGTATATAATCTTGGTGATTCTTCTAATGATATTATATTATTATCATGATATTTGGGCTAAAACACATATGGAAAAACATTTGTTTTCTTAAGTTTAATAAATAATCTTTCAGCAACTGCCCTCCAAATGAATCTTAACACTTTTCTTCATTTCAGCCTCTAAATTTTACTTAGAAATAGTCCTCTCTCATTAAGCTGGTGTAATTTAGGTAAAATTGTCTCCACCTGCACTAGAGGTAGAGCCTGTGGCTAGAGCTTCTTCTAGTTTATTAGAGCACAACATTCCTCAAACCTCAATGAGTGTGTAGGGGTGGACATGTGATCCAGGCCAACCGAAACCAATCTGAATGTTGCTTCCATGACTGGGAAGAGGTATTCTCTTTCTTTGCTATTAACCTCAGGGCATTTAGGACTGATTGGCTCCAAGATACCTTGCCACAAGAGTGAAAAGTATTCTAAAAATGGAGCCAAATTCATAATATAAAGAGCTGGGCCAAGATTTGGGGGGAAAAAATGTTATGATATAATCATCTAAATCCCTGTTTTCATCCAAGCCTGAAATTATAATAATCCCTGAACTGTTCTACTATACATTTTTTTTTCTCTTTCTTGAAATGGTATGGGTTTCATTTATCTTTTCAGAATAATATACCACCAACAGACATTTCCTGAAAGTTGCTAGAAATAATGCATTTTATTATTTGAACATTTATCACCTCTATAATATGTATGCCAATTATAAATTTTTCAAGATTGTTGTGCTTGAAGTACATGGTGTAGTAAGCCCTTAGGGGATTGTATATATTATATAAATCTGCCTCTCTTGCATGCAAGTCAGTGCTATCTTTGAGTCCTTTCTGCATCTGAATTTGGAACAAAGGGGTGGAGGACAGGGTTGAAGTATTAACAATAAACAAACTTTAGGTTGACAACAGTGAAAAATGAGAAAAAAAGAAACACAGTGTTAATGCTACTTTGGCTTTAACTTTTCTCCCAGTTTACCCACCAAATTAAGCAGAACATGGTTTATTAGTCTTTTCAGAACATAGTTCACAATTACCTCTTCTCAACACTGAATTTTATCAGTTTTCCAAATGCTATTTGGAATTCCATTGCTGCTCAAGAATGAAAAATGCTGACTGACTTCTGGCTTTGCATGTAATAAGTTTAGAAGCCACCACTCACTCCTATTAATAAGTAAAAGGCTTAACAAAATGAAAAGAAAAAAAGAAAAAACAACTCTTCAGAGAACCTTAAGAGAGGTTAGGTCTCAGGGCTAACAGACACTCCCAAGACTGGAGAAACCAAGAGCAAAATATAAAAACTAAAAACTGAACACAGATTCAGCAGAAAACTGATGGGAACCAGCAACAGGTAGGAAAATAAGAACTGTAAGTGATGAATTGCTGAGGCTTAGGATTAGTAAATCTAAAAGTTATGAATTCCAGAAGGACCCAATCATAGTGCAAGGCCCACAATTTGTGAGACTTACATGCAGGAGCTCTACCAGAAGAACTATGGACAGAGGTTCGTATCATTGTATAGGAGGCAGTGATCAAGACATCTCCAAGAAAAAGAAAAGTAAAAAGGCAAAATGGTTTCTGAGGAACCCTTATAAATAACTAGGAAAAGAAGAGAAGCTAAAGGCAAAGGAAAAAAGGAAAGATATACCCATTTGGATGCAAAGTTCTAAAGAATACCAAGGAAAAATAAGAAAGCCTTCCTCAGTGATCAACACAAAGAAATTAAGGAAAACAATAGAATGGGAAAGACTAGAGATCTCTTCAAAAGAAATAGATACAAAGGGAACATTTCATACAAAGATGGGCACAATAAAGGACAAAAATGGTATGGACCTAACAGAATCAGAACATATTTAGAAGAGGTGGCAAGAATACACAAAAGAACTATACAAAAATTATCTTCATGACCTAGGAAACCAAGATGGTGTGATCACTCACCTTAAGCCAGACATCCTGAAATGCAAAATCAAGTGGGCCTTAGGAAGCATCACTATGAACAAAGCTAGTGGAGGTGATGGAATTCTTGTTGAGCTATTTCAAATCCTAAAAGATGACAGTGCGAAAGTGTTACACTCAATATGACAAAAAACTTGGAAAACTTAGCAGTGGCCACAAAGATCAGTTTTCATTCCAATCCCAAAGAAAGACATGACAAAGAATGTTCAAAGTACTGTACAATTGCATTTATCTCACATGCTAGTAAAGTAATGCTCAAAATTCTCCAAGCCAGGCTTCAACAATAAGTGAACCATGAACTTCCAGATGTTCAAGCTGGATTTAAGAAAAGGCAGAGGAACCAGAGATCAAATTGCCAACATATATTGGATCATTGAAAAAGCAAGAGAGTTCCATAATAACATCTACTTCTATTCTCCAGGCAAGAATATTGGAGTGGGTTGCCATTTCCTTCTCCAATGCATGAAAGTGAAAAGTGAAAGTGAAGTCGCTCAGTTGTGCCTGACTCTTAGCGACCCCATGGGCTGCAGCCTACCAGGCTCCATCCATGGGATTTCCCAGGCAAGAGTACTGGGGTGGGGTGCCATTGCCTTCTCCAGATTCAGCTTGAGGAAATTACAATTTAAGCTTCTAAAACTGGAAAGCAAAGAGAACAGAGACTTAAAAAAAAAAAAATAGGGACAAAATATACAAGAATTGTGGAACAACTACAAAATGTGTAACATATGTACACGTGAAATACTAAAAGGAAAAGAGCAAAAGATTTTTTTAAATGACTAAGATTTCTCCAATTAATGTCAGACATCATACCACAGATCCAGAAATTTCAGTGAATACCTACAAAATAAATTCCAAAAACCTACACCTGGGAATATGACTTTCAAGTTACAGAAAACCAATAATAAAAAATCCTGAAAGAGGCAAAGGGAAAAAAAAACAGCCTACCAAGGGGGGAACAATTACATTTGACTTCTCTTAAATAATCAGGCAAACAGAGCTGTGTGAAAATTTTAGTGTTGAGAGAAAAAACTCACCAACAGATTGTACCCTGAAAAATTCTGCTGCAAAAGTGAAGGAGAAATAAAGAGTTTCCACAAAGAAAATCTGAGGGAATTTGTTGCTAGTAGACCTGCCTTGCAAGGCATAAATTATTTAGAAACTTTAGAAAAGGAAATACGTACGTGTATACCAGAAACCAGGATCTACATAAGCAAAGAGCATCAAAATTGCTACTAGAAGGCTTAAGTGAAGGTTATTAGAAACTTTAGTTTTCTTATTATTTCTTTTCTTGAGGTGTAGTTAACACGTAACATTGTATTAGTTTCAACTGTTCAGTGTAATGATTCTATGTTTGTGATATTGTGAAACAGTCCATCACCATACATAGTTAAAATTTATTTTTCTTGTGATGAAAACTTTTAATATTTAATCTTAGCAACTTAAAATTACACAGTGCAGTATTATTAACTATAGTCACCAACCTATACATTACAAAACCATGGCTTATTGATTTTATAACCAAAATGTACCTTTGGACTACCTTCTTCAATATTACCCACACCCTCATGCTTTACCTTTGGCAGTTGCCAATCTGTTCTGTGTTTTTGCTTGCTTGTTTATAGATTTATTTTTGTTTAGATTAGATGTTTTGTTTTATATTAGATGATGTTTTGTTTGGTTTTAACTTTCACATATAAGTGAGATCATGTGGAATTTGTCTTTCACTGACTGACTTATTTCACCTAACATAATGCTTTCAAGGGCCATATATGCTGTCAAAATGGGAGTATTTCCTTTTAATGGCTGAGTAATTTCACATTGTGAGTGTGTGTATGCATACATACCACCTTTTCTTCATATATTAACCTGTCAGTGGACACGTAAGTTATTTCCATTAATAATGCTTCATTGAATATGTGCATATATCTTTTAATAAAAGTTATTTTTCCCCTTAGGAAAAAAACAGAGAAATTTAATTGCTGCATCATATGTTAGTTAAATTTTTAGTTTTTTGAGAACTTTCCATACTGTTTCCCATAGTGGCAGCCCCTATTTGCATTCCCATCAACAGTGCACAAAGGTTCCCTTTATTCAACATCTTCAAAACTTACCTTGTATTTTTGATATAGTCATTCTGATACATGAGGCAATATCTCATTGTGGTTTTGATTTCATTTCAGTAATGGATGAAGTAAATCCATCAGTTTCAACAAATGTAACAAAGAGAATCACAATTCTGATGAGTGATATCATTGATAACAGGGAGGCTATGCATTAGGGGGAGTCAGAATTAAGTGAGAAATACCTGTATCTTCATTAAAATTTTGCTGTGAACCTAAAACTACACTGAAAAAAAAAATTAGTTTTTAAAAAAATTCTTATTAAGTCATCTCCTCTGCAGTATTATATACCAATAACAATGGACATACTACTATATTTTGAGAAAAATATCCCAAGTCTTCCACATATAAAGTAGTGGATCATAAAATGTATCACTGACATAAACTCTTGAACAAAAGTCTTAAGGATAAAGTCTAGCTTTGAAAGATAAATCAAATGGTTTAATTAATGGAATGATAGTGGATTATTTTAGCACCAAACCCAGTTAAATATAATATTATCCAAATAATTGGGGTAATGATTATCTTGACATGAACAATGTGATGATATAGTAAAATGAAGATATGAATTAATAAAAAAAAATTAGTTATAGTAGCCTAGCACAATAAACTGAGACTACCTCATCAAAAACTAGAAAGTGTGAGTCGGGGGAAGATAAAAAAGTATAAATATGTTAGTTAATCAGGGTTGTTTTTAATAAGAAGTCACCCAAAGATATAGAAATATATTGGGTAGGCCAAAAAATTTGTTCAACATTTTCTGTTATATCCTGTGGAAACCCAAATAAACTCTTTGGCCACCCCAATACATAAGAATTCAGTTCAGTTCAGTTCAATTCAGTCACTCAGTCCTGTCCAGTTCTTTGCAACCTCATGGATGTACCACATCAGGCTTCCATGTCCATCACCAACTCCCGGAGCTTACTCAAACTCATGTGCATTGAGTCGGGGATGCCATCCAACCATCTCATCCTCTGTCGTCCCTTCTCCTGCCTTCAATCTTTTCCAGCATCAGGGTCTTTTCAAAGGAGTCAGTTCTTCACATCAGGTGGCCAAAGTATTGGAGTTTTGGCTTCAGCACCAGTCCCACCAGTGAATATTCAGGACTGATTTCCTTTAGGATGGACTGCTTGGATCTTCTTACTGTCCAAGGGACTCTCAAGAGTCTTCGCCAACATCACAGTTCAAAAGCATCAATTCTTAGGTGCTCAGCTTTATTTACAGTCCAACTCTCACATCCATACATGACTACTGGAAAAACCATAGCTTTGACTAGACAGACCTTTGTTGGCAAACTAATGTCTCTGTGTTTTAATGTGCTATCTAGGTTGGTCATAACTTTTTTTCCAAGGAAAAAGTGTCTTTTAATTTCAAGTCTGCAATCACCATCTGCAGTGCATTTGGAGCCCTCAAAAATAAGGTCTCTCACAGTTTCCATTGTTTCCCCGTCTATTTGCTGTGAAGTGATGGGACTGGATGCCATGATCTTAGTTTTCTGAATGTTGAGCTTTAAGCCAACTTTTTGACTCCCCTCTTTCACTTTCATCAAGAGGCTCTTTAATTCTTCACTTTTGCCAAAATGGTGGTGTCATTTTCATATCTGAGGTTATTTATATTTCTCCCAGCAATCTTAATTCCAGCTTGTGCTTCATCCAGCCTGGCATTTTGCATGATGTACTCTGCACAGAAGTTAAATAAGCAGGGTGACAGTATGCAGCCTTGACATACTCATTTCCCGATTTATAACCAGTCTGTAGTTCCATGTCCAGTTCTAGCTGTTGCTTCTTGACCTGCATACAGATTTCTCAGGAGACAGGTCAGGTGATGGTATTCCCATCACTTTAAGAATTTTCTACAGTTTGTTGTGATCGACACAGGCAAAGGCTTTGGCGTAGTCATTAAAGCAGAAGTAGATGCTTCTCTGGAACTCTCTTGCTTTTTTGATGATCAGTTGAATTGCTGTTGTTTTCAAAACAGCAATTAGACTAATTTATATGTATGTATTTATATATGTATATATGTATACACGCACACATATACACAAACATAGTAAAATACTAAGATGACAAAAATAATACTGACGTATGCTGTCCTTAGGAGTTCAGTCATATCTGACTCTTAATGACCCAATGGAATGTAGCCCGACAGGCTTCTCTGTCCATGGGGATGCTCCAGGCAAGAATACTGGAGTGGATTGCCATGCCTTCCTCCAGGGGATCTTCCCAACCCAAGTATCAAGCCCACATCTCCCACATTGCAGGCAGATTCTTTACCAGCTTAGCCTCTAGGGAAACCCAAGACTGAGTGTATATATATGCTAATAAATATTCAGGGTAATTGAAAGTGAAAGAATGTTATATTTTCAAGGATTAAAAAAAAGTTGTTAAAGTCAACCATTTGCTATGTGTGTTGAAAATACCATAGAAATAATGAAAATAAAGATATTAAAATATTGTATACACAAAAATATAGACAGCTTTACAATATTTATATACTATAAGATCAATAATAATTAAAATATTTTACTCCAACATACACAAAAATACCATTGTTTAATATTTCTATATCACATCAAAATACAGCCATACCACACCTATGTAACTAGAGCCAAATAAGTTATCAGCACCATATGCAAAGTACTATAAGTTGAAAAATAAGTATTCAAAAAGAAAACCAAAGTAGCAGGAAATTCAAAACTATATCTAAATGGTTCACAGATCAAATACTGAAATTACGATTGATAACTGATGCACTAAAAAAAAAAACTCAGTAACAATTACATTACTGAAGCAAATGATGTAGCAAATAAGTTAATTAATCAATACTAAATAATGGATAAAACATAATAAAAATCATATAGTTAATAAGGTTTATCTTATTAAGTAGTTTAACCTGAAAACAATAACTATAATTAGTTTTTATAGTGCCTACACATTCAGTGATTGTTTCTTCAGGTTAAAAATTATAGTTCATGGTTGCTGTATAATTTTTTAAATATGTAAATATAAATAAGGAGGATAGTTTATTTCAAATATGTCAATATACAACTTTTTATATCTGCTAAATATTCACAATTTCCATGTTCAATATTAATGTTAACCTACATTTGTCATATGTGATTCCAGTGAAACACATTTTGAATTATTAGCCACTCAGTTACTCATGAAAAGTACCTAATGTCACATAAAATGTTTAAAGCAAGTTGAAGTTATTGACTTTAAGTTATAAACTTCTATCTTCATTCTCCATGAAAGTAATGGCAAATGCTCTGAAGTGTTTGACAAACTTTACTATAGACCTGACAGATTTACCTGGCCTGTAAACTAACATAATTATATGCAAAAAGAAAAAACAACCACAACAACATAAAAATGTCATACATCACCTCAGTGACAGTGGCAGAGAGGAGCTATATAAGAATTTTATAAGAGATTTAAGATTCTCAAGCCAGATGCTATACTTTATTCACTGTGATGCCTACCTAGATTTAGTAATCCTCACACAAATAGACATATGTTGCTAATAAACAAACATCATTACTTTTCAATCCAATTAATCATGTCCTTTTATGTGGAATCATTCACCAGTCATCTTCCACCTTCGTCTCTGTGTTTCCTTAAGTCTCTCTCATCTTTTCCATCTTCCTTCTATGAGTCCCCAGGCCCAAGTGCCACTCTGCTGTTCTCCATCCCTTCTGTAATTCCTATATTCTAGTATAATTTTCTTTGTGCCTAAAGACCTTATCTTTACTTAGCTTAACGTGTGGCCTACCAGAAATTAATTATCTTGTGTTTGTTGGTATGGAAGTGTATTTATTTTGCCATTGCTTGTAAAAACTAATTTTTTTCTGTGTAGAGAATTCTAGATTGCTGGGGAGATAATTCTAGGTTGATAATTACTTTTACTTAGTGACGAATTCTTGAAATTATTGTTTAGCATTTGAAAAGTACAATTCGAATGCCTTGTTTTTCTCCTTACCCTGTTGAAATGTTAGTTGTCAGCTGAAAAGTCAGCTCCTTTAAATTTTACATGTTTTCTATTTTCTTCCTCTTCCTCTCTCTTCCTCTTCCTTCTTTCTTTCTCTCCTCTTTCATCTTTCTTTTTGTCTGCTGCTGCTGCTGCTAAGTCGCTTCAGTCGTGTCCGACTCTGTGCGACCCCATAGACGGCAGCCCACCAGGTTGCCCCATCCCTGGGGTTCTCCAGGCAAGAACACTGGAGTGGGTTGCCATTTCCTTCTCTAATGCATGCAAGTGAAAAGTGAAAGTGAAGTCACTCAGTCATGTTTGACTCTTAGCGACCCCATGGACTGCAGCCCACCAGGCTCCTCCATACATGGAGTCTGCAGCAATTTAAGGGTGATGTTGTTAGCTATAGTTTTCCTGTTGTTTATTCAAATCTGTAATCAGATGTCTTATCAGTTTTGAAGATATCTCTGATATATAGACAATATTTTTCCCGTTGGGTTTCTCCTTCTCCGAGACTCCAGTGACAAGTTTTCAGGCCTCTGTCGTTTATTCCATGTCTAATACATTCTTTTTTTTTTCCCCTTTTGACTCCACACTGGTTGATATACATTCTAATGACCTCTGTTTCAATTTTTTAAGCGGTTTTCTGCTGAGCCCTGCCTATTATTAAACCCGTTTATTACCTTTTTCACTTCAGATATTTACTTTTTTCCATTCCTTTTTAAATTGAAGGATATTTGCTTTACAGAAATTTGTTGTTTTCTGTCCAACTTTAACATGTATTAGCCATAGGTATACATATATCCCCTCCCTTTTAAACCTCCCTCCCATCTCCCTCCCCATCCCACCATTCTAGGTTGATACAGAGCCCCTGTTTGAATTTCCTGAACCATACAGCAAATTCCTGTTGACTATTTATTTTACATATAGTANACTCAGTCATGTTTGACTCTTAGCGACCCCATGGACTGCAGCCCACCAGGCTCCTCCATACATGGAGTCTGCAGCAATTTAAGGGTGATGTTGTTAGCTATAGTTTTCCTGTTGTTTATTCAAATCTGTAATCAGATGTCTTATCAGTTTTGAAGATATCTCTGATATATAGACAATATTTTTCCCGTTGGGTTTCTCCTTCTCCGAGACTCCAGTGACAAGTTTTCAGGCCTCTGTCGTTTATTCCATGTCTAATACATTCTTTTTTTTTTCCCCTTTTGACTCCACACTGGTTGATATACATTCTAATGACCTCTGTTTCAATTTTTTAAGCGGTTTTCTGCTGAGCCCTGCCTATTATTAAACCCGTTTATTACCTTTTTCACTTCAGATATTTACTTTTTTCCATTCCTTTTTAAATTGAAGGATATTTGCTTTACAGAAATTTGTTGTTTTCTGTCCAACTTTAACATGTATTAGCCATAGGTATACATATATCCCCTCCCTTTTAAACCTCCCTCCCATCTCCCTCCCCATCCCACCATTCTAGGTTGATACAGAGCCCCTGTTTGAATTTCCTGAACCATACAGCAAATTCCTGTTGACTATTTATTTTACATATAGTAATGTAAGTTTCAACGTTACTCTTTCCATACATCTCACCCTCTCCTTCCATCGCCCCATGTCCATAAGTCTATTCTCTATCTCTGTTTCTCCACTGCTGCCCTAGAAATATGTTCTTCAGTACCATTCTTGTAGATTCTGTATATATATGTTAGAATAAGATATGTATCTTTCTCTTTCTGACTCAATTCACTCTGGATAATAGGTTCTAGGTTCATCTACCTCATCAGAACTGACTCAAATACATTCCTTTTTATGGCTGAGTAATATTTCTATTTTATTGACTATGCCAAAGCCTTTGACTGTGTGGATCACAGTAAACTGTGGAAAATTCTGAAAGAGATGGGAATACCAGACCACCTGACCTGCCTCTTGAGAAACCTATATGCAAGTCAGGAAGCAACAGTTAGAACTGGACATGAAACAACAGACTGGTTCCAAATANATCTGGCTTGTCAATTTTAGGCAAACACAATAAATGGATAAAATAATGAAGAAGGAAAAATCCCTGCTTCTTTTCTTTAATTTGGATGCCCCACCTTCTATACCTTCTCCTATTCACTGTCCTTATCACTTAATTTACAAACCCCTTGGTAATGCTTTAAGTCAGGCACATTCCTCTGCAACCAAACTTTTACATCATCTTGACTGAAGTTAATATTCATGTGGGTGGTTCACTTCAGCTTCTGCACAACCACCACCCTCTCTTAGCTGTCATGCCTATACACCTTGTCATTATGAAGAACTGTCACTGATGCAAACTCACTTTCTGAGTGTATCCTTCAGGCTCAATACTTCCAATTCACTAGGCACTTTGACTTTAGGTGGGACCTTAGATCAAGGGTCAGCAAACATTAGCCTGCAGATCGAACCCAGCTTGTTTGGGCTTCCCTGGTGGCTCAGATGGCAGAGCGTCTGTCTGCAGTGCAGGAGACCAGGGTTCAATCCCTGGGTTGGGAAGATCCCCTGGAGAAGGAAATGGCAACCTGCTCCAATACTCTTGCCTGGAAAAATCCCATGGACGGAAGAGCTACAGTCCATGGGGTCTCAAAGAGTTGGACACAACTGAGCTACTTCACTTTCACTTTTCAAACCCAGCCTGCCACACTTATTCATTTATGTGTTGTGGCTGCCTTCAAGGTCCAACAGCCAAGTTGAGTAGTTGCAACAGGGAACAAATGGCCTACATATTACTATCTGGTCCTTTTACAAAAGAGTTTGCTGATCTGCCCTAGATTGTAGCCTATTCATTTGCTTTGATCCATTAGCTTCCTTCTGTCTTCACTTTCTTTCCTCGCCAGTCTTAGTTCAGGGTCTATCAATTCAATCATTCTTTTGATAATGTCTCCAATTTTCTTGTCCCTTTATCTGGCCCTGAATCCAGCTGTTCACTATTTTCATTGTTATATTATCTTTTACCTAGACTGCCAATTATGCAGAGCAGCACTTCTATATAAACTCTGATTATACAACTCAATTGAATCCTTAGCTTTTCTCAATCCTACTATTCCTTAGCAAGTTTGTCCTCCTGTTCATTATTATTTTAAACCTTCTCCGCTTTTCTTAAACCTCTGATGCATTTTTAGCAGGTAATCCTGTCTCATACATACAGCTATTATGTTAAATACCCACCACTAGACCAAAACCCAAACCTATGGACCCATCATCTAACTTCTCACATTCTCTCTTGGTAACAATAAAAGACATGCATGCTTCTCCTGCTATTCTCCAGCTATGATCAGAATTTCTATTATTTCTTCAGATACTTTCTTTCACATTTTAAGTTTCGCTATTCTCTCTCATTAGTTCTTCCTCTAAGAAACATATCACTTACTCACAAACACACACACACACACAGATACAAACACACACACACACTCTGTCTCTTCATTGACCCCATTGGTCCCTTCAGCAGCTATTTCCACTTATACCTTGCCTTCACCTCCACAACCTCAGCTTCCTAAAAGTTTACCATACTTGGTCTTCACTTTCCATATATGGTCTCCATTTCTGCCCTCAATTCTCTCCCAAGGCTGTTCACAATAAAGTTTCCAGTGACCTGTGTGTCACTAAACCCCAGAGACACTCTTCAGACCCCAAGGCATTAATCTGTAATACTGAAGGGTCCTTCCTTTCGGAAATCCTCTCTTCTCTTGACTTCCACTCTCCTGATTTCCCACATCCTAGTAAAATAATCCTCATCAGCTTCCTTTTCAAGCTTCTACTGTTCTACCAGTTTTCTAAACGCCACCGTGCCTCAAGGCCCCATTTAGACCCTCCTCTTACTCTGCATGAGACCCCTGGGTGAGCGCTTCCATCCCAGTGGTGTGGAGTGTCATCAGTACTGCTCATGCTCTGAAATCTACATATTAAACTCCTATATTTGGCTGGAGCTCCAGACTCACCTGCCCAACTGTATACCAGCTATTTTCATTTGATGGCCTAATAAATAAATCCAAAGGTGTATCCAGCATCTTCCAAACACAGTTTTGGTCTAGTTTTTTATACAAGAAGTGTGGGAGTCATCTTTGCATCTCCCTTTTTAAAAAATACCCTCCATCTAAACAAGAACTAATATCCTGCAGATTTTACTTCATAAGTATTTCCTGAACACACCCACTTCTCTTCAACTCCATTGTTGGTACATTTGTCAAGGTAGCCTTCCTCATATGTCCAGGAGGTTGTAAAGTCCTCTAACCCATCTCCCCATCTCCATTTTTCTCCTCTCTAACCCATCTTTCCAGTAGTCATGTATGGATGTGAGAGCTGGACCATAAAGAAGGCTGAGCACTGAAGAACTGATGCCTTTGAACTGTTACTGGAGAAAACTCTTGAGAGTCCCTTGGACAGCAAGGAGATCCAACCAGTCCATCCTAAAGGAAATCAGTCCTGAACATTCACTGAAAGGACTGATGCTGAAGCTGAAACGAATACTTTGGCCACCTGATGTGAAGAACTGACTCACTGGAAAAGACTCTGATGCTGGGAAAGATTGAAGGCAGGAGAAGGGGACAACAGAGGATGAGATGGTTGGATGGCATCATCAACTCAATGGACATGAGTTTGAGTAAACTCTGGAAGTTGGTGATGGATAAGGAAGCCTGGGTGTGCTGTAGTCCGTGGGGTCACAAACAGTCGGACACGACTGAGCGGCTGAACTGAACGGAACCCATCTTTCCTTACTGCTGACAGCATGATCTGAGAGAAAATCTGATCACCAAAAAAGGTCAGTGATCAATTGGTATTGCTCTAAATCTCAAGGATTCAATATTCAGCTGTGGGAACTTGTTAGTAACATTACAACATTAAAGTGATCTACAAAATTGGCAGTATATTAGGAATTATTTTGTTTTTTCAGACACTGTCAAACATAGAAATAGTATGGTCAAATGGGGAGAATCTGAGTTTTGGCGTCAGAAGATCATATTCCCATTCAGATCCATATTCCCATTAATAGCTGTGTAACCCCTGGGGAAATTTCTCCACTTCTCTGAGTTTAAATTTCATACAAGTAAAATTAAAATAATATTACTTTTATTGAATAATTACATTACGAATTAAAGTTA
Source organism: Neotragus moschatus (assembly GCA_006410615.1). NCBI lineage: Eukaryota > Metazoa > Chordata > Mammalia > Artiodactyla > Bovidae > Neotragus > Neotragus moschatus. The sequence goes on from SJYA01001604.1 coordinate 183,396, forward strand.
TTGTATATAAAGCCCAGCATGTGATAGCTATATCAGACAGACGTTTGATCCAGGAATTTAACCTGACATCATGTCAAAAACATACTCATCTGAAACGTGGTAATGGCTTTTCAACAATTTTTCTTACATTTCCCTGCTGCTGTTAAGTCGCTTCAGTCGTGTGCAACTCTGTGCAACCCCATAGATGGCAGCCCACCAGGCTCCCCCGTCCCTGGGATTCTCAAGGCAAGAACACTGGAGTGGGTTGCCACTGCCTTCTCCAATGCATGAAAGTGAAAAAGTGAAAGTGAAGTCGCTCAGTCGTGTCCGACTCTTTGTGACCCCACGGACTGCAGCCTACCAGGCTCCTCCATCCATGAGATATTCCGAGCAAGAGTACTGGAGTGGGTGCCACTGCCTTCTCCCACTTTTCCCTTAACATCTACTAATATATTAGTCAATTATATTCCTTAATATCTTTACAATTACTACTGTTGTATTGTTCAATGGGGTGATGAGGAAGACAGGGGAAAGAAAAAGGAAGAAACAACACAAAAAGATAATAAATGCTTCAGCTGTTAAAAGCACTGTCCTGGTTACAGAACATCCTGTGAGTAAAAAAGCCCAAAACAATTTTGAACCTGAAATTGAGGGATTAGACTTAAAGGATAAGTAATTCTCTTGTACTAAAAGAAGAAATCCCTTACCTCCACGGCTTATACTTTCTCTTGGGATTTCAAGGGCATGATGTACTTTGTATTATACATCTCTAAGTTCCCATTAAAATTGTGGGGACCCAGCAAGACACAGTTATGTTGGTGCATGTTACCCCATGAATTCTGATCCTTTCAGTAAGTGCAGAACATAAGCAGAAAATGGGGAACTGCAAGAAAGGGGACGAGGGGAAAGGAAGGAAGGTGGTGGAAAATGATCTAAATGACACTAAGAGATTAGTGCCCAAAGATAAGCAGGTCAGAAAAAATAACTAATATGCAAATAATTAGAAATTAACTTGCAGTTATAAATACTGTTGCTACAAAATACTGGATATTAATTTCTTTTTAATTACTTAAACTTCCTTTAAAATTAGCTTACCAGAATCATAGCTTGGAGGCTTCATATCTCCCTGATTCAATTCTGTCCCATATTTCAACTTGTGGTATTTGGCTCTAACAAAGAAATAAGAAAATACAAACCATCTTAAAACACAGTTAAATGAACCTTAAGATATGTAATAGGAGTAGTCATCAGTATGCTGACTAACTTTTAACTGTTCAAAGCCTTCCACAGTATCAAAGTCTTAATATCAAAGTGCGTCCCATTATCATTTTGCTGTTATACCATCAAGCTCTGTTATAACAAAAAAGTAATAACACTGAGAATGATAAATCTTGTTTCTATAATTATGAATGAACCATGTAACACTCTAGTTTCTGCAGTATTCAGATTTTCTTGAGGACTGCCAGAGTACAATCCTATCGAAAGCAATAGATAAGTCTGGACTGTGGAATAAACTTGAAAAAGACTAATCTTTCTCAAAATTGAGGGTTTTTTTCTTTAAGAAAAAAAGGTCACCCATAATACTCTGCATTGTCAGGCAATTATGCTTTGCCAAGTACGCATTAGAGTGAGCAATCCAAAAGAGGGAGGAAGAATCAGCTCAAATCATCAGTGTTGAATAAGACATTCTAGAAGAAATAAACATATGTTTTAACAGTCAAGGTATCTTTTGCCTTTTTAAGATGAAGTCAGGAAGAACTGTGAACAGGAATATTTTCTTTTAAAAGTTAACTAGATGTTATCATCTCTGATTCATCTGATTTAACCATCTCAGATTGAACCATCTAAGATGAGAAAAATAATCCAAATAAGGTACAAAATTAAAAGGTAAACTAAAAATGAACCATATTTAAGGTTGTATATTTTTACTTTCTTGCTTCCCCCAAATATTGAGGCTATTATAATATTCAATATAATAAGACTGGGATAAAAGCAACAACAATAATAATTTGAAAAACCAAATAATAAAGAAGGAATAAGGGCTTCCCATGTGTTGCTAATAGTAAAGAACATGACTGCTAATGCAGGAGACATAACAGACTTGGGTTTGGTCCTGGGTCAAGAAGATCCCCTGAAGGAGGGCATGACAACCTATTTCTAGTATCCTTGCCTGGGGAATCCTATGGACAGAGGAGATTGGTGGGCTACAGTCCATTAGGTCGCAGAGAGTTGGAAGAGACTTGGCACACACAATGGAACAGAGTTAGCATGCACTCATGCACGGAAGGGCCACTAAAGAGTCAAATTTGTAAAGTTATTTTTTTCTTTATAAAAGACTGAGAACTTACTTTAAATTTTTATATTTTAAGAAAAGGATAAATAAAATGAAAATCATTTCCTCAAATGTGTAAAATATTAGAATTCTTCATCCTGTTTTGAATTAATTATTTTTCAGTCATAGCAGAAAAAAAACTAAAATTTTATACAGAGGGGAATGTTAAGAAAATCTCTGAAAATTACAGATAACTGATGTTCTATTTCTTAAGGTAGGTGGTAGGTAATTAGTATTTTTTATATTAATCTTTATATATTTTGCATACATATGAAAAGTTTTGTGATAATATATACCCACTAAAAAGAAAAAAGAACATCTTTGTGTGCAAGTATGGGATTGAGCTTTAGATTTAAGTGAAAAAAAAGAAAAAAAATAAGGCACAAAGTACTCTATGTGTGTATGTGTGTGCATACATTTCTGTGTGTTTTATATGTGTGTGTTATGGGTTTTAAATGTAATGGTCAATCTTCAGATTTTTCAAAAATGTACTTCATCTCCCATAAGATGAAGTAACAATACCTCCTATAAGTCAAAATAGCAATTAAGAGTAATTGGCCTAAAGACAGAATAAAAGCAGTAATGAAGTTTTATGGAGTTAACTTACATATTTTTGTTTTATATATATATATATTTATATATACACAGATACATATACAAACACATAGATATATGAAAAAAAATTTCAAACCCAAAATGCTACACTATAGTGCATCCTAGTGGTCTTGGGAAAAACTACAACAGAGCTTACAGAAAAGGGAATAAAAAATATTCTATACAATGTAACAAAACTCTATGAATAACATTTCAAAAAAAAATTAGATAAAGACAAAATAAGGAACTGCTGTGTTTGCTACAAGCCGTGTTCCCTACAAGCAGTGTTCCCATAAATCAGGGTCTCCTTACTGAATTGTTAAATTCACTGAAAAACAATTTACTCACAGAACTCAACTTAGTAACATTTCTTTTGAAGTCAATATGCTGAAATACCTTTCTACTTATATTAGTTCCCATTGTTTTAACCCTTCATCTCACTGTTAACAATTTTCTTGTTCCCTAATCTTTTTCTATCTATATCTGACTCCATGTTAAACAGTAAATCTCACGCCTAAGAACGCTACATTTGATACATAGCTATGCCTCCCAACTGCCCTTTACTGGATAAAACTGCATGAAAATCATATAATTATAATATATTAAAGATATTAATGACATCCCATTACGGTTTTGTTTCAATTATCACATATGATATGCTTGGAACATAACAAAGCATTCCAACCACACTTTAACGTTGACACTTAAAAATAATTTGATTAAATCCAACAAACTTATTAAATTATTATGACAGATACTGCACTTACTGGCTGCTGGGAATAATGTGCAGCTTATAGTTGCTTAAGGGAAGAGGTAAGGAGGTGAAGAAGAGACAGAAATGTAAATAAATAACACTGTGGATAAGAACTATGAGTTATATCAAATGTTATACAAATTCAGATAAGGGATTATCTAATTCTGTCAAAGGTCCTGACAGTAGTCAAGGACAGCTATCAAAAAGAAACCTCAAAACCTGCAATCAGGTTTACAATCAGACAAATGGATTGATGAAGAAGGTATTTTGGTCAGAAGGAACACCTTAAGAGTTGGAGGGGTGTGTGGAAAACCACAGTGTGTGTGTGTTTGTGTGTGTATATACAGGGCTAGAAAGAGGCCTGGGTGGAAAAGGTTCTACTAAGAATTCTGAAATTAGCTAGATATTTTTAAGCAAGGATATAACATTTGTGATTTAGAAAATGAATCCCATGGATGTGGAAAATAAAGATTACAATGAGAAAATGTATTAGAGGCAAGGATGATAGCTAGGTTTTTACATCAGAGCAGACACAAGAGATGTGGAGCAAATGGAAGAAATGTTTCAGAATTCTATTTTATATAGTGCTTGAGATTCTTCAGTATGGAACTTCCTGAAAAAACCTGAGGTTATACCCCATGTTTTCTTGGAAAATTATATGTAATTTTTTCATTTTGTAAATTTTATCACCCTTTAAGGAATGCTCTGTTAAACCCACACTAGGTGAGTAATCCTTCTGTAATGTTCAAGATTCAGTTTTACTTAACTGTGGACCTTTTTAAGTGGGACTAGTTAGAAAATCTATAACCAACAACTCAAAACCATGATCCTTAGTTGGGTTTTTACAGGTTAAATGACAAGATGCCTAGAATTTGCTCTAAAGTAGATTGAGATAAGGCAACACTGACAAAAATGTTAACTGTTGAGGCTTGGAGGTGTATATAAAAGATATTAGTCTCTGTACGTCTGTGTTTCAAATTTTCTGCAGTTAAAAAAAAAAACTGGCTTAAGGCATTAGAAAAAATAATTTCAAAATGAAAAGAACTGAAATGCTTTATAGCTCTACTTTTTTAAAAAAATTACTAGGCATTATAAAAATAATTTCACAGTGAAGAGAACTTAAATGTTTAAGAGCTCTAATTCACAAAGAATTTTTTTAATTCCTTAATTTATTACACACTTCAGTGGTGCCATACATTAGGAGATTATTCCCGATGTAATGGCATGAAGTTCATGAAGTTTCATGAACTTCAAAAGATATGAAATCAGGGATACTTTTCCAGGAGAATCCCTTTAAATTAAAAAACAAAGAACAATCTTCCCTAGACTCAGCCACTAGCTGTTTATCTTCTCTGTTCTCCGAAGTCAAACTACTTGAAAAAATAAACAACTCTATCTGTCTCCACTCTATCCATCCTTCTCACCTCTCAGTCCCCTGTGATCTGGTTTATGTTCCTGCTACCTCACTAAAGCTGTCTTGGCAAAGATACCAACAAGCACCTAACTGGCAAGTCCAGAACTATTCTCAATACACAACTTGTGACTTGTTTGGCATCTGCAGTTGTCAAACTCCCACCTTCTCTAGCTTGCTTCCCATTCACTGCTTTCTCCTTCCTGCCCCACTGCTCTCTGCTTAGTTCTTCTCTGTCTTTTCCTCAAACCACTCCTGCAACTGGCTCCTCCTGCTTCTTGTTCCATGCTAGTTCTGTTCGTTTCAAAGTTCTTATAATTTTACCCACAATATTGAGGATTCCCAAGTACACATCTCTATTCATGAATTCTCTTCTATATCTGCTTTACTGCCCTCTTTTCTTTCTTTCTTTCTTTTTTTTAATAATAGCGGCAGCCGCTATCCTCAGGGCGCCACTGACCGCGCAGACCCCCTCAGGTACCTCACGATTGGCTCGGACTTAGTCTTTCCCATAGAACTCCCCTCTTTTCTTTCTAACTCACTTTATAATTTTCAAACTTCTCTCTCAAGCCAGAAACCTGGAAATCATTCTTGAATTATTTTTCTTCTTCATCCTCAATATCAAGTCACCTCCAAATTATATGGATTCTTTCTAGTTAAAACGTTTCATAGGGAATTCCTCGATGAGTCAGTGGTTAGGATTTGGGTTTTTACTGCCAGGGGCCCAGGTTCGACCCCTGATCAGGGAACTAAGATTCTGCAAACCACACAGTGCAGCCAAAAAATATAATATTAGAAGTAAAAAATAAAATGTTTATGACTCTTCTATTCCAGCAGTTAATATATCATTTCTCATCCTAAACTATTACCATTTTCCGGCCTCTATTAACAGATCTTTTCAGTTCATCCCCCAAACTATGGTCAGAGTGATTTTCTAAAATCTTTTTAACACTATTCTATGCTTAAACCTTTCAACTGTACAACAAATAAATGCAATATATATTCCTAGACTAGACCCTGGACCAGGAAAAAAAAATACAACAAAGACTATTACCGGCCCAGTTGGTAGGAAAAAATGCTGTAAAGATCATCACTGGATCGCTTCTGGGCCTTCTGACTAAGATCAAGTGTAGTAAGATCATCATTGGAACATATGAGTATGGGCTATATTACATAACAGAACTATGTTAACATTACATTTCCTTAATAATGAACTGTAGTTATGTAAGAGAAAGTCCTTGTTCTTAGAAGATACTCTCTTAAGTATTTAGGGGCAAAGAAGACACTCTCTTAAGTATTTAGTCTGCAAACAAGTAGCAAATGACTCCGGGGGAGGGGCAGGGGAGGGGGCAGACCATGAGTATACAGAGAGATCATGAGCTAAGTGAACACAGCAAAATGTTGTCAACTGGTGAAATCTGGGTAAAGAGTATATAGTTTGTTCAACTTTGATTAGTTTGAGATTATTTTAAAATAAAATGTTATTTATTTTATTTTATTTTACAATACTGTATTGGTTTTGGATACAGGATGCTTGGGGCTGGCACACTAAAATGTTTTTTAAAAACTTCCAATGTAAGACAGGAGATGGAACTCCTTAGTTAAGCTCTTCATGATCAGGCTTTTGCCCACCTCTACCATTACAGCCCCTACCTTCCATACACAGTAATCACAAATTTCTAAACATACCATACTGCTTTGTCCCATGTCAAACATACCACCTCCACATCCTGAACCTCGGCAAACAGCTTATTTTTTATGATGCTGTTCATGTCTCACCTCCTCTAATTACACCCTCCTTTCTACTTCCACAGGCTGCAGATCCATATAACCACTCCCTTCTTTGTACCCTGGGTACCACTGTACCCTGGGCTGACTTCTTCCCATAGCATCTCACTTCCTGCACTGCACTTTTGTGATTTATGACTCTCCTTCCTGCTACTCTAAGCTGTGAAGGACAAGAACTGTGACTTGCTTATTCCCAATTCCAGCACAGTACTTAAATTGGATGGATAAATTAATATGTTATTTAGAAGGGAAACACACACACACACACACACACACACACATATACACACCATATCCATGTCCTTGGTTAGTTTAGTACTTGTATGTTTTAATTTTTCTGATTTATAGACAGTATAATGTACTAGTAGGGTACAGGCTTCGGAAGCAGACACACCAGAGGGATCCGAATCATAGCTCTACTGTAACTGCAACTCTAAGTTATTTAGTTTTTAAGCCTCAGGTCTAATACACAGTAGTTAATAAATAGTTATTATTACTGTTATTATGTTCTCTTTGATTATGCCTATCATTTAGATTGCTTAAAATCTCAGATATTCCCAAATTACACACTTTTAAAAGTGTTCTCCCCCTACCTTCCCCAAACAGCTTATAATCAACCTCTCAAGGAATGAAAAGAACCACCAATTTCTCACTAAGAGGTCAATCTGTTTTCAGTCTCTTGTGCCATTTAAAATCCCACATGAAGGTAAACACAACTAATAAAGCTCTATATCTCTTGATATTCATAAATATCATCTGCTAAATGTTATTTTATGGTAGTTTTTCAAACAAGCCATTCATCAATTTCAAAAAAAATGAAAAGGCCATGTGCTCACAAAGCAAAATACAGAATTTCGATATCACCTTTCAAGTACTCAATAATCTAAAACAAAGAACTGTCCCATGCTGCTGACAAAAATTCTAAAGACCATCTGCTAAAGCAAATACTTAATTCATATGAAAACTTCCAAAATTCTCATCCATGACCTATTGTCCTTTACTTGCAAGCCAAGTTTAGTTCTTGAGTATTTTAGACACTTAGCAGAACAGAAAGGTAAGATTCACTTCTGGAGAGATATGAATAGGTGATAGGTAAGGTAAGGTAAAGTCGCTCAGTCGTGTCCGAATCTTTGCGACCCCATGAGCTGTAGCCTACCAGGCTCCTCTGTCCAAAGGCTAAAAATATCAGAAAGAAAGATTCTCAATATAGTCTGCCAGAGCAGGTTTTTCCCATGGAAAATACATCAAACTGAATAATACCAGATGATAGGAAAAGGGAGTAAGTATTACAGAAATTTCCTTTACAATTCAAAAACTACTTTAATTCTATACAGAAATGGATATTGACAATTCAGGAAGTATACACATTTCTTCAGAAAGGACAGAGTAGGGAAAAAAGTTGTTAAAATTTTTAAAACCATATACATCAGGTTTTGGTCATTATTACTAAACATTCATTACCAAATTAACATATAGCAATCATTTTTAAATATTTATTACAAATACTAGTTCCTGAATTCAAACAGAACACATTAAAATTTGGACCTGCTTTAGGAGTAACAGAAAAATTATTCCAGTAAGAGAACACTACCTTCCATTTTACTGAATTACCTTTCCTGTTTAAGAGCATATTCCAGCATTTTGATTCTTCTCACAAGATCCTTCTTCAAGTTTTCTTGACCTTTCCTTTCCCCCTGAAGAAAGGCAATCTGAGCCTGAGTAAGGAAAAGAAAGACAAAATGCAGTTTAGATGAAATAAACTTTTAAAAACTCTGCTGAAGAACCTCTGGAAGATAAAACAATTAAATATAAAAACATTTCTTTTTACATATCTGTCACAAAGTAAACAGAAAGGCACTGATTGCAAGGGGTGGAATGTTTAATTAACTTTTTCTTCTTTAAAGGACATCTATATGCATTTTACTTCAGACTACAGATGTTAAGAACAACCAACACAAGTGCAGACATATGCAAAATACAGTACATTCTGCTCAAGAGTTTGTCTTCTAAGGCACGGAGGGGTGTTCTCCTTTATAAAAAATGAAGACAGAGAACTACCACAAGTCGTGCTATTCCACTTTTAGGTATCTATCAGAAGAAAATAAAAAACACTAATAAGCATCCCCATGTTCACTGCAGCATCACTGATAACAAATAGCCAAGATATGGAAACTAAGTGTCCATTGACAGATGGCTACTGAAGATATGTATATTGTACATATATATATGTGTGTATATATATATATGTATAACACATACAACTGAATGCTGTTGCTGCTGCTAAGTCTCTTCAGTCGTGACCGACTCTGTGCGACCTCATAGATGAAANCCAAGATATGGAAACTAAGTGTCCATTGACAGATGGCTACTGAAGATATGTATATTGTACATATATATATGTGTGTATATATATATATGTATAACACATACAACTGAATGCTGTTGCTGCTGCTAAGTCTCTTCAGTCGTGACCGACTCTGTGCGACCTCATAGATGAAAGCCCACCAGGCTCTCCCGTCCCTGGGATTCTCCAGGCAAGAACACTGGAGTGGGTTGCCATTTCCTCTTCCAATGCATGAGAGTGAAAAGTGAAAGTGAAGTTGCTGAGTTGTGTCCAACTTCACGATCCCATGGACTGCAGCCCACCAGGCTCCTCTGTCCATGGGATTTTCCAAGCAAGAGTACTGGAGTGGGATGCCACTGCCTTCTCCAAAACTGAATACTACTCAGCCATAAAAAAAAAAATAAAACCCTCTCCTTTGCAATAATATAGATGAATTTGCAAAGATATTATGCTAAGCAAAGTAAGGCAGGCAGAGAAAGACAAAAGCTGTATGATTTCACTCACGTGTGGAATCTTATAAAGATGAACAAACAAAACAAAAACAAATATATAAATACAAAGAAGAGATCTGTGGTTACCAGAGGCGAAAAGGGTTGGGGTACAGGCAACATGAGTATAAGAAGTCAACTGTACGGTGATGGATGGTAATTGGACTTGTGGCAGTGATCATTTTGCAGCATTTACAGATATTGAACCATAATGCTGTACACCTGAAACTTACACAATTTGTTTTCAGTGTGAAGATGAGGAAAGTGGGTAAAGCAAAATCATAAGTTCTTATAAGCCTTGTAAAGTAAGAGTTCTCAGAGCTTCACCAACTACTTAAATTTTATCACGGATTCCTTGTCTCCAAGGAATGTCCAGAGACTTTATCCTGGACATCTAAAAATAAGGAATAACTGCCTTTTCTCAATCCCCACCTTTAACCCCACCCCATTTAGATTCGATATGCAAAGGTAAAGAAAGTGAAAGGTGGAAAAAGGAAAATCAGAGCCAGTGGCCCTCCAAAATTTCCTGGCCCCTCCCAAATATTACTAAAGAAAGAAAGAAAGAAAAAACCCTACATTTTAACAGTAATAAACTGTAATACTCTCATCTCAGTCAGACAAAAGGGGATAGGAAAGAACAGTAATTCGGAATAACTAAAAAATACATTTAGAACTGAAATAATACCTTCTACTTAAGGAATTAAAAACTATATTGCAAATACTACCCCATTAAGGTAACTCATAACACCACTAGGAGTGTGGCAGGAGATCTATCGACTTAAAGGCCCTCAAAGACAGCTATCAGTTTCATTGTTCTTATATTCTTTCCCCTCTCATTTCTTACATTAACTCAGATAATGTTATTTATATATCCACAGTACTTTCCATTTAAGTAAGCAAGAAATTACATTTAATGATTGTCCTTACAATATCCCTAGGAAATTGTGGATGATCCAACTAAAGGTTTAGTGAATGACCATCACACTTCTTAAACAACACCCATTTCTCTTTTTTCAGTACCATAATAAACATAAAATCCAACTCACTGAGCTTCTTATAACTTTGAGAATGTAGGTACTGTCATGTTTTTGTTGTCATTTCAACAAACTCTTAAAATTTACATTGCAGTTACTAGAAGGATTTTTTTAATCTTACAGAAATATGTAAAAATAGGCTAAAGATGATTCAATTGTACACAAAGAGGAAAATAAATCAAATATCTGTAATATCTATACTAAACAATCATAAAACTTTTTGAAATTATTTGTTCTACAATGAGATTATTTTATATAAGCAGACTAATAATACAGGCATTAAAAAGTGACAAAAATCAATGTCCTTCAAAAGGATGACAGTCCAACTTATTTGGTCAAACAGTGCTTTGGCCTAGAAGACAGTCTTCAAAGTGGCTTTAATAAAAAAAATAATAATTTAACCAGTATAATCAAATAATCAAAATAATTTTTAAAAATTACCAATTTCTTCCTTTCTATCCCATCTGACTAGTTCTGTATTTCTGCCACCATTCTGTATTTCTGTCCTGGGTGATTCTGACACTGCAGCCTCTAATACTCAAAATCTTTATTGTGACTCATTCCTCAACCCACCAACTACTTCTTATATTTCCAGGACACTTGCTTCCCCATCCTCCTATCAATTCACATACTGGACTACTTAAATATTTAATACTAAAATACCCTGAACTGTTGAAAAGAAAGATTACAAAGAAGATGGAGGTGCCTGGAAAAGGCAAAACAAACAAGAATAATAGAAATATCTGTGATAGTTCCTAGTGATCAAAGAATATCTCTGTGACATTTCTGCCACAGATGCAAAACCTGAAATCAATCATACGGAAACATCAAGCAAACTCAAGTTGAGGGGCATTTTATGTTAACATTCTTATAATCTTCAAAAGCGACAGGTCATAAAAGTCAAAGAAAAACTGTTTCAGATTAAAGGAGATTAAAAAGACGTGAAAACCAAATGTAATCCATGATTCTAGATTTGGCTATAAAGGGACACTATTGGGAAAACTGGCAAAATATGAACAGGATCTGAGGATCAAATGGTAGTAACACATCAGTGTTAATTTCTACATTTTGATGGCTATGTGTGGTAGTTACACAGGATAGTACTTGTCTACAGAAAACAAACACTGAAGTATTTGGTGGATGGCAATAGGTCATCAGGTTGCCTGGCACCTTGCCCTCAAATGGTTCAGAAAAAAAACTTATTTGTACTGCCCTTCCAACTTTTCTGTCAACAGGAGATTTTTCTTTTTGAAACAAACACTATGCCAACTTCCTTAATATGATAAGACACAAACAATTAAATTCAAAAGCCAGCACCATGTGTAATCGAGAAACCTAAGAAGTAATGACCAACAGGAACAAAACAAGAATGTTCATTTCTTACCACAAATATTTAACATTGCTCTGGTGGTGGCCACTGTCATTAGTCCAGAAAGAAGTAAGTTTGGAAAAAATGAAAATTAATTTAAAAAGATGCATGGACCCCAATGTTCATAACAACACTGCTCACAACAGTTAAGACATGGAAAGAACTCAGTGCCCATCAACAAATAAATGGATAAAGAAGATGTGGTGTACATGTACATATTCCATATATATATGTATGATACACTGGAATACTACCTTGCCATAAGAATGACATTCTGCCATTTGCAGTAATATGGATGAACCTGGAAAACATTATGCTTAGGAAAATGAGTCAGAGAATGACAAGTACTGTATGATATCACTTGTATGTGAAATTTAAAAAATAATACAAACGAATGTATATGCAAAACAGAAACAGACTCACAGATATAGAAAACAAACTTGTGGTTACCAAAGGGGAGAGAGAGGTAAATGGGGAGGGACAAATTAGGAAAATGGGATTAACAGATACAAACTAACTATAAAATAGATAAACAAGACTATATTGTATAGTACAGGAATTACAGTCATTATCTTGTAATAATATAAATGGAAGTAAAATCTATAAAAATACTGAGCCACTATGTTGTGCATCTAAAATTAATACTGTAAATGAACTATACCTCAGTTAGTAAAAAATAACTTTATAAATTAAAAAAGGAAATAAAATCATATTATTTGCAAATGATTTGACTGGATATCTGGAAAATCCATGAAAACAATAGACTATAAGCTATTACAAAAATATGGGAATTTCAGTAAAGTAACTACATATAAAAATAATAAATTGAAACCCATGGGCTTCTATAAAAACAACCAGTTAGATGATATAATGAATGAAAACAATTCCATTTATAATAACAAAGTGCTTATATTAGAATAAACTTTTCAAGAAAAAAATAAGAGGTATACAAAGATTACTTTAAGTGCTACTGAAGAGCATAAAAAAATGACTTGAACAAATCAGACGCAAAATCGTGTTCTTAAATAAGACTCTGAATTATGATTTTATTTTTCCCTAAATTAATCTTCTAAAATTATGCAAGCCCAATCAAAATACAAATACAATGTTTTTAAAAACATCACACATGACTTGAGTGCAGGCGGCTGCGGAGCCGGCTCACTGGAGCGCAGGCGGCTGCGGAGCCGGCTCACTGGAGCGCAGGCGGCTGCGGAGCCGGCTCACTGGAGCGCAGGCGGCTGCGGAGCCGGCTCACTGGAGCGCAGGCGGCTGNAAAAAAAAAAATTTGTTAACTTTTCATTGACTTTTTCTCACCAGATTTTAGCTCATTTTTCTTTACTGATGTATACCCCTTGCATAGTATTGTACACAAAACAGAATGTACTCAATAAAAGTGTTAAAAAAATATATTAAAAAAATAAAAATTAAAAAAAAAAACAAAACATCACACATGAGCCTAAAGTACATATGGAGAAATAAGAATAAAAAAAATCCCAAAGCTCTGAAATATTTTAAAACATATCATCATTTACAGTCACTTAAAAAGTGGTAATGATGCACAAAAAGACATACCTATGGTACAGACAATCCAAAAACAAATCCAAATATATACAGGAATTTAGTATAAATTAAAGATGACACTGCACATCATTAGGGAAAATGTAAATTATTCAATAAATGTTGATGGCAGCCATCTGGAAATTATTTCTCATATCAAAACAAATTGCCAAAAGGATCAAAAACTTAAAGGAACCCAAAAGTATTAAAAGAAAAGGCAGAGTCTGTTCTGTTCTAATAATCTCATGGAATATCTTTTTGAAAATAAGACAAAACCCAAAGTCATAAGAAACTAATAAATTTCACTTCAAAGATGAAATTTATATATGGTAATTTAAAAATTGCTGAAAAACTATAACAAAGAAGACCATTTCTTTTTGACAAAACGTCAAAACAAAATCAGAGAAGTAGTAATGCCACAAATCATAAGTTTGTTTTTCCTTATATATAAAGAGCACCTACAAATTAATAAGAAAAAGATCAAGAACTCAATAGGAAAAAACACAAAGAACATGTTGATAGAAAGGAAATACAAAAGCTCAAACATATTAAAAAGATGTTCACTCTCACAAGAAAAATGCCAATTAAAATTATAATCACATTTCTCCTTTTCATAAGCTTAATAAAGTTTATTAGATAATATGTTGGGAAAAATGCAACTGTATGTTGACTGTGATCATGTTAAATCAATTTCACCACTACTGTGGACAATCTGAAAAAGTAGCTAAGGTATGAATATCACTTTTAAGTGTTACAAATAAAGTATTTGTAGTACAAGTAAATCTAATAGTAATGGCACTTATTTTTCAAAGGAAAATTTTGTAATTATCCTCAAGGAAAAAAAATATTTAAAAATTCCTTAAGTTTTTTATACAGTACGCCTAAAAACAGGCCTCTAATTTCCTAACCGTTAGAAACAAATAAAAACAAACAGTAACTAGATATTTTAGAACTTAAGTCTATATGATAAACAGGAAACTTGTTTTTATTATTTTCAATTCTAATTTGTCCAAAGGATACATATAAGGAATATAAATCTGCTACATCTAAGTAGGTTTACCTGCACACATAGGAGTATCTAATAGCTAAATTATTTTAAATAGTGTTTGAGACCATTTAAACTATCTTGTACTCTAAAATTCTACAGGGTTAAAATTTAAAACTGAAATCTCTGAAAAGTATATTCAAAAAGAAATGTACACAAAATATTAGTTTGGGTTGGCTATTTTTCAATTGTTTTTCTGTTATATGCTATGGGAAAGAAAGAACATTCACTTTTACAAAAATCTAAAATAAAGTGCCAAAAGACAACTAATACAAGTTTCTGTCAACAGAGCACAAACTCACAAATAACAAGAGAAATACATGAAAAGTAAAAGTCAATAAAATAATTTACTTAAGCAAAAGAAGAGCACACAGTGAGGTTTCAATAATCTGCTCTATACTGACATCTTAATGTCTTCTATAAATTATACCTATTTCCTCTGAGACGCTTTGGACTACATTATTCTCGTGTATCTAGGC
Organism: Neotragus moschatus; assembly: GCA_006410615.1. Taxonomy (NCBI): domain Eukaryota; kingdom Metazoa; phylum Chordata; class Mammalia; order Artiodactyla; family Bovidae; genus Neotragus; species Neotragus moschatus. The sequence goes on from SJYA01001604.1 coordinate 198,570, forward strand.
TGCTAGTTGTTTTTCTCTAGGCATACAATCATCATCTCTAGCTGGCCCTCTCTCCTAAAGACAGTGTCGTCACTTGGCAGCATCTAACTTTAGCATCAGAATCACCTAGAGGACCTGCTGAAACACAAGTTGCTTGGGCTGGCCCCTTCCTCATTTCTGATTCAACAGGTCTGGAGTGGAGCCTGAGAACATGCATTGTTATTACGGATCACACATTACCCGGTGATGCTGATGCTGCTATTTCTGGGACAATACTTGGAGAACCACTGACCTACACCATCTGTGACATAGTTAGAAGGCCAAAAATAAAGCAAATAGGCTGCTAAAGAGCAAATAACTGAGCTGTCCCAGAACCCCAGCTCTTTACAAAGAATGATGAAGTCTTATGAATGTCCTCAGGCTGACAAACAGGTACACACTAGCTTTTTGATTCTCTTCCAAATTCCTTGTGTATGACTGTATTTCTAGCAGTCTCCTTATAAGAAAATAAAATCAACCATTTTCATTCAGTTTGATAACATTTGTGGGGAATACCTACTACCCATCACAGTTCAAACTGCCATAAAGGAGAATATAGGGAAGACAAATAAACCAAGCTGCTACTCATAGTGCACTTTTAATTCAGTTTGGGTACAATACCAGTACACACATAAATAAACAAACAAATATATATATAATATACACACACATATATCCATATATATTCATAAGATGAAACATTGGAGGCTACTAAACAATTGGGGATTTGACTCAAATATTCACATTTATTCATTTGACAATATTAACTGAGCATTTACTTTATTGTTGTTGTTGTTCAGTTGCTAAGACATCTCTGGCTCTTTGTGACCCCATAAACTGCAGCACACCAGGCTTCCCTGTCCTTCACTATCTCCCGGAGTTTGCTCAAACTCATGTGCATTGAGTCAGTGATGTTATCCAACCATTTTTATTTGTACCAGGACAGTTATTGGCACTAGGGCTACGGTAGTGACAAAACAAGTAAAACCGAGCTCACAGTTCAGTGGCTGAAACATGTATGCTGAATAGCATATGTTCCGTGCAACTAGAATCAGAACCTCTTACAAGTAAAAGCAGCAAATATAAAAAATAAACACAAATAAAATACAGTGAGATGCCTATTAATTCTGGAGTCAAGTACAAAACTGATGTATAACTCAAAAACTGTATTTAAATCTGGTATTAACTCTACAGCTAGCTTTACCTTTTAAGACACTGTGAGTTCCTTAAAATTTTCCTCATAAAGTTTCTGTGCCATTATTTTTATTTATCTAACATTTCAAGAAAAATGGGGTGGATTTTTTGTTTTTTACCACTCTGCTAAACACAGTATATAGCTAATCTCATTTAACTGGGACTATCACACAATTAAAATATTTTCTTTTATCATTAAATTGTTTAAGTGTTTATGATTTATCTCATTTCCAACCAAATTATAATCCCCTTGAAGACAGAAGCTCCCGTTCATGCATTCAACAATTATTCACTTAATGCCTTCTATGTGCCTCCCACTTGACCTGTATTAGGATGTAAAGGCAGGATTTCTGCATTCTACTCAATTATAACTCTACTGAGTACAGTACCTACTAAACAAATAGAAAAAACTGTTCTGTCCCAAAGGATCTTAGTTATTCAATGTTATCTGATTAACAAGATAAAATTTAATCATAGTAAATGACAAAGATAATAATAAACTAGAAGTATAAAAAATTACTATAAGCCACAAGTTGTTTTCCACATAGCTTTGAAAAATTTTCAATTCTTAGTTCTTTCATCTACCACACTGTCACTATGAAATGTGAACTGCAACTTCTATCATTAAAACAAAAGGTTTTGATATTAATATATGAAAATTATAAATATTAAATATTCAGGCAAAAGCAAAATGACCAAGGCAGACAGAAAATATAATAGAATCAATTTCTTAAAAAAACTTAGGATGCCTAATCCCTTGAATGAACACATTTAATTAAGCCTTTCTCTTGTCTTTCACATGTAGGCAAAATCTTCCTGTTTACTTACATTGCTATTTTACCTCTGAAAAGAATATAAGCAACCAGTTGTCCAAGACAGTTTTTTATCTTTTACTGTCTTCGGATAGTAAAAATATGCTATCATTATTCTAGTAATAACAGAACCCAAGTTTATGGGTTGGACTGTTTTTCCCCCCACCACAACAATAATTTATATATAATCTTTTTTATAACGACAAATAGCACATAATTGCAAGAAAATTATGTGAGAATAGAGAAGAAATTCACGATCATGAAACACATATTTGGTGAAACATTAATAATCACTAAGTGATTGAACTAGCAATTTGGCCTAACTATTAATAGAACGATCCTATGAATAATTAATATTACACACACAGATAAAATGCTTATACATATTGAATAGGACTTAGAAAACTATGCATTTGTGACTGATTAATAAGCAATTTTCCAATATGCTGATGAAACCAGTATAAACAGATAACTATAAAAAATATATTTGAGAAAGTTTGGTGTCCTCTATTACCAGTTTTTATGGGCTCATTGCTACCTTAACTCTTTATCATACAATCTTCCTTTATCTATTGCTTATCAAGTTTATTAACTTCCATGTCTGCTGATTCAAATTTAATTCCAGAAGATAATGCTGAATATCTAATAAATTTAATCTATTTTGTTCTTGCAGGAAACATTTAAACTAAAAAAATACTTCATTTTTCTAAAATATAAAGAAAACAGCAAAATTTTTTATTTTCTAAGTATACCAGAGCTGTTGCTGTCTTTTTATAAATAATGTAAGTATCACACATGAACACATTCCTTTTCTGTAGCCACTTAGGGACCTCCTGGTGCTTTTGCAGATCAAATACCTAACATATCATACCCTATACCTTATCCCTGATAAGCTAAGGAGAGGCAATGATAATATTCAGCTTTTCCATTATGGCTTACAAAGCACTTTCACATACCTATCTTAGTATTATGTATCTTATTATAGTTCTTCACAGGTTTAATATGATCCAGGAACCAAGACTCCAAAAAAATCTAGTGTTTCTAAAGTTCATTTGTCACTTAATAATGGCAAATCATTTGACCTAAGTTTTCATTTCCTCATTAGTAAAAATGCTAACAGCCCCAAACTCAGAATGTTACTGTAAAGTTTAAACTACGTAATGTTTATGAAAGGGTCTAGCACATTTTGGTACCTTTCAAAGGGCCTATTTATTTCCTACCAAAAACAAAGTCAAAAAAGAGAGAACTACATGTAAAAAAGAAGCAAAGATGATTCAAGATGGCCCCACCACCAATGCCATTAATATAGTAATTTAAAAAAAATTGCTTGGACAAATGTGTATTTGAACTATTCAAGAAGAAAAAAAGAAATAATTAAAGGAAAGGAAAAAGTACTGTTTTTTTCCCCAAAGGGAATGATGTGTACCTGGAACACCCAAGAAAACTAGAAAAATTAAAAGAACACAGATGAATTTAGCTAAGTGGCAGTATATAAAATAAATCCATAAAACCAGCAGCACTCCATTATTTCCTTTTACAAATAAAGGGCAACAAATAGTTACTCTCCAAAAGTAACAAAAATAAAATCAAAAGATAGTTCACCAGGCTTTTCCATATGAAGTTTTCTAGATGGACTCAAGCCTCTGCTTCCTTTGCTCCAATTCACGCTCACCAGAAACAATTTTTTGAATACTAATTTGATTCCCCAGGTTTTCTACAGCAGTGCCTGGATAGAGGTTATAAGTCTTCTGGTCACCAGAAGGGCAATAACCACTGAAATTTAAAATAGAATTTCATCTCTTGTGTACTTAGTTACTAGGTCTCAACTTCCCAAGAATCTGAAGCACTTAGGATGCAATAATAAAGGGTTTGAACCGTACAGAGCAGAAGACCAAATGTGAAGATAACAGGTGCCCTTCTCCCATGCGCAGCCTGTCCACGTCGTTCTAGGGCATCTCGCTTTCATGTAACACTATGTATTAACAGCACACATTGAAAAGACAGTAACAATAACAATAACAAATGAATAATATACAATGTATTCACTTAAATAAGGATAAATATATACTTACAGAAAAAAATATATATTTACAGAAAACTGTAAAGCACTCAAGAACAGAGCTGCCCTCCTGGTTTCTGAAGAGACGGAAATTTCTATCTCTGTGCTGTCTGACACAGTGAGGTTCCAGAAAGATTAATAAATAAAAGCACTGCTCGTGTTCCTGATTGGAGAAATAATTTAACTAAGATAGCACTCATATCTAAGTAAATGTACAGATTTAAAGACATAGTAAAGTATTAAAAATCCCCCTGGGATAATTCACAGAACTTGATAGACATATGGCAAAATTCTCAGGAATGTGAAAATATGAATAATAAAGGAAATTAGAAGGAAAAAACCTCCATATACTTCAGCATAGTCATAAGGCAAACACACACTAAATTTTAAAACATAAGACAGAAAGAATAGCTCCTTTCCAAGGAGAATGAAATAATTTTTTTTAAAGATATAAACCCACAAGATCAAAGAGAATAGGAAGAGGCCATAGGCATCAAGGGGTGATAGAAAACAGATGAAGAAAGGGTACTTACTTAGCAGCTCAGAAACCTAAGTACCTACAGAGGGAATTCAATGAGAAGCTAGTAGATTTCCTCAAAAATATCTTCAACACTTCAGAAATTAAGAGGTATGAGATACACAGATGAACAGGTGTGTTACAGGGCTTAAAAAAAGGTGGAAGTTAAAAGTATATGAAATGCAGTCAAACCTATTGGAGTCCATCCCTACTCCATGCAAGAAAGCAACTATTTCTAGCCCATCACCCCAAGATACTAGACATTTAGTCTCTGAAGAAATGTAAACACAGAGGTCCTGACTCAGAATACCAGGTATAGGAGAGGGCAAGAATGGGGCAGTGACCAAAAAAAACCAAGATGACTAAGTGAAAGCTTTAAAGGTAAAACCTATAATCTACTTCCTGTCCAGGTTCCTTCTACCTCTGCGGTTAGGCTCTCTATCCAAGGAAGGTGATTAGACTGCCATTTGCTAAAAAACAGAATACAACTCAGAAGACAAAAGAAATTACTGTCATTTAAGTATAGCATTCAGGGGTCTTTCAACAACAATAAAAAAGCCATTTCACCTGTATCAGATTATCCTTCAGTGAATGCTTGATCATACTGTACTGAAAGCTCCATGTTAGATACCTAGTCTAGAAACAGAGGACCTCCCACCAGTTTATGAGGACTACATTCTTAAAAATGGTACATCCTGACATTTAAAAAAAGTCTCTATCCAATAAAATATAGAGATAAAAACATAAGGATTAAAAGGAACACAAAGAAAACAAGACACAAATATAGACACAAAACAAATTTTCAAAAGATCTCCAATGGTCTCAAAGAAATAACAGCTAACACTGACTGGGTACTTCAGTTTATAGGTAATTATCACACTTAATTTTCATAGACTCCCATGAAGTGTTATTATGATCCCTGTTTAACCGATAGAGAACAATATGACACACAGAGGTTAGTTTGTCCAGGGTTAATAACCATAAACAGGATTCAGATCTGGTTCCAGAGCTAAACTCCTAACAAAAATACAATGCTTTGCTGAAACAAGAGATGATATTGCCTCCACAAAATAACAAGATGCTATCAAAATAGAGATCAGAACTTTTTTTTTTTTGCAGTTAAGACTATTTTACTTTATTTGTGTAATAAGTTATATTTGGCCTCTAGTTAGATTTTTTGATAAATATTTTGGGGTTAGATAGATGAAAATTAGTAATCCTCCGTAACGCTGTCTCATTGTATGGGTCCCAATCTTATCTAATAGATTACTTGAACAGTTTGGTTTTTTTCTTCTTCCAGTTTTATTCAGATAAAATTGACATTGAGCACTGTATAAGTTTAAGGTGTGTGGCATAATGATTTGACTTACATACATCACAAAATGATTTCACAATAAGTCTAGTCAATACCTATTATCTCATACAGATATAAAATTAAAGGAAATATTTTCCTTATAATGAGAACTTTTAAGATTTGCTCTCTTTTACATAACATATAGCCATGTAAATTACATTTAACATGTTGTACATAACATCCCTAGTGCTCATTTATCTTATAACTGGAAGTACCTTTTGGAAAACAAAACTCTTTGAAACAGAAAAGATGAAAGTCAAAATAGGAAAATAAAATATCAAGAGATACAGTAAAGGATTCTCTCACAAAACAAAAAAGGCAAAGCAATGGAAAACAGATAGACAAAGAAGGAAAAAGATCAATCAAAAGGCCTAACACTCTAATAAATAGTTCCTATGAGAGAAACTAGAGAAAATTCAGAAAAGTATATCAAGCAAATCATTCAAAAATTTTTTTTTCTAGACGTGAAGGACAGAAACAAACCTACCACCAACACAATGAGTGCAAATTCACCACTTACACCAAAACCTATCATGAAACTTCAGACAACCAGGGATAATCTTCCAAGACAAAAAAAATAGGACAAATATAAACAGACAAGAATCAGAATAATATTGAGGCTACAATGAAATGAAACAATATATTCACATTCTTTTCAACCATCAATCATTTTCAGACATATAAATTTTCTAAACAGTTCCTTCCCATACATCCTTCCTCAAGAGACTAGTGATACCATTAAAATGAAAGGATAAACTAAAAAGAAGACAAAGACTTCAGAAAACAGAGGAGTTCTAACAATGGAGGGAAGCAATGAGTTCCAGGATAAGAGTTGATTCACAAGCCTAAAGAGCAAGTAGCACACTTTAGAGCAAGACAGGAAACTCCAGGAATAAGGTCAAGAGTTTTTGTGTTTTTTTTAAGTGGGGACAAGAGGGTCCCCTGGTGGCTCAAGGATAAAGAATCCAATTGTCAATCCAGAAGACCAGGTTCGATCCTTGGTCTGGAAAGATTCCACATGCTGCAGGACAACTAAGCCCGTGTCCACAACACAACTATTGAGCCTGTGCTCTAGAGCCCGAGAGCCACAACTACTGAGCCCACACATTGCATCTACTGAAGCCTGAACACTCGAGAGCCTGTGCTCTGCAACAAAAGGTGTAACAATGAGAAGTCTGTGCACCGCAACTAGAGAGTAGCTCCTGCTCCCCATAACTAGAGAAAAGCCTGTGCAGCAACGAAGACAGCACAACCAAGTAAAAAAATATTAAAAACGGGGGAAGTGGGCCAGAGAAATTATCTGCTAAGTGTGATCACATGTAAATTTGTATCTAAAAGCTAATGAAGTATGTGAATAGAGCAACACTCAAAGAAAATTAAACCATAGGACAAAACGAGTTAATCATTAACTCCAAGGAAGCCAAAAACCTTCATAGGAAAAGAAAAAACCACCACACACAATCTGGCTGGTTCAGAAGTGGATATTATGTGTACATTCACAGAATAATATAAACATTAACTATAAATACTGTGGCATACTGAAGAAAGTAGAGTGAAAGTGCAGTGGGTAAGTGAAAGGGGATGATACAGCTAAGTTTTAATTTACCATACATGAAGTCTATAGATGTTATTTAAAACAGACAAAGAGGGAGTAGTTTAAGAACATTGTTTTAAAATATGAATAAATAACAAAAAGGAAAGTTAAAGAGTTTTTTTAAATGGTTGATTCTGCAGAGTTATACTTGGAGGGAGAGAATGCCATATCAGGGAACCTGGTTTTCCCATTAGTACTACAGGCAGTCCCTGACTTATAAGGGTTCAGCATTACAACGGTGGGTAAGTAATATGCATTTAGTAGAAACCGTACTTCACATTTTGAATTCTGATCTTTCCCCAGGCTAGCAACAACAGCAGTCAAAGCTCTCAGTAAGTCATGCAATCACAAGGAGAAACAACAAATACACTTACAACCATTCAAAACTCAGGACAACCACTGTTTTTTCCTTTCAGTACTCAATAAATTACATGAAGTATTCAACACTTTATGATAAAATAGGCTTTGTGTTGGATGATTTTGCCCCACTTGCAGGATAATATAAGTGTTCTGAACACACTTAAGGTAGGCCAGGCTAAAGGTATCATGTTCAGTAGGTTAGATGTATTAAATGTATTTTCAACATGGTACTTTCTTTTTTTTTTAATTGGAGGATAATTACTTTACAATATCGTGATGGTTTTTGCCATACATGAACATGAACCAGTCACAGGTACATATATGTGCCCCCTCATCCTGAAACCCACCTCCACCTCCCTCCCTCTGCATTATCCCAGAGCATTGGCTTCGGGTGCCCTCCTTCATCATGCATCGAACTTCCACTAGTCATCTATTTACGAATGGCACATTCCCAACCCATCTTTACCAACCCTGAAACTTCCCACTATAGAATCTGGAAAGCCAAATGCTTTCCTGGTTAGATTCTCTTACAGTTACATGTAACCAAGTAACCAATGAGATGTGTGCTGAGGATGGAAAGAAGATACTTCTGGAGAAAGTTTATCATTCACTAGTAAAGGAGATTCACTTCAAAACAAACAAAAAACCTCAAACAAACTTTTTCACGGCTTTTTAGTGTGGTCCTGATGTCTCTAACCATAGCAATCTTGGAATCATAATGTAACAAGAGGAAAGACAATAAGCCAGCACACTGAGGGTGAAAGATGGCAGAGGAAAATAGAAAGTTTCTTTATGTCCTCACTGAGCAAATGTACCAGCTATGTCAGATAAAAAGACTACCCACCACCAGACTGACAAGAAATATGAACTTTATATGTTATGTCTCTATTAATAGGGTTTACTTGCAGCCAAAAGCATTCCTAAGTGACACTAGTTTCACTATAGTTTAACATTTATAGTGTAATTTTTCACTAGTACAAAATACACTGCCAATGAGGATCTTCATGCATATACACTTTTAGCAATTTTGTTTATTTCTCTGGGATATACTATGACAAGTAGAATTACTAGGTCAAAGTATAACAGTTTCCTCACAGGTACTGACCAATTGACAATGCAAACAGCAATGTATGAGAGTAATGTTTAATCATCTTCCCTAGTATTAAGTGTTCTCATTGATTTAAAAAATTCATAGACAGAAAAGGACACCTCATTGTGTTGATGTGCATTTCTTTGATGATAATTACTAATATGAACTATTTTGCCATATGTTGACCATTGTCTTATAACAAAACCATCCAAATGCTCATAAAGAAATCAGTTCAATAAGCTATATCTAGGCTGCTTTTTAAAAATATTCTTCTTCCTCACTAGAAATGCTGAAAAATGGGAAAAAATCCAAACTTTATATAAAGATATAAAGGAGGAACCAACTGATCCACTCCTTTACCCCCATTCTATTACTGAGAGGTTACCAATGTGAACAATTTGCTGAAGTCCCTTCTGAACTTTCCTATATGTAGAAACAGGAAAAAAAGCAAAACTAACATCTGCTTTGGTTACATAATTACTAAAAATAAGCGCAAGGACTTATATGTAAAGTCCTGGCTTTCCAGGTGGCACAGTGGTAAAGAATCTGCCTGCCAATGCCAGAGACACATGAAATCCAAGTTTAATCCCTGGGTCTGGAAGATCCCCTGGAGTAGGAAATGGCAACAGTATTCTTGCCTGGAAAATTATACGGACAGAAGAGCCTGGCGGGCTATAGTCCATGGGGCCACAAAGAATCAGACACTATTGAGCACACATGCACAGTGAAAATATACAAAATTAATAAAGTTAACTTTTATTGAGCTCTTCCTATGTTACACTGCTCTGAATAAGTGTTCTATTAACTCATATAATTGTCACACAAACAAAAGGAAAAATAAAATAGTTAAAATAACTATGTAAAAACATCATATTTAAATCATAGATGTGTACACTAACAGATATGTGAAGAAAACTAAGATGCTACCGTCAAACTTTTATTAAGATAAACTGCCTTACATGTAAATAATATATAAAGGCAAAAAGGATATAATGAAAAGAGCTTGTAAGGAGGGAGGTTAAGACTGAATTAATAAGTTTATATGTAACTGATTTTACTATAAAGGTGGGCATTCCATCTACAAGGCAGGTAACACAAGGCTAGAGTTTTCAGACTAGAAATACATTTGGTAATCTTGGTTTTCATATACACACAAACCTCAACATTTCTAACACAAAGTAGCTACAAGTGTGTGTGTGTATGCACCATGTATTTCTACATATTTTCCCCTTTAATTAATTTTTAAAAATAAGATTCAGAAAATATGCCTTTTTAAAATTAAATCCATTACATAAAATGATATCCATTATTTTAAGTGATGTTCCTAATATAAATACAAATCCAATGACTTCATCTTAACCTACTTTACAAGTAATAGATTTTTTTAGCTTTAATAAATAAAACTATCTTTCTGTTTCCTTTTAAAACTGTAACACTAACCTGAAAAATTATCAAAAATAAATTATAGGAAAAAGAAAACTAATCCTACTTGTGAATATAGATAGAAGATGATCTCAATAAATGCAGAGACCAAAACTCCATGCTCTTACAAAGGATATAAACAAGCACATCAGAGTAGAGGAAACCCAAAAAGCTAACAAATTTAGGAAGAGATGCTTCATCTCAGCAATAACCAGAAAAATTCAAATTAACTTAAACAGGAGATACAGCTTCACATTTATCAGACTAGCAAAAACCAGAACTCTAGAATATGCCACGTGTAAACAGCAATGTGCAATCACGCACTGCTAGTGGAAATGAAGACAAGAGCAATCACTCTAGAAACCAACCAGCAAATTACTTAAGTTTACATATACCCTACAAACCAGCAATTTCTCTACCCATTAATATGTGGAAGACATTCACAAATAGCTAAAAGTAGTGGTCTTAATATTCAGAAAATATCACAGATGAGCCTTGTTAAAAAGAGAAAATTATACAATTTGGTTTTTGTAAATAAAAAAATACATGCATAGGAAAAACAAAAATATTTTACAAAGATACATAAAAATCTGGAAGGAGAATATGAGAGGAATCGAGACAAAAATGGATAAATAAATTAAAGAAGAGAGGGGCTGTGTGCAGACCAATGATGATAATGTGCCACAGACTGAAAAACAAGAGATTTCAACCCTCTCCCCAACTTCAAAACAAGATTAACAAAAATAGTGACTTTAAGAATACTGAAGGAAAAATCCTAAGTCCTAAATAAAATATAATCAAATCAAATACATCAGTGTATCACGAGAAAATGGCTCCACAACAACATTTATGCCATTAGTAAGATAAATGAGGAAAAAAAATAATGTATTATTTTAGGAGATCAAAAAAAATTAACAAAATTCATTATCTACTTCTGTTAATAACTCCTGGAAAACTAAGAAGAAACTTCCTTAACATGCTAGATAGTAGTTTTTAGAAACCACTAACAAATATCACACTTAATAGTTACACAATTTCCATATAACTTTAAAAAAAAAAAAAAAAAAAGGAAACCCTCCAGTAAGTATGACTATCAAAATACTAAGTTCTGGGATTGATAGCCAATTCTAAACAAAGAAGGAATAAACACTGGAAATACTTACACTTGGCTTTCCTACCTAAAGTAACTAAACATTAGAAAGAATAAGTATTTCTACAAGGTAACCAGATGACTTTGTGCACAAAAGCACAGCTTTCCCAAATATTGGAAATAACCAGCTGGAAAGTAATGTGGAAAAATTCCACTCACAGAAGTAATAAAACCTATAAATTCTTAAGTTTATTCCTAAGTATTTAAGTATAAGATGTCTCTACTTAAGGAAAGAGAGAAATCTTAACTGGAAAAACTTAAAATGTAAAGATGCAATTATTGTCAAGGCAAATACAAGTTCAATTTAAAAAAACCTGTGTATGCTTATATGTGTATACACAAAAATTCGGGGAGGATACACACTAAATTGATACCAGAATTTATGTTTAAACAGATTGTGACCAAGAACTGGGGAGAGCAAGTTATACAAAAAATACAAATCTATTTTTTGTCTATATCTTATGGTTTGTATATACAGTTATTCTTAGTCTATATAAATCGTTTCTTCTGACAAAGATTCTCTTTGACAAAACCTTAGTCAGCCTTCTCTGAGCTCTCTCTTCTTTAAGACCCAGTCTTTGGATTTCCACGACCATCTCTGTATCATTCAATTTTAGCAAGAATTTCACTAAGGCAGTTTAGCCAGAATCTTCTGACTCCAGTATCTGAAAGTGTGTGTGTGTGCGCATGCTTAGTCACTCAGTCACCTCCAACTCTTCGGGACCTCATGGACTGTAACCCGCCAAGCTCCTCTGTCCATGGGACTTTCCAGGCAAGAATATTGGAGCAGGTTGCCATTTCCTTCTCCAGCCACCTTCAATACCCGATCATCCTCAGTATCGATCAAATTCCTCATCCCCACTGTCCCTCGGGTGATATCTGATCACCCTAACCTGCCCTCAGCAAGAATCCTGTCAGGTCAGTTTATTAAGAATCCCTTATCCTTGATGTTTGGGTCAAGAAGCAACAGTTAGAACCTTACACGGAATAACTGACTGGTTCAAAATTGGGAAAGGAGTACAACAAGGCTGTACACTGTCACCCTGTTTATTTAACATATGTAGAGTACATCATGCGAAATGCTGGGCTGGATGAATCAAGTTGGAATTAAGATTGCCAGGAGAAATATCAACAACCTCAAATATGCAGATGATATCATCCTAATGGCAGAAAGTGAAGAGGAACTAAAGAGGAGAGTGAAAAAACTGGCTTAAAACTCAACATTCAGAAAACAAAGATCATGCCATACGGTCCCATTACTTAATGGTAAATGGAAGGGGGAAAAATGGAAGCAATGACAGACTTTATTTTCCTGGGCTTCAAAATCACTGAGGGCAATGACTGTAGCAATGAAATTAAAGAACACTTGCTCCTTGGAAGAAAAGCTATGACAAACCTAGATAGCATATTAAAAAGCAGAGACATTACTTTGCTGACAAAAGTCCATCTAGTCAAAGCTACGGTTTTTCCAGTAGTCCTGTATGGATGTTAGAGTTGGACCATAAAGAAGGTTAAGCACCAAAGAATTGATGCTTTTGAATTGTGGTGCCGGAGAAGACTCTTGAGAATCCCCTGGATTGCAAGGAAATCCAACCAGTCAATCCTAAAGGAAATCAACCTTGAATATTCATTAGAAGGATGGATGCTGAAAATCCAATACTGTGGCCACCTGATGTGAAGAGCCAACACATCGGAAAAGACCCTGATGCTGGGAAAGATTGAAGGCAGGAGGAGAAGAGGGCGACACAGGATGAGATGGGTGGATGGCATCATTGACTCAATGGACGTGAATTTGAGCAAACTCTGGGAGATAGTGAAGGACAGGGAAGTCTGGAGTGCTCCAGTCCATGGGGTCGTGGAGTTGTACACAAATTAGCAAGTGAACAACAACCACCCTCTTATCCTTGATGCTTTGTCTCCATCAACCCCCTCAGCCACACACACACACATACCCTCCTCACTGGCTTTCTATTCCAACCTCACTTTCTTGTATTTGGAATTGAGCCCAGTTTCATATTAAAAGCTCTCTTTCCTTTTACTGTAATGGTTCCTGATTAAAATCTACTTTTACCCTTTTAACCACCATCCAGCTCTGGTTTTCTTTAAAACTGATAAAAAGAAACTCTAAATTTAACTCTGAATTCTAAACAAGGACTAAAGTTGTTTCTTTTTGTAGAAAAATTAGTGGTTTCTAGTAATTTTATGCTCTAAATCTCTAATTCATGTTATAGCAAATTTACGAAAACATTGTCAAAAAAAAGTCAATATTAATAGATTCCTAAATTAGGAAAGTCAAATTTTATTTTAAAAAGCTTTTATCAGTAACTACCTGACTTTCAATCATCATACCACATTCACTTCCTGATTAAAAAAAAAAAACTGATATAAAAAATTAGGTTAAAATGTCAAAAATAACAATTTTTACTCAGTCTAAAAGGAAAACAAAGGGAACACAAAGTAGGAAAAACAGTAAAGATTCATAAAACATATATAAAAAATAATTGACATAAATTGAGTCATTTAAGCCTTGAAGTATATTGAATCAAAAAGATCCATGAATTCCTGCTTTCACTTTTCAAAAAAGTCAGTGAACATCACTTAATTACTCCTGATAACTCAGGGCCATAACTATACACATCAATTACTGAGCTGTATTATATAAAAATTCAGTGTTCTTTGATGTCATTTGGAAAATTCCTACTCCTGGTTCTCTCACTAACCTGTGTGATCTTATTAAAGTTATTGAACTTCTCTGAGCCTCAGTACCCTCAACTATAAAATGAAAGAGTTTAACATCCTGTGATTCTACAGAACCAAAGATGATGTGTATGAAAAACACAACTGAATAAGTACTGATCCCAAGACTAATATTTTTTAAAAAAAGATTTTCTTTTTGGTTGCATTCTACTCACTGTCTTCTTTTTCATGGGAGACTGACAGTATACAGTTGAGTTAATATCTTCCTAGGCAGTATTACTTTGGCTAATTTTTTAAATTTATTACTGAATCCATGACAATAGCCACCTTCTGATAGACACCCTCATCCTACAGATCAATCATCCCTTTCTCTGAAGTTACCAGTGTATCTTGGTCAGCAGTAAGGTAGAGGTAGCAGGAAGGAAAGAGGGATCTGCATTATCAGGCAAGGGGCTCCTTCTTGTAAATTTGAACTCAATTTTAACATCATCATTAACATGTACTGTGAACAGGTGCTAGGGAAAAAAATTTTTTAACAGGGTACAGAGGCAGTTGCTGAAGCTCCAAGATGGAAAGGACTGGCTCCGCTATTGGTTTCTATATCCCCAAGGTCCAGAATGGTCACTTGCACGTAGCAGATATCCAATAAATACCTATTCAGTTAAGTAAACGGGTTCATAAAAAGTAGAGTACAAGGTAACACAGCCTAAGTGCCAAATGACAAAGCAACTACAGCTGACCCTAAAACAGCAGGAGGTTAGGGGCATCTACACTCTGGGCAGTCAAAACTCCTTGTACAGCTGGCCCTCCACACTGGTAGTACCTGCATATCCATGGTTCCACAGCAGCGGATTCAGCGAACCTTGGATGGTGAAGTACTGTAGTACTGACTACAAAAAAACATCTACGTTTAAGTAGACCTGCATAATTCAAACTCGTGTTGTTCAAGGATTAGCTGTATTAAAAATATTCTCTAAACACTGTTCACATTGGAAATGAGGCTTAAGCTAAACCTGAATAAGGACACGTAGATCTGAAAGAGTAGCGCAATCATGAGGTAGTGGGAAGACACTCCAGAACGCAGACCTTTGTGAGTAAATGACTTTTAAAAGAGAGAGACAAAGAAAAAGAGACATGGCTTATGTGCAAAGCGAGAGCACACTATTTTGGCTGAAAAAGATCAAACAGATAGGAAATGTAAATAGCCTAGTGGAGAGACAATGGAGAGATCTGAAATCTACTACACACAAAAATGAAAAATAAAAGAGAATGTCTTGAACAAATCAATATTTCTAGAAGCCAGAAGCAATACTCTGTAGAATCCCTTGGTCAAAGGAGAGACCAGAGGTATAATATTGATTAGGAAGGTCCCTCACTGCAGTCACCCAGACATGAGGTGGTGAGGTGATGGAGGTCTGAACCAGGGTAACAACAGTACAGTATCAGGAATTAAATGATTTTACATAGATTTAAAACATTACACAGGATTTATGAAATCAGATGTGCGCTAGGAAAGTGAAGACAAGAGTGAAACATTCAATGAAAGGTGAATCTAGATTTTTAGACAAGGTAGAGGAGAGTTTGGATACAGAGAAGAAGGCTGATTCAGTCTGGGAGGAGAACGATGACTGACTTTCAAGTGATAGGTCACCCAGGTAAAAAGATAAGCAAGAAATTAGACATGAAGAATTTTAACTGTGAAAAGTACCAGGCCTAACTAGAGATATAATTAAATAAAAGGAATCGACTGGAGTGAGAGGACTTAATGTGTAACTACTGGGGAAAAAAAAAGTATAATCTGGGCAACAACTATCTGAACAGAGAACAGAAGCAAGATCACAAGAGACTGAGAAAGGAATAATCAAAAAAGAGAAAATGAACAAAGAAGCTGAGAGAGAGCTGAGATTAGTATAAAACTGAAGAGAGTAAAGGTGGCCTGTACAGAAACATGAAAGTGAATAAGGGCTAGGATGATCGTATTAATGGATAAGAGCTGAGAAAGGGGTTTGTTACCACTGGTAGGTTGGTTTTTAATGGGAAAAACTGAAATGGCACTAGCAAGGTGACTATTATCATACGCATCATGGACTGAAATTAAGAATCATTGCTTATAAGCTCCATGTGAGCTGTAATCAGTCCTGAATATTCACTGGAAGGATTGATGCTGAAGTTGAAACTCCAATACTTTGGCCAGCTGATGCAAAGAACTGACTCATTTGAAAAGACCCTGAGGCTGGGAAAGATGGAGGGCAGAAGGAGAAGGGGATGACAGAGGATGAGATGGCTGGATGGCATCACTGACTCAATGGACGTGAGTTTGACTGAACTCTGCGAGTTGGTGATGGACAGGGAGGCCTGGCGTGCTGCAGTTCATGGGGTCGCAGAGTCAGACATGACTGAGCGACTGAGCTGAACCCATATCTGCCTGTTCTCCACAGTGCCTAGAAGGAATGCCAGGTATTCAACAAGTATCTAAGGTTTCAACCCAAAGTCTTGAAAGCAAGAGCACACTTTTTTTTTCAATTCACAACAACAAATTTTCTATGAGATATTGCCAACTTTGGTAATTTCATATTTCAGTCTTTTTGTGCTCATTCTCATTTAGCTGGCTAGCTATAAGAATCTAAGAAGTTTACTTTTCAAAGGAAAGAAACATGTTTAGTGATAAGGAAATCAAAACTTTTTGTGCTACATTTTAGATAACTGAAGCATTTCTATTTTATTAAAGAAGCAGAGTTCAAAAATGTCTGCAATCGTAACATACTGGTAATGCAACTATAATATGGTAGAATGCAAAGTAAAGATGACTAGATATTTTACTTAAAATAAGATTTACCTTCACAGAAGAAATACTTGATTTGCTATCTACTTAGAAGGAATAAGAAGTGTACATAAAATGTTAAGGTATGGGCTTTAAAAAGAAAACACTGTTACATTACCCTGATGATTGTAAAGACTTCTTAGGACATGATGCCAAAGACACTTGGTATATGCCAGTCAGTGTTTAACACACAAACAGAGAAGAAAACACACCTACAAGCAAAACAACCAAAACTCTAGCACCATTTGCTGCAGCTAACATCAGGCTGCTATTATGAGGCCAGTAACATCCTTGAAATAAGCTCTGTCAGAATTATACGGCAGGGCTCAGGCAATGCTCTGAACAGACCTGCTGCTGCTGCTGCTAAGTCGCTTCAGTCGTGTCTGACTCTGTGTGACCCCACAGACAGCAGCCCACCAGGCTCCCACATCCCTGGGATTCTCCAGGCAAGAACTAACTTGCTCTAAAAGGCTCTTTCCAGTGGAGCCTTTTCTTCTCTGGCAAGAACCAAGAGACAGATACACCGTTCCTCTATATACGGACACAAAGATGCAGAACCAGTGGACACAGAGGGCTGACTATACTATGCCATATTATATGGGCATCTTCAGACTTGTGGTATCCATGGAGGGGGGAGGAGGCAGGGGGAAAGGTCCTGGAATCAATGCTCTGCAGACAGTAAAGGATAATCGTAGTACATTACAATGACAAACACTGTGCATATCAAAGAAGTGTAGGACACAAGATTTGCCCTTAAGGACACAATTTAGTTGGGAGACAAGATATACATATATAGATACATTTATTTAATACATATTCAAATAACAATGTAACCTAATACATGAGTCGCTCATTGAAGAACCATGTATTAAGCAACTGCTATGTGCAAGTCATTCTGCTGAACTTAGGGAAATAAGAACACCCTTAAGGTGACTCACAATCTAGTGAGGAAACATATATGCAAAATATGAGATATGTGGTATAATCAAGATAGAGCAGGAGTTTTCATCACTAATCCTCTCTCAACCAAACCTATGGATTAAGCAGTATTATCCAGTAACTTTGTGAAACACTGCTCAAAGCCTAAGGTATACTAAACATTCAAAGCTAAAGCTAAAGTCTGTAGTTTACTCATCCGTGTTGGTCAACCAAGAGTCAATTGGACTTCCTCCCAAACCTGCTGATGTCGGTTCCACTTGGTACTTTGATCAGGTAATTCAATTTAGTATCATATAAACCAACAAAATATAGGCATGAAGAGAAAGACTACACTGAATGCTTCAGAAATACAAGACAAAGGAAACCTACTAAAAAACACTAGGTTTTGTCAAATTCGATTTGGATGAACTATTACAGACTGGGAAAAAAATCATTTAAAATCTATGGTTTTGCACTCAGTGTGCTTTACTCAAAGAAAACCAGGGAGTTACCTAGCAGTCCAGTGATTAAGACTCTGTACTTTCCCTGCTGGGGGCACAGGTTCAATCCCTGGTCAGGGAACCAAGATCCCACATGCTAAATGGCCAAAAAAACCTAAAATCAGAAATCATTAATACATTATAATTGTAACTTATTCAAGATTGACAACACAACACTCCAATCAGCATTTTAAAACACAACAGTGAAGGGTCAGTGCACTTGGTTACACTGACAAATGACCGTATGTTTGTATTTCTTTCTACTTATCACGCCCAGGCTCATCACTCAAACTTTCCTTATTGGCAAAGTTATTCCTTATTTAACCTCTCTTCTCATCTATGAACTGTTGTTGTTTAGTCACTAGGTCATGTCTGACTCTCTCGCAATCCTACGGAATGTAGCCAGCCAGGCTCTCTCTGTCTATTGGATTTCCCAGGCAAGAATACTGGAGTGGTTGCCATTTCCTTCTCCAAGGCATCTTCCCAACCCAGGAATCCAAACCGTGTGTCCTGGGTCTCTTGCACTGGCAGGTGGATTCTGTACCACTGAGGAGCCACCAGGGTTATTAATTCACCGTCTATGAATTATCAAATGATTATGAATATCTACACAGGTAGTTTTGCAAAGGTTAATAAAAATTATACATGTAAAGTGTTTAGCGCTATACCTGGCACAGGGCAAGTGCTCAATAAACAAAACTATTATTATTTTTGGAGAGTAAAGAAGAAAAGAAAGAGAGGAAAGAGCAGATACAGTGCTGGGTTCTATTTCTGGGACCAGGGCACCTTCCTTCCTGACTGACTACTCTTTTTAGTTCAGTAAGAAAGCTGACCCAGGTCCCCAGGCTCCTTCTGCTCCCTCCGTTTAAGCGTATGAATCCACATTCCTCAGGAGCAGGTTTTAGTTGTACCTGTAATTCAGGCTCCTTAGCTCACTGCTTAACTTTTCTCATTTAGAAAGTACAAACAAAAAAATTGAGAACAAGTCCCAGACTGGGCTGTAATCTTCCATCAGGTGAAACTGGTATCATCCTTTAGGAATTTGACATCATGTTTATTTCTCCTAACTAGATATGCTGGTATTGGATCCAACTTCCGTCACATGTAAATGAGTGCTAATAAAACCTGTGTGTAAGGTAATGAAACACTCCCTGGCGTTTTCTTTGGATCCCTAATGGAGTTATGCTGAGAATCTATTCACCACACCCAAAATACCTATTCCATCCAACCTTATTTAATATTTCCCAAAGCTCACCTGAATTCTGGGGCTTCTACTCCCTTATTTTTTCTCCCTATCTTTTCTCCAAAACAAAATACCTACTCATTTCTTCTTTTGCCATATTGCTGCTAACTAACACTATGACAAATTTTCCCTCTATGTATCAATATTTTCTAGTATTCCATCATCTTGTTCAGATAGGGTGTTTTTATAATAGACATTAAGCAGCATTAAAGTTTGCCAAAGAAAGTGATTTTTATTTCCTCAAATACTTTACTGCATAAGAGCAAATACATGATTGACATATTATTCGGTTCAAATATAGGATATGTAAAGTAGATGAGCTAAGAATAACCTAATAAGTAAAGCACTACACAAAAAAATTATATGATCAATAAACACAAACTATATTAATTAATATATACACATAGAACTTAATTAGGCTATTCTCATAGCAAGTTGCAAAATATCCAAATTTGCATTTTTTAAAGAGAAATAAAGACTATATTTCAACATTCGCTATACAAAAATAAATAAAAATATTAAAAGAAAACACAGTGGTATATTATTAAACACATTTCAGGAATACAAATTGTTAAAGACTTTCCCTGTGCCCCTTACAATATAATTGTTTCATTACATTATACTACCTGAAGAAAAGACTGAAATAAATGATAATTTTCTTTAAATTATGACAGCTATTCAAAGCATACTTAATCAGGTAAATATTATAATTCATTTGTCTACTTCAGATCAGAAGCAGTTATTCAGGGAGAGGGATCAATAAAAGGAGACAATGAGGCATGGAGAACAATGGCTCAGCTTGAGTACTGGGATTCCTGAGTTCTAAACTAAATATACACCAACTCACAGACTGATCTAAGTTTACTTCCTCCTTCTGGCTCTATAGGGCTTCCCTTCTGGCTCAGCTAGTAAAGAATCCACCTGCAGTGTGAGAGACCTGGGTTCGATCCCTGGGTTGGGAAGATCCCCTGGAGAAGGGAAAGGCTATCCACTTCAGTATTCTGGACTGGAGAATACCATGGACTGTACAGTCCACAGACTTGCAGAGTCAGACCCAACCGAGTGACTTTCAGTTTCACAGGCTCTAAAAGATGGAACAAAGTATGAGACTATATACGTTCTAATGTCCCTTGGAGGTTAAAATATTATTAGCTGTCTATCTTTGTCAGCCTTAAAATTCTACAACAGTTAAGTGCTAAAATGAAGACTACAGAAAATACATCCATTAGGAATTAAAAACAGGTGAATGTGTGTGCTGAAGTCTATGACTCTTATCTGCCTAACCCACCTCGACCCCTCTGTGCCTTTATCTATTCTTTTCTACCAGCTTCCCAACTTCTCCTTCCTGCCTCAGGTTTCTCTCCCAAACTACAATTTTCTCTGTTTTATCTCTAGTCTGCAATGCCTATAAGTTATTACCACCTACTACTGCCATCTCTGGCCGCATCGTATTTCATCTACCATCAATTTATTGTCCCTAAACCACTTACTAACAGGGCAAAGAGAATGTAAGCAGTTACTATGCCAAATGGATCACTTAAACTAGTTCTTGGCTTCCAAAATATGATTTAAACAATACAATCAAGTGCATTCTATCAACAAAAATTGTAACCAAGAAGAGGAAACCACTTATTGGACACCTATTGGTCATATACTTTACATATTTTATCTTTTAAAAACCACACAACTACTCTGCTTGGTGGGTATTTTATCTATAATTTACAAATAAAAATGAGGTCCAAAGCATTCCCTGGTGGTCCAGTGGTTAAGACTCTGCACTTTCATTGCCGAGGGCCAGAGGTCAATCCCTGGTTGGGTAATTAAGATCAAAAAAGCCATGTGGCCAAAAAATAAATAAATAAAAACTTTAAAAATAAAATTAAAAAAAAAACAAGGTCTGGAAAAATTTAAATCAGAAGTTATGGAGCTGCTGACTAGAACGCATACATTTCCCACTGCCAAATTATCATGGTCAATAGACTACTTCATCAAAATGTTGACCAAATCAAGAAACTCCATCAGAAGTGTAAAAAAAAAAAAAAAAAGTGTAGCTGACATCAAGCACACGGTAGGCTGACAAAGGGAAACCAGTCCCAATTACATGGATTTTCAAACATCTTTCAAAAAGTGATTAGCAAAGGGGTTTGCTTTAAATTCTGCTTAAATTACCAAAGTTTGTGGAAGTAAGTACCCTCCACCCCAATACAAAGAGATTTACTTAATAAGTAATATTTAGGGCTAAATGGGCACATCTCCTGATAAAGAAGTACTATCAGTGATATTTCTCTACAAATAATTATTAAGGCCATTTTTTATCTGTCAGTGTTAGAAAGTAATGTATGAGAATTTAGTGCTAGTAATGATGTGATGGAACAGCTCTCCTACTGAAAAGAGCCAAAACATCTAGATAAAATATTTCCAGAATCATCTTAAGCAAAGCTGGTAAGAAAGTAAGGAATTATTTGACCAAAACTGAAGAGAAAATGGGAAGCCAGTGAGGTAAGGGAACAAAAGCCATTTTGCCCTCTGGGTGCTGACCAATCAGAACAATCTGAGCTATAGTTTGGACAGCTCTGGTCAGACACGAC
This sequence comes from Neotragus moschatus, assembly GCA_006410615.1. Classification (NCBI taxonomy): domain Eukaryota; kingdom Metazoa; phylum Chordata; class Mammalia; order Artiodactyla; family Bovidae; genus Neotragus; species Neotragus moschatus. The sequence goes on from SJYA01001604.1 coordinate 220,907, forward strand.
TAAGCGACTTCACTTTGACTTTTCATTTTCATGCATTGGAGAAGGAAATGGCAACCTACTCCAGTGTTCTTGCCTGGAGAGTCCCAGGGACGGGGGAGCCTGGTGGGCTGCTGTCTATGGGGTCGCATAGAGTCGGACACACTGAAGCAACTTAACAGCAGCAGCAGCAGAATGCAAAAGACAAAATGTAAAGACCAGCACCATCTAGAGTATGGAGTCTTAACTGTAACAGAAGGGAAAGGGCGGGCACACCTTGTGAAAGAACGACATAGCCCAGGTACACAACATAAACCGATTAGAATCAGATGGGTCCAAGACAGGCAAACAAGTCAACTCTGAATAGACCTTGATCCTCAATCAGCAAGCTAAACGACACATCCAAAGGCACCATGACAGTTCTAAGGCACTGTCAAAAGACCAAGGAGTGGGTGGTGGTCCAATTCCTGGACATCTCCACCCTCTTCCAAAAGTAGCTGGAATAATCCCCCCATTCATTAGGATATGAAATTACTCAGTCTAGAAAAACTAACCATGCCACATCTCACAGCCCCACTCACCCTCTGCAAGGGCCCACACTCTGTCTGTGGAGTGTGCATCTCTCTGAATCTGAATAAATCCACTTCTTACCTATCACTTTGTCTCTCACTGAATTCTTTCTGCAATGATACATCAAAAATCTGAGCTTCATTAGGCCCTGAAACCAGCCACGTGGATTCAAGTCCCAATGTGAGGTAAACAGTTTCATAATAGACACATACATTTACCTAAGACCCTAAAGGGTTTATACTCTCAAGGCAAAGGTGAAACAGAAGTATGTGATATGATAGTTGGCTCAGTTGTGTCCGACTCTTTGCAACCCCATGGACCAGAGCCTGCCAGACTCCTCTGTCCATGGAATTCTCCAGGCAAGAATACTGGAGTAGGTTACCATTCCCTTCTCCAGGGGATATTCCCAACTCAGGGATCAAACCTGGATCTCCTGCAATGCAGGCTGATTCTTTACCATCTGAGCCACCAGAGAAGCCTGAGGCAGAAGTATAGTTAGTGTTAGTCGCTCAGTCGTGCCCGACTCTTTGCGACCCCATGGACTGCAGCCCTCCAGGCCCCTCTGTCCATGAGATTTTCCAGGCAAAGATACTGGAGTGGGTTGCCATTTCCTTCTCCAGGGGATTCCCAACCCAGGGATGGAACCCGGGTCTCCTGCACTGCAGGCAGATTCTTTACCAACTGAGCCACAAGGGAAGCCCAAGGCAGAAGTATACTGGCACTCAAAACTTCACAACCAAAATATGTGTCAACTACTTGGGTGGTCTAAAACTCCAAGCAAGGAATTTATTTCAAAGTGGTTCAGTCTATACAGTGTCTGCAGAAACAAAGGCAAAAACTTTCTGTAGGAGACACCTTTATCTGAGACCTGATTATTCTTACACTTTCTCAAGGACAGTGAGGAGCACACAGATATCTAAGCATACAAAGAAACAAGTCATCATGAGCAGGAACTGGCAAAAGCAACTGACCATAGAAAGGGCCCTATCAGATCTCACATATACAAAGCAGAGAGACATCAACTTTGAAATAATCATACTTATTCAGTTTAAAGAATAAAAGGCAACCTCAAAAAGATCTGCAGGGAACAGGAAACTACTAAGAGATGCAGCAGCTTTGTGTGTTAGTCACTCAGTAGTATCCGACTCTTTGCAATTTCATGGACTATGGCCCACCAGAGGCTCCTCTGTCCATGGAATTCTCCAGCAAGAATACTGGAGTGGGTAGCCATTCCATTCTCCAGGGGATCTTCTTGACCCAGCGATCGAACCTGGGTCTCCTGAAATGCAGGAAGATTCTTGCAGAAGATGTATAAATGGAACCAAAACTAAACTTCAACAATAACTAAAATTACAAACCCACTGGATAACCTTAAGAGAGTAGCTTCAACTTTAGAGGGAGCCTGGTCTACAGTACATAGGGTCGCAAAGAGTCAGACGACTGAAGTGACTTAGCACATACGCACAATGGACTGGATGATAAATCAGAATAAACTATCCAGAATAATGTATGTAGTGATAAAAATATGGAAAATCTAAAGCAGATAAAGGAGGCTGACAGACATGTAATCAGAGACTCAAATGGAAAAGAGGATAAGATAGAGAAGAAATCTAAAAAGATGATGACTGAGAATTTTGCAGAACTAATAAGATGTCAAATTAGAGACTCAAGCTTAACAAAGTCCCAAATAAAATAAAATAAAAAGAAATCTATACTCTGATACAACATTATGAAACTTCAGAACACCAAAGTCAACAGGAAATCTTAAATGTAGCTAATAAAATAAGCTTGAAAACAGGATATAGAACACAGTACAATCTCCATGTCTATTCAGCTCAGTTCAGTTGTTCCGTCGTGTCTCTTTGCAACCCCATGGACCACACCACGCCAGGCCTACCTGTCCATCACCAACTCCCAAAGTTTACTCAAATTCATGTCCATTGAGTGAGTAATGCCATCCAACCATCTCATCTTCTGTCGTCCCCTTCTCCTCTCGCCTTCAATCTTTCCCAGCATCAGGGTCTTTTCCAATGAGCCAGCTCTCCCCATAAGGTGGCCAAACCTATGGCAGTTTCAGCTTCAACGTCAGTCCTTCCAATGAACACTAAGGAATAATCTCCTTTAGGATGGACTGGTTGCATCCATTTAGGATGGATCTCCTTGCAGTCCAAGGGACTCTCAAGAGTCTTCTCCAACACCACAGTTCAAAAGCATCAATTCTTCGGTTCTCAGCCTTCTTTGTAGTCCAACTGTCACATCCACACATGACTACTGGAAAAACCATAGCCTTGACTAGATGGACCTTTGTTGGCAAAGTAATATCTCTGCTTTTTAATATGCTGTCTAGGTTGGTCTTAACTTTCCTTCCAAGAAGTAAACGTTTAATTTCATGGCTGCAGTCACCATCTGTAGTGACTTTGGAGCCCAGAAAAATAAAGTCTGCCACTGTTTCCCCATCTGTTTGCCATGTCTATTGCTTCAAAATAAAAAGGAACATGGTAAGTCACATTAGTGTGACTCTACCTTTGAAGGTTGTTAAGGACCAAGAAAGATGTTTTTGAAAAGTTAAAAAAAAAAAAAAACCATAAAAGTACCTGGAGATTTAAGTGACAGTGCTTGTTTGAAATCTATTTCATTCTTGATCATGTAATCCCTCTCTGGGCCTCACTTTACCTGTAAAAGATGGTTGTAGGTGATAGTTTCCAAAGTTAATGCCATCTCAAAGATTATTATATCATTGTAACCTGCCAGACTCTGCTGTTCATGGGATTCGCCAGGCAAGAATACTGNCTTGATCATGTAATCCCTCTCTGGGCCTCACTTTACCTGTAAAAGATGGTTGTAGGTGATAGTTTCCAAAGTTAATGCCATCTCAAAGATTATTATATCATTGTAACCTGCCAGACTCTGCTGTTCATGGGATTCGCCAGGCAAGAATACTGGAGTGGGCTGCCATTCCCTTCTCCAGGGGATCTTCCCGACCCAGGAATTGAACCCAGGTCTCCTGCATTGCAGTCAGATTCTTTTTACCAACTGAGCTATGAAGGAAGTCCCATGCCAGCTACTATATCAGTTATTCAGAGAGGTGATTCAAACTATAATATTCTGCTGCCTAAAAATGAAATGCTACATGTCATCAAAAAGAATAATAGAAACATAACAGAAATTACATCCTAAATTCTATAAAAAGCCATCTGTATCTGGAACATCAACACAAGTGTTGAAATCACCAAACTACATACATAAACACAAACTTGAGCAAACTCCAGGCGACAGTAAGGGACAAGGAGGCCTGGCATGCTGTGGTCCATGGAGTCTGAACAACTTAGTGACTGAACAAAAAAAAACATACATAAAAACAGAAAAGGCCAACTAAAGCAGTGGCTCTCAAACCCTGCTGCATATTAAAACCACCAGGGAACTCAAAAGAGTACTAATGCCATGGACCCTGATCCTTAAGATTCTGATTTAAACGGTCTGGAGGGTACAGGTCAGGAAATGAGTATTTTGTAAAGTTTCTAAGATTTTACCTAAAGCTGAAACACACTGAACTAAAGACAAATAGTAAGCTATGTTTTAAAGGAGTAAAACCTCTGTAATCTTTCCAAAATATAAAGATTATAAAGTTATCAATAATATAAATAGAATGAAAAATGAACCTGTTTACAAAATTATACCATAACCACAATGGGGTTCACCTGGTCCAAGTTTAAAGGAAGTGGTTAAAGGGACAAATGATATCAAAGATTAGTTTTATAGTGTGGTTGGTAAATGTATACAATTTGTTATCCAAGAAGTCATGTAAGGTTAAGACAAATATATTCAGAAAAATTTAGATAAGTTCCAAAACAACAGACACACGGTGGATTACTAAGAAAAGCAAGTACGTTTCAAGTATACAATCAGTATTTTGAGGCTGACACTGAAGGCAATAATTCATTCTTCCTTAAATGTCCAAGCGCCATCATCAGACCCAAAGTATTAGACTGCATGGTCCCAGGATGGCACTTACTTGCTCTAGCCTTAGAAGAGTTATAACTGAAGATTCTGCTTTTCTCTGGGACAAGGAGATACATAAGAGTACAAACTTGACATCACACACTTGCTACCATTCATTTATTCAGCACTTTATGTTATGTACCAGACTTCTGCTAGATATTTTTAAATATCTCATTTAATTCTCATCAGGTAATTTATCAGCCTCACCTTAACACATGAGGACACTAAGTTTCTGAGAGGTCAGAATTATGGCAAACATATATTTAGCATGAAAGAAAATAGAAAGTTTAAAGCAAAGATTTAAATCCAGGTCTGTGCCATGTTGTCTTTCATTGTAATTGTAAATAACAGTTACAACAACAAAAAATAAAGTGTCGTTTCAAGAGTTTATTTTGTCCGTTTAAATGCTCAGTAAACCTTCACAATAGTCAAGCAGCTGAGTCAAACTTTAATCCCCTTTTCCTCAAATCTCACTTCCTATCCTCTGACACATCTTGCTAGCCCTACCTTCAAAAATGTATTCTGATTCTATTATATTTTAAGTATGTATCACATGTGAGTATGTTATCAGAGGATGAAAATAGCCTCTAACTAGACTTTCTGATCTGTCTGCCCTCCCAGTCTATCCTGGATCCTTGTAAAGGGTCCCACTGGAGGATGGTATCACTCTTCTGTTTCAACATTTCAACAGCTGCCCATCTTGCTGACATAGAAATATAGTCCTTACGATGAGAAAGGCCCAATACCTCTGACATCATTTCTTCCATTCTCCTCCTGCACTGCAGCCACACTTCACTAATTACTCCTTGAACATTCCGAGCATATTTACCCTTCCCCCTACTGTTCCCCTGATTAGAATATTCTTTCCTCAGATTTCACTCTTTCAGGTCTTTGCTTAAATAGCACCTTATCAATAAAGCCTTTCTTCTTCACTCCACCCTCTCAAGCACTCCATATTCTCCTTACCCTACTTTATCATGGCACCTATTACCATCTTTTTATGAATGCATTCATTTATTTATTTGGCCACCTGATGGGAAGAACTGACTCACTGGAAAAGACCCTGATGGCTGGGAAAGATTGAAGGCAAGAGGAGAATGGAACGACAGAGGATGAGACGGTTGGATGGCATCACCGACTCAACGGACATGAGTTTGTGCAAGCTCTAGGAGTTGGTGATGGACAGGGAAGCCTGGCAGGCTACTGTCCATGGGTTGCAAAGAGAATCAGATGTGACTGAGTGACTGAGGACACACACACAGAGCCTCCACACCACATGCCCTAATACGCAATCATATCACCTTGTTCATGCAATTCAGCATTTCCAGGTAGATAGCAGAACCTCCCCTACCACATACAAAATCAAAATCTGGACACAAGGATGACTGTTTTTTACTTACATGCTTCTTTCCCAGAAATCAGTCATTTTCAAATACTGAGTCTTAGATTCTCATTACCTCATTAGTTCTTTCTTCCTGCTCTTCTCCTCATTCACTGCTAGCTCTCCTCTCTTACGCTATTCTAAGAAAAGTTAAACCCCCAAAACGATAAATTCTGATTCTACTGCATTTTGTTCATTCTATCACTCCAACTAGACTGCATGTGTCTTTGAGATCCTCTAATACAATGTGTCATAAACAGAAAATTCTCTCAAATATTAGATTCATATTCTATCTCCAATTTCTTTCACAAATACAAAGCTCAGTAGTAATCTTGACAATTATTTTCCCATGAATTACATACTCTTATATGAACGGTGGTGGTGGTGAGGCAAGAGGGGGATTCCCACAAGTATAAAGAATTTTATATTGATCAGCATGGGCAAAGGGGCAAAAAATGACCAGTAAATTTTTGGAACAAGGTAGCCAGTTCCTTACTCCCCAGATCTGAAGGAGGGAGGAAGTGATACAGGCAGGCCACGAAGATGAGAACTTGGATTGCCTTTTACAACTTGGCCCTGGCAACTTGAAAGAGCAGGACTGACAGGTTCCTCAAGGGACAATTAGACCTAATCTTAAAGGTATTTCTGTTGAGTCTGGTATTAGTCTGACTTCGGCAAAGATATAAAAATAAAAGGAGGATACCAACTAACCCAAATTTCACCATCATCATCATTCCTTCAATTCTTATTCCCTACTGTTTTTCTAGAAAAATTCCAACGGCAAAAGAAAACTAAAGGAATATAATCAAATTTAATGATTCTGATGTAAAGAAAGGGTTTTTTAAATATATTTTTAATTATGCTAATAAGAGAATCAAAAAAACACAGATTCCTACAAATTCTCTCCTTCCAACAGAATATACTTGTTCTGTTTAAAAGTCACGGCACATTTTCGAAGTTTCTCCATGGATGCTTAATTTTAACTGGCGCTCAAACCAAGAGTCAGTGAACATGTAGTATTCTTAATATGACGAGCACCAATAGGAAATCTACCCGAAGTTTAACATTTGCCATAAATAACCCAGTTAAGTAGTGTGTGTATGTGTGTATATATTCTGGGGGGCAGGAGGAGAGAGGGCACAACTAAAGAGTAACTACAACTGCAGGGAAATTAAAAGTTAAATATGGGGGCGGAGGGAGAGAAGTTAAGATAGGTTGGAAATTTTCAGACTTCCCAGGTAGAAAGGTAAGAATTGTTTTGTTTGTTTTTGAACAAATTAGTGTGACTTATCTTACATTCCCTAAACTGGATAAGAAGTTAAAATTTAAGCAGCTAAATACAAAAATCATTATCCACAACTGTACAATGGTTAAAGTTAAAGTCTGCCTTTAATACTTCCTTGAAGTCTGAAATCCACAAACTCATTTATGGAATGCATTGCTGGTTCATTATGAGAAAAATTACAAATATCAACAGACTAGATACTGAAGTCACAAAAAGGTACCAATGAAAAAGCTGACAAAGAATATAAACATGTAACTGTATAAATAAGCAGAATCTCAGAAACTGTAGATCACACCCTCACTTCATTCAGCTTCTCAGAGGCCTTCCCTGACCTCCATCTAAAACAGCTGCCCCATCATACTCTAAGGGGCTTTCCCAGGTGGCTAAGTGGTAAAGCATCTCCCTGCCAATGCAAGAGACTCAGGAGCCTGGGGTTTGATCCCTGGGTGGGGAAGATACCCTGGAGGAGGAAATGGCAATCCACTTCAGTATTCCTGCCTGGAAAATCCCATGGATAGAGAGGAGCCTGGTGGGCTACAGCCCATGGGGTCGCAAAGACTCAGACACGACTGAGCACAATCACACTTCACTCTTGTATCCTAGTGTATTTTTCCCACAGCAGTTGCCACTATTGATCAGCATACTGTATAGCTGCATTTGCTGCCTCCCAACTAAGACATAAACCTCTATGAGGACAGAGGCTTTGTCAGTTTTGTTAACCCCCAAGCCTACAGGCACAATGTCACCACTTAATAAAGACACTCAATATAGGATGAAACCAAAGTTCAGAGAGTTTGTTAAAGGATTTCCTCAAGGTCACACCGCTGGCAGCAAACACAGCCTGTATTATAACCCTCTCTGCTTGCTCTTTCCACACCACTTCCACTCCACCAAAGCAGTCTGGTCCAGCACATGATTCCATTTAACATGACTCCATTTCTTTTCTTTTTTAAGTGCCAAAGAAAATACATGCTACCAAAAACAGTGGCAGTGGGTAGTATTTTAACTTCAAGTATTTCAGCAACCAAAACTATACTCAGATTTCACAAGCATACAGGATTAGCCAGTAAACAGAAAGGCACAGCCACTCAGAGTTTTCTAAGTTCTTTGTGAAATTGGTGAGTGCCTTGGAAGTTTTAAGAACAGCCACTGAAACCTACTTACCAATTCAGAACTGCCTGCAAAGTACCAGTCTCACTCTCAGCCTTCTAAGAGCCCAGAGTGGTTCCTCCCTGGATACACTTTATCTTGCAAATTATGCAAGGAAATGTAAGCAACTTTAAAGCTCCTTTTAGTTTGCTGTTAAAGTACAAGTCAATCTCACAAAACCCTGAAAAGAAAATTAACCCGTGGGAAGTTTTAGATTCTGAGAAGGGGAAATCATCTTTGAACCATCATCTGGCAGTGCTCACCTAGGTCCTTCATTCAAAATCCAGGAATCTGAAATACCTAAGAGAAACGCCGGAGGGGGCGAGGGAGAAGGAAAAGAAGAAACATTTACATTTTACAAAAGCGAGCTGATACTCCTAGTAACACTCTGGCCCAACAGCAGCTTCTTGCTTAAAGTCAAGGCCTCACGGACACAATTTCTGGTTGTCTTCTTTTATCACCTTCCTTACAGAGAGGCGCCAACTGTCAATACCTTTTACGGGGACCATCTCTAGACCCAGGATGGGACTCCCTAGGACAAGGGATGATTGCTTATCTCGCAAAACTACTGTAAGCCCAATTAGCAAACTGAAGGAAACATCTCAGATGTAGAATGGCAAGAGAGTTGAAATGAACCTGAGAGTTAAGAGTGGAAAGGGGCAGATGAAAAGGTGCGAGGAAGGTAAACAACGTATCAGAGGCGAGAGAGAACCCGGGTCGAGAAGGTGGGGTCTGCGACAGGCAAAGGCGAAGGGAGGAGGGGGACGAGGTTCGGGGTGGGATGGGCAGGAGCAAAGGGGGAGGGGACGAGCGACGGCTAAGCATGGGAGGGGGAAGGGTCTGGGGCGGGGCGGAAGGGAGCGAAGAGGCGGGATGAAGAGGGCCAGGCCGGGAGGGTCTTTACCTGCAGCTCCGCCCGCTCCACTTCCCACTGGGCTCTCTCGACCTCGAAGCGGGCCCACTCATGCTGCAGGAAGTGCAGGATCCCCGGGAGGCTGTACTGGGCTCGGGCCGCCCCCGCCGCAGCCGCCCCATCGCCAGCCGCTGCAGCCTCCGCCAGAGGCCCGAGACCCTTGGCACCACCGGCTCCCGGGTGGTTGTTGCTGAAGAAGACGCCGGGACCCGCTTGCTCGTCCATGGCGGCCGCAGGAACCGGGGAAGCTGCCCAGTCGCCCAGAAGCGGAGGCAACGGCGGCAGCCAGCAGCGCCTCCTCCTACCTCCGCCGCTCCCCGCCCACACCCCAGTCAGCAGGGAGCAGCCGCCTGGGCGCGGGGGCCGGCAGAGCCCGGGACGGGCCGGGAAATGGGTCAACTGCGGCGCGCGGGCGGCTCGGGGCTTGCTGGGAAATGTAGTCGTGGGGGCGGGGCGCCGACGAGAGCGGCGCGGGCGGCCTGTGGGGCTGCGTTCAGACGGGGCGCGAGCGCGGCCCCGCCTACAGCCCCGCCCCTTCCCGCGGCGGTGGGGGCCGCCCCCTGGCGGACTGCGCGGGTTTCCTTACTGAAGGGGCTGGGTACCCGCGGGCGGTGTTCTGGGCTTCCTCGCACGCGGAAGTTCTTGGGTGGCGCTCGCTGTTGCACACACACGCACACTCACGGAAGTTAGCGCGTTGAAATGCTAGTCCGAGTTGCACATCTTTTGGAGCTTCCTGGTAGTTCTGATAAGAAACAAACTCAAAACAAGTTTCGCCAGTCCAACCCCGGGACCGGGGTTCTCCAGCCACCACTCTCAGACCCCTTCTGCTCAGACTTCGGTGATTCTCTGACCCTAGACACGCCTCAGTTCTGTCCACTTCCGTATGGCTGTCGCTCCTGCCTTTCTTTTTCGCTTAGGGTTCAATCAAACCTGTTTCCTGATCAGTTCTCACGGAGAAGGAACTCTGGTCATCTCTCTACAGAACTCTACACAGCAACTTCCTGCTTCTTCCANTTCTCCTTACCCTACTTTATCATGGCACCTATTACCATCTTTTTATGAATGCATTCATTTATTTATTTGGCCACCTGATGGGAAGAACTGACTCACTGGAAAAGACCCTGATGGCTGGGAAAGATTGAAGGCAAGAGGAGAATGGAACGACAGAGGATGAGACGGTTGGATGGCATCACCGACTCAACGGACATGAGTTTGTGCAAGCTCTAGGAGTTGGTGATGGACAGGGAAGCCTGGCAGGCTACTGTCCATGGGTTGCAAAGAGAATCAGATGTGACTGAGTGACTGAGGACACACACACAGAGCCTCCACACCACATGCCCTAATACGCAATCATATCACCTTGTTCATGCAATTCAGCATTTCCAGGTAGATAGCAGAACCTCCCCTACCACATACAAAATCAAAATCTGGACACAAGGATGACTGTTTTTTACTTACATGCTTCTTTCCCAGAAATCAGTCATTTTCAAATACTGAGTCTTAGATTCTCATTACCTCATTAGTTCTTTCTTCCTGCTCTTCTCCTCATTCACTGCTAGCTCTCCTCTCTTACGCTATTCTAAGAAAAGTTAAACCCCCAAAACGATAAATTCTGATTCTACTGCATTTTGTTCATTCTATCACTCCAACTAGACTGCATGTGTCTTTGAGATCCTCTAATACAATGTGTCATAAACAGAAAATTCTCTCAAATATTAGATTCATATTCTATCTCCAATTTCTTTCACAAATACAAAGCTCAGTAGTAATCTTGACAATTATTTTCCCATGAATTACATACTCTTATATGAACGGTGGTGGTGGTGAGGCAAGAGGGGGATTCCCACAAGTATAAAGAATTTTATATTGATCAGCATGGGCAAAGGGGCAAAAAATGACCAGTAAATTTTTGGAACAAGGTAGCCAGTTCCTTACTCCCCAGATCTGAAGGAGGGAGGAAGTGATACAGGCAGGCCACGAAGATGAGAACTTGGATTGCCTTTTACAACTTGGCCCTGGCAACTTGAAAGAGCAGGACTGACAGGTTCCTCAAGGGACAATTAGACCTAATCTTAAAGGTATTTCTGTTGAGTCTGGTATTAGTCTGACTTCGGCAAAGATATAAAAATAAAAGGAGGATACCAACTAACCCAAATTTCACCATCATCATCATTCCTTCAATTCTTATTCCCTACTGTTTTTCTAGAAAAATTCCAACGGCAAAAGAAAACTAAAGGAATATAATCAAATTTAATGATTCTGATGTAAAGAAAGGGTTTTTTAAATATATTTTTAATTATGCTAATAAGAGAATCAAAAAAACACAGATTCCTACAAATTCTCTCCTTCCAACAGAATATACTTGTTCTGTTTAAAAGTCACGGCACATTTTCGAAGTTTCTCCATGGATGCTTAATTTTAACTGGCGCTCAAACCAAGAGTCAGTGAACATGTAGTATTCTTAATATGACGAGCACCAATAGGAAATCTACCCGAAGTTTAACATTTGCCATAAATAACCCAGTTAAGTAGTGTGTGTATGTGTGTATATATTCTGGGGGGCAGGAGGAGAGAGGGCACAACTAAAGAGTAACTACAACTGCAGGGAAATTAAAAGTTAAATATGGGGGCGGAGGGAGAGAAGTTAAGATAGGTTGGAAATTTTCAGACTTCCCAGGTAGAAAGGTAAGAATTGTTTTGTTTGTTTTTGAACAAATTAGTGTGACTTATCTTACATTCCCTAAACTGGATAAGAAGTTAAAATTTAAGCAGCTAAATACAAAAATCATTATCCACAACTGTACAATGGTTAAAGTTAAAGTCTGCCTTTAATACTTCCTTGAAGTCTGAAATCCACAAACTCATTTATGGAATGCATTGCTGGTTCATTATGAGAAAAATTACAAATATCAACAGACTAGATACTGAAGTCACAAAAAGGTACCAATGAAAAAGCTGACAAAGAATATAAACATGTAACTGTATAAATAAGCAGAATCTCAGAAACTGTAGATCACACCCTCACTTCATTCAGCTTCTCAGAGGCCTTCCCTGACCTCCATCTAAAACAGCTGCCCCATCATACTCTAAGGGGCTTTCCCAGGTGGCTAAGTGGTAAAGCATCTCCCTGCCAATGCAAGAGACTCAGGAGCCTGGGGTTTGATCCCTGGGTGGGGAAGATACCCTGGAGGAGGAAATGGCAATCCACTTCAGTATTCCTGCCTGGAAAATCCCATGGATAGAGAGGAGCCTGGTGGGCTACAGCCCATGGGGTCGCAAAGACTCAGACACGACTGAGCACAATCACACTTCACTCTTGTATCCTAGTGTATTTTTCCCACAGCAGTTGCCACTATTGATCAGCATACTGTATAGCTGCATTTGCTGCCTCCCAACTAAGACATAAACCTCTATGAGGACAGAGGCTTTGTCAGTTTTGTTAACCCCCAAGCCTACAGGCACAATGTCACCACTTAATAAAGACACTCAATATAGGATGAAACCAAAGTTCAGAGAGTTTGTTAAAGGATTTCCTCAAGGTCACACCGCTGGCAGCAAACACAGCCTGTATTATAACCCTCTCTGCTTGCTCTTTCCACACCACTTCCACTCCACCAAAGCAGTCTGGTCCAGCACATGATTCCATTTAACATGACTCCATTTCTTTTCTTTTTTAAGTGCCAAAGAAAATACATGCTACCAAAAACAGTGGCAGTGGGTAGTATTTTAACTTCAAGTATTTCAGCAACCAAAACTATACTCAGATTTCACAAGCATACAGGATTAGCCAGTAAACAGAAAGGCACAGCCACTCAGAGTTTTCTAAGTTCTTTGTGAAATTGGTGAGTGCCTTGGAAGTTTTAAGAACAGCCACTGAAACCTACTTACCAATTCAGAACTGCCTGCAAAGTACCAGTCTCACTCTCAGCCTTCTAAGAGCCCAGAGTGGTTCCTCCCTGGATACACTTTATCTTGCAAATTATGCAAGGAAATGTAAGCAACTTTAAAGCTCCTTTTAGTTTGCTGTTAAAGTACAAGTCAATCTCACAAAACCCTGAAAAGAAAATTAACCCGTGGGAAGTTTTAGATTCTGAGAAGGGGAAATCATCTTTGAACCATCATCTGGCAGTGCTCACCTAGGTCCTTCATTCAAAATCCAGGAATCTGAAATACCTAAGAGAAACGCCGGAGGGGGCGAGGGAGAAGGAAAAGAAGAAACATTTACATTTTACAAAAGCGAGCTGATACTCCTAGTAACACTCTGGCCCAACAGCAGCTTCTTGCTTAAAGTCAAGGCCTCACGGACACAATTTCTGGTTGTCTTCTTTTATCACCTTCCTTACAGAGAGGCGCCAACTGTCAATACCTTTTACGGGGACCATCTCTAGACCCAGGATGGGACTCCCTAGGACAAGGGATGATTGCTTATCTCGCAAAACTACTGTAAGCCCAATTAGCAAACTGAAGGAAACATCTCAGATGTAGAATGGCAAGAGAGTTGAAATGAACCTGAGAGTTAAGAGTGGAAAGGGGCAGATGAAAAGGTGCGAGGAAGGTAAACAACGTATCAGAGGCGAGAGAGAACCCGGGTCGAGAAGGTGGGGTCTGCGACAGGCAAAGGCGAAGGGAGGAGGGGGACGAGGTTCGGGGTGGGATGGGCAGGAGCAAAGGGGGAGGGGACGAGCGACGGCTAAGCATGGGAGGGGGAAGGGTCTGGGGCGGGGCGGAAGGGAGCGAAGAGGCGGGATGAAGAGGGCCAGGCCGGGAGGGTCTTTACCTGCAGCTCCGCCCGCTCCACTTCCCACTGGGCTCTCTCGACCTCGAAGCGGGCCCACTCATGCTGCAGGAAGTGCAGGATCCCCGGGAGGCTGTACTGGGCTCGGGCCGCCCCCGCCGCAGCCGCCCCATCGCCAGCCGCTGCAGCCTCCGCCAGAGGCCCGAGACCCTTGGCACCACCGGCTCCCGGGTGGTTGTTGCTGAAGAAGACGCCGGGACCCGCTTGCTCGTCCATGGCGGCCGCAGGAACCGGGGAAGCTGCCCAGTCGCCCAGAAGCGGAGGCAACGGCGGCAGCCAGCAGCGCCTCCTCCTACCTCCGCCGCTCCCCGCCCACACCCCAGTCAGCAGGGAGCAGCCGCCTGGGCGCGGGGGCCGGCAGAGCCCGGGACGGGCCGGGAAATGGGTCAACTGCGGCGCGCGGGCGGCTCGGGGCTTGCTGGGAAATGTAGTCGTGGGGGCGGGGCGCCGACGAGAGCGGCGCGGGCGGCCTGTGGGGCTGCGTTCAGACGGGGCGCGAGCGCGGCCCCGCCTACAGCCCCGCCCCTTCCCGCGGCGGTGGGGGCCGCCCCCTGGCGGACTGCGCGGGTTTCCTTACTGAAGGGGCTGGGTACCCGCGGGCGGTGTTCTGGGCTTCCTCGCACGCGGAAGTTCTTGGGTGGCGCTCGCTGTTGCACACACACGCACACTCACGGAAGTTAGCGCGTTGAAATGCTAGTCCGAGTTGCACATCTTTTGGAGCTTCCTGGTAGTTCTGATAAGAAACAAACTCAAAACAAGTTTCGCCAGTCCAACCCCGGGACCGGGGTTCTCCAGCCACCACTCTCAGACCCCTTCTGCTCAGACTTCGGTGATTCTCTGACCCTAGACACGCCTCAGTTCTGTCCACTTCCGTATGGCTGTCGCTCCTGCCTTTCTTTTTCGCTTAGGGTTCAATCAAACCTGTTTCCTGATCAGTTCTCACGGAGAAGGAACTCTGGTCATCTCTCTACAGAACTCTACACAGCAACTTCCTGCTTCTTCCAAATTCTGGTTTGTTGACACCTCATTTGAAACACTACTCCGCTAAAGTCCTTTTCCCTTTATAGTTAATCTTGCAGTAAATCCTGTAAAAAGTTCTGGATATCCAAGGCTCTGTCATTTCGATCTAATTTTTCCTCATTCCCGAGCAGTTTATACTCATTTCAATATTTGACTCTTACAAATGACACAATTCCCGTGGTCAATTCCTGCCAGTCAAAGAGATTGGCAATGAGAGAGAAGGGAGAAATGTACAATCAATTCTCACAGTGCCTGAAACTACCTGAAAGAACAAAGTCCCTTTCTACGCCCTAGAGCTATCTTAGGTATTTAGACACTTCTCCCTTTTCACTCACTTGTCCGGTTCTCGGTTTCTTCCATAGTTCACTTGCAAACTGACATTATTGTTACCCTACGAAAGACACACCAAAGTCGTTTCAAGTGTGTCTAATTGTTACCCTTCTCTCAAGTCCTTGAAATTATGTCACTATAAATTCACACTACAATGATAATGAAAGGAAGGCACCTGAAAAAAATATTAACAAATGAAGATTAAATTAAGCACTTATTTTGTCCCCTTAGCAAGTAATTTATAGTTCTTTTGTGGGATGGAGTTCTCAGATGACAGACCTTATGGTCACGAGAAAATGTAAAGATACAGGCTGGTGAGTGACAAGTCTGGGAAGGACATCCTGTTCCTGTGCTCCCCCTCCCCCTCTTCCCATTGCTACTTGTGGAAAGGACAGGAAACACATTGTATCTGCGCTGGTAGCAAATAGATCGCTAGCTCTCTTCTAGTTACAGAATGTTTCTATTTTATGATTTCGTCGTTTATTGGAAGAAAAGTTTGATCCAAGCCTGGCCAAATTCCCTGGGTCATAAGTTGTTTTAGCTGTAAGTATCTTTTGAGATACTGCCCAATCCTTTCATTTTACAGTTTAGGAAAGTGAAGTCCAAAGAAGCTGAACTTGTTCACAGTGAAGCTTTGAGTGAGTGGCCCAGTCAGAACTAGAAACCAGAATTCTTGATTGCTAGTTCTTTAATCTTTCCACTAACAGGTCGCCTCCCCGCTTATTTATCAGATCTATCAGAGTTATCAAGGGGACAGTAATGCAACAATGGCATATTTTTCATCTGCAGGATTTAAGTAATCTTACAGGTTTTGAATGTTAAAAGCTTTTCCCCCTAATAAAAGACATGTCTGACAATTCCTTTAAATAACTTTATAACATACTATAAAACATGATTACATTTAATGCTAGCTCTTTAAGAATCCATAAACTTTTAGCTAGATTCACCAAGAAGAGAGAAGACTCAATAAAATCAGAAATGAAACAATTACGTGTCAACAAGTTGNTGACAATTCCTTTAAATAACTTTATAACATACTATAAAACATGATTACATTTAATGCTAGCTCTTTAAGAATCCATAAACTTTTAGCTAGATTCACCAAGAAGAGAGAAGACTCAATAAAATCAGAAATGAAACAATTACGTGTCAACAAGTTGTACAACCTTGAAGAAATGGACACTTTCCTAAAACATACAAGGTATTAAGACTGAATCAGGATGACAGAAAATCTGAAACAAGCAATTACTCTTAATAGTAAGGAAAGTGAATCAGTGATCAAAAAACCTCCTAATAAAAGTCCAGGACCAGAGAGCTTCCCTTAAGTTTTTTGTTTGGTTTTTGGGTTTTTTTTCTTTTGCCAGGCCACACAACATGTGGGATCTTACTTCTCCAACCAGAGATAGAACCTGTAGCCCCTGCACTGGAAGTCCTAGTTCACTGGTGAATTCTACCAAATACTCCAAAAAGAATTAATACCAATCCTTCTCAAACTTTTCCAAAAAACTGAAGAGGCAGGAATTCTTCCAAACTCATTTTATGAGGCTAGCATTATTCTGATGCCAAACCCAGACAAGAAATGCCACACACAAAAAAGAAAATTATGGGCCAATATCCCTGATAAACATAGGTACAAATACTCCTCAACAAATGTTAGCAAATCAAGGTCAGTAATACATTAAAAAGAATCATTTACAGTGATCAAGTGGGTACATCACATTAAAAAAATGAAGGATAAAAACTGTATGATCTCAATAGATGCAGAAAAAGCATTTGATAAAATACATGATCCATTTATGATAAAAAGCTCTCAACAAATCAGGTATTGAGGGAATGTACCTCAACATAATAAAAGCCACTTATGACAAACCAACAGCTAACATCATACTAATGGTGAAAAGTTAAAAGCATTCCTCTAAGATCAGGAACAGACAAGGATAATCACTGTTGCTACTTTTATTTTACATAGTGTTGGAGGTGCTAGCCAGAGCAGTTTGGTGAGAAAAAGAAATAAAATTCATCCAAGTTGTAAAGGAAGAAGGAAAACTGTCACTATGTGCAGATGCAAGTTTGTGTGCTTATTCGCTCACCATAATACTATATACAGAAAACCCTAAAAACTCCATCAAAAAAGTACAGTAACAATAAACAAATTCATTATTGTTGCAGGTTAAAAATATATACATACAAAAATTGGTTGTATTTCTATATGCCAACAATGAATTAGCAAAATGAGAAATTAAGAAAGGAATCTCATTCACACTTGCATCAAAAAGAATAAGATACCTAGGAATAAATTTAACCAAGGAAGTATAAGACCTGTACATTGAAAACTATAAGACATTAAGGAAAGACATTGAAGATCACACGAATAAATGGAAAGCTATTCCATGCTCATGAACTGGAAGAACTAGTATTATTAAAAACTACCCAAAGCAATCTACAGACTCAATGCAATCTCTATCAAAATTCTAGTGTCATTTTTCACAAAAATAGAACAAATTTTCCTAAAATTTGTATGACGCCACAAAGGACCTTAAATAGCCAAAGAAATCCCAAGAACAAAGCTAGAAGCATTATGCTCCCTGATTTCAAACTCTATTACAAAACTATAGTAATTATACTAGTATGGTACTGGCATAAATACACATACCAATCAATAAAATAGAGAGCCTAGAAATAAACCCATATATACATGATCAACTAACTTGTAACAAAGGAGTCAAGAACATATAATGGGGGAAGTTCGTCTCTTTGATTAATAGAGAATACAGGGAAAACTGTACAGCCACATGCAGAAGAATGAAACTGGGCCACTAATCTATATCATATATTACAAAAATTAGCTCAAGGTTGATTAAAGACTTGAACAGAAGACCTGAAAACACAGGTGATGAGTTCCTTGATATAATTCTTGGTGATTTTTAAAATCTGCCTGCAAAAGTAAAAGGAAGTAAAGCAAAATCAACAATATATCAAAGGACTATATCAAAGGAAAAAACCTTCTGCACATTAAAGGAAATTATCAACAAAAAAATCTGGTACTAAATGGAAGGAAATATTTGCACATTTTATATCTGATAAGGGCTTAGTATCCAAAATATACAAAGAACTTATACAACTCAACAGTAAAAAACAATCAGATTTGAAAATGAGAAGATTTGAATAGACATTTTCCCAAAGAAGACATATACATGGCCAACAGACACATGAAAAGATGCTCAATATCCTTACTCATCAGGGAAATGCAAATAAAAATCATGAGTTATCACCTTACACCTATGGCTATAATCATAAGGACAAGAAATAAGTATTGGGAAGGACATGAAGAAAAAGCAACTACTGATGGGAATATAAATTGCTGCAGTCACTATGGAAAACAATATGGGGCTTCCTCAAAACATTAAAACTACTATATAATACAGCAATTCTACTTCTAGGTATTTATTCGAAGGAAATGAAATCACTTTCTCAAAGAGATATCTGCACTCCCATGTTGATTATAGCATTACTTACAATGCCCACAACATGGAAACAACCTAAACTGTCCATCAGTGGATGAACAGATAAATAATAAGTAGTGCAATGGAGTATGATTCAGCCATAAAAAAGAACATCATCTTGCCATTTGCAACAACATGAATAGACCTCAAGGGCATAATATAAGTCAGACAGAGAAAGATGATGATGTGATCTCTCTTACTGATTTAGTTCGGAGAAGGTAATGGCACCCCACTCCAGTACTCTTGCCTGGAAAATCCCATGGACGGAGGAGCCTGGTGGGCTGTAGTCCATGGGGTCACACAGAGTCGGACATGATTGAAGTGACTTAGCAGCAGCAGTGGTTTAGTTGCTCAGTCATGTCCAACTGTTGCAACCTCATGGACTGTAGCCCACCAGGCTCCTCTTTCCATGAAATTTCCCAGGCAAGAATATTGGACTGGGTTGCCATTTCCTTCTCCAGGGAATCTATTTTAAAACACACACACACCCCACCCACCCTCCCCACAAAAACCTTATAGATACAAAGAACAGATTGATGGTTGCTAGAAGAAGTGAATGGTAGGAGAAATGGATGAGAAGGGTCAAAAGCTGAAAAAGAAAGAATTTATAGATAACTTGAACTATCACTATCACATATATACAACAGCACTGATTTAATTCTTAGTTTAACCTTAGTGAAGTGAAAGTCGCTCAGTTGTGTCCAACTCTTTGCGACCCCATAGACTATACAGTCCATGGAATTCTCCAGGCCAGAATACTGGAGTGGGTAGCCTTTCCCTTCTCCAGGGGATCTTCCCAACCCAGGGACTGAACCTAAGTCTCCCACATTACAGGTGGATTCCTTATCAGCTGAACCACAAGAGAAGCCCAGTTTAATCTGATTATAATGCTTTTAAAGGACTTTATTTACACACAAAATAGTATTTATGATCTATAATGTTATATGATCTAAAATGCTACATCAAAATATGATGAGTGGTTATAATAAGGTGAAATTCTGAAGAAATTTACTTTTCTTTCCCCCAAAATATCTGGTAATATTTCTTTTCTAATTTAACAACAACAAAAACCACATTAATTTAAAAAGAACTTCCTTTAGAGATTTTTGTTCTATGTTGCTTTAAGAAAATAAAGACCATGAATCTCATCACTTCGCATCCTTCACTGAATCAACTCCTGAAATTGTTAATTTTTGAGTGTGAGCTTACCAGTGTTTTCTTCTCCCACGTATCCTTCATGTTTAGAGTTCTCCATGAATTTAAGTACAAGTTTTATCACATAAAACGTAACTCAAAAGTGCTAAGTGAACACCTAAAGGAAGTGAACAATTACATGTTTAGTAACTACCATGAACATCATGAAACTGAGAATGGCAGGCATCCCAGAGTCCTCTCTTGTGCATTTCATACACAACAGCAAAAATGTTTCTGAGTTTCAAAAAAATAACCTGAGAACATTAATAATGAAAGGACAAGGTATTTGTAATGAATTAAATCTAACTTTTATTCCTTTTACAATTTTGTAAATCTTAAAATCTTAGACAAATGGTTTAACATTTTTTAGCAGTTCTCTCATTTTTAACATGAGAATAGTATTGACCTTATAAGGTAATTGTGAAGATTAACAGAGAGAAAAAATGTAATTCCCTTACCACAATGCCTGACATATATACTGAATAATACTTTTTACTGTATTAGAGTTCATAAGCCTAACTGAAATAACACATGTAAAAATCATGATTATAGGGGCTCAATAATCACTCTATTCTCATCCCCTACTCGAACTTTAATTCAGCAGAGTTAAAATAATCTTTTTTAAAAAGTAATGTCTGTTTTTTAAACCATGCAGTCTTCAGATATCAAGTTGTTGCTGATGGTTTTCCGATCATTTCATTTTGTGATTAATAAAGCCTGTGACACAAAAAAATAGGGTTTTCCTTCCAAGCACGGAGAGCACCTGCCAAGATGTTGATTTATATATTAGTATAATCAGTTTAAAGAGAGAAGTTGTGAAACACTAAAAGGTTATTTAGACACTTGGAGTGTTTGTTATCTTTTGGTTTATGTGCTCACATGCTAAGTAACTTCAGCCATGTAGCTCTCCAGACTCCTCTGTCCATTGGATTCTTCAGACAAGAATGCTGGAGTGGGCTGCCATGCTCACCTTCAGGGGCTCTTCCTGACCCAGGGATAGAACCCATGTCTCTTACGTCTCCTGTGTTGACAGGCAGGTTCTTTACCACTAGCACCACCTGGGTTTATATGTGTGTGCTTCACAGTNTCTGTCCATTGGATTCTTCAGACAAGAATGCTGGAGTGGGCTGCCATGCTCACCTTCAGGGGCTCTTCCTGACCCAGGGATAGAACCCATGTCTCTTACGTCTCCTGTGTTGACAGGCAGGTTCTTTACCACTAGCACCACCTGGGTTTATATGTGTGTGCTTCACAGTGGGTAAGGATTATTAGAAAACTAATCAATCTAATCACATGGACCACAGTCTTGTCTAATTCAATGAAAGTAAGCCATGCCATTAGGGCCACTCAACAAGGAGGGGTCATGGTGGAGAGTTCTGGCAAAATGTGGTCCACGGGAGAAGGGAATGGCGAACCACTTCAGTATTCTTGCCTTGAGATCCCCATGAACTGTATGAGAAGACAAAAAGATAGGACACTGAAAGATGAACGCCCCAGGTTGGTAGGTGCCCAATATGCTACTGGAAATCAGTAGAGAAATAACTCCAGAAAGAATGAAGAGAGAGAGCCAAAGCAAAAACAATACCCAGTTGTGGATGTGACTGGGGATAGAAGCAAGGTCCGAAGCTGTAAAGAACAATATTGCACAGGAACCTGGAATGTCAGGTCCATGAATCAAGGCAAATTGGAAGTGGTCAACCATGAGATGGCAGGAGCGAACATTGACATTTTAGGAATCAGCGAACTAAAATGGACTGGAATGGGTGAATTTAACTCAGATGATCATTATATCTANTCCCCATCTATTTCCCATGAAGTGATGGGACCAGATGCCATGATCTTAGTTTTCTGAATGTTGAGCTTACAGTACTATATATATATTTAAAATGTACAGCATAATAATTTGACTCACATACATTATGAAATGACTATCAAAATAAGTTTAGCAAACATCCTCCATCTCATATAGATTTAAAAAAAATTGAAGAAACAGAAAAAAATATTTTCCTTCTGATAAGAAATTTTAGGATTTATCACCTACTTTTAATGCATGTCACTTTTCACAGGCTTATGGTAAATTTTATAGTCCAATATGCAGATGGTGATTGCAGCCATGAAATTAAAAGATGCTTACTCCTTGGAAGGAAAGTTATGACCAACCTAGAGAGCATATTCAAAAGCAGAGACGTTACTTTGCCAACAAAGGTCCGTCTAGTCAAGGCTATGGTTTTTCCAGTGGTCATGTATGGGGTCGCAAAGAGTCGGACACAACTGAGCAACTGAACTGAACTGATATTGATATTTTCTTCTGTGATATTTTCCAGTGACTTAAATTTACACAGTTCAATTTTACTGTCCTATCTGTTTATTCTTGGGCCTACTCCAGTTTTAGATAGTGTGGAAATGTTTTAATAGGCAATATGACAAATTTTTAATTATTCTGTTTTCAATCTTTTCACATTTACAACAGACATAACATGAAAGAAAAAATCAAACACAGAAGAAAAATGGACAAAAATGTGAATAAGCATTTCCTCCCAAATTAAACACAAACATGAAAAATGCTTATACTTACTAGGCCAACGAGAAATACAAGTAAAAGCAATAAAATAGCATGTTTTACTTACCAGATAATGAAATTTAAAAGTTTGAAATACCATGTATTGGTGGGAATCATGCACTGTTGGTGGTAGTGCAAATTCATATAACTATTCTGGAGAGCAATTTGGCAATGTCTGATAAAATTAAAATGTGTCATCAATTTCACTTCTAGGGGAAGGCTACAGAAAATCTCATAGCACATGTGCATGAGGAATTTATAAGGATGGTCACTGAGACAGTTTTTGTAACCAGGAAAAATAAAAAATAGTAAAAATGGCCATTGATAGGGGAATGATTAATAACTGATAAATATAAATGATAGACAACTACCAAGGAGTTGAGAACAATTTACAATCTGAGAGTTTTATGTATACACATTCTATCTTTGGAGGGAAAACTCCCAACATGTATGTAAGTGGTAAGACAAGGGAAGAACCCAGGTCTGCTACACTGCAGGCAGATTCTCCACCATTTGAGCTACCCGGGAAACCCAACACAAGGGCGTCAAGCGTCAATACTCAAAATCGGAACTAAAAGTTCACATCTAAAAGATGGGATTAAAAACACTTCTCTGAGTTTATTCAGTGTTATATAGCAGTTTTCTGATGAGCTCATTCAGTTAGTCATTAAGGAACAAATATCGTAATAAATTAAAAAATTTAAAACTGATCAGATTACCTGGTTGGGAATATTCTAGGATGCATGCCAGAGTGCTACGAATTAGAGCTGTCCACTGTTTCTGAGTATCCTCAGTTTTGGCCATTGAAAGTGTCACAATACTTTTGATCCCTTGAAGAGCTGCACTGACTGGTGGAGGAACCTGATTATCTGCAGACTTTATTGCTGTGTCTTTCAATATTCTTGCAATTAAAAACAGAATTGTGGGCAAGATTGTCATACATCCTGAAATAAAAACAAATTAGATTATCTTGTACTATTTCAGTTCCTGTATTATAGTTGTTTCAATTGTTTGTATCTTCTTACAACTGACTATGGTTTAATAGTACTTCTTTTCCTTGTATTTATACAGAATTTATTGCACTGCTATTACTATAATTCAGTGTCTGAAAAAGATAAAAAGGATGTCACAAGCTACTTCAAAGAAGTCAGTATTTTCTTTCTTTTTCTAACTTGCCTTGTTTTTTTATATTACTTCTAGTGTTTCACACAGAAGGAAAACTTTTGTCAAATACTTTGAGAAGTAGTTGAGAAACTTGGTGAATCATGTAGCAATTCAAAGACAAGTAATCAATCTCACTGTACTAAGTGAGCATTAGTACTAAGTTAGTCAATGTACTAACCAAGTCAGGAAACTGATAAAAAGGCTGATAAATATGTAAGGCAAACTGAAAAATAGGTAAGGCAAAAAGAAATGAAAGAATCCTAGGATTTGTAGCTTAAAAAACTTTAAGATAATCAAATTAACCGCCCACTTAACGGAAGACTCCCTTCACCACTGTGACATGCCTCCAGTGTAGACTGCTTATGAACCTTCAATGGAGTAGTGTTTTCATATCTGTAGGCTTGTGCTGAGCTGAAAGATACCTTTATATCTTCTGATATGATATCTATTTCCTAAATACAACAGAGGAAAAGTTTACTTTTCTTATTTTTTTTTTAAATATTTGTTTGTTTGGTTTTGTCAGGTCTTAGTTGCAGCCTGTGAGATCTTTTAGTTTCAGCATGTAAACTCTCAGCTGCAGCATGAAGGATCTAGTTCCCTGACCGGGAATCAAACCCGGACCCCCTGTATTGAGACCAGAGCCTTAGCCACTGGACCACCAGGGAAGTATCAAGTGCCTACTTTTCTATCCACTAGTTCTTCAAGAATCTACAGACAGCTATTATATTTTTCAGCTATAATTTTTTATTAACAGTTGCTCCTTAAAGTTGGTTGTCACTCTTCCCTGACATTTTGTCAGTGTGGCTCAAGAGTTAGCAACCGGATCAGAAAATAAAGGGTTTAGTAATTCCACTTTACGTCTATTTGCAAACATCCAATGTCTTCTCTCAAGCTGTGGGTCTGTCTCTTTGCCAAAGTTTCTTTGAAATGTACCTGAAAAGGGCATCTAGGGTTTTGGTGTTTTAAATCTTAAGTCTTTATAGGCTCCTAAAGCAAACAAACCCTTAAAAATAAGTCCGACCTTTCCTTTAAGACTTAAGAGGAAAATAAATCATCATAGCACTTAAAATCAAAGGCAAGCTCATCTCTGTCTAATACAGTATAATACATTTACAAACAGTGAGCAACACCATACCAGCAGGTGAACAGAGAGACGGCAAGTCAGAGAGTATGGTAACTGTGGCTGCCACCAAACGAGCACTTTCTTCTGACAGTCGAGTTTTAGTGGCTATGTGACTTGGAGAGTCCGACATCTTGGTACTGAGATGTGGCATATGACGTACTAAAATGAACATCAACAGCTCCATAGTTGCAAACACAAGAGATTTTCCAGGAATGAGACCACCACTGTCACCTCCTTCTCCTAATACAGGATAGGACTCTTTTTCCATATCATCCTCATCTTGGGTAAAAGAAAATCTGGTGAAATTCTCAGCAAAAAGGATAACGAACAGTAGAGGTAACAACATAGTAAGTATGTTTAATAAATTCTTTCAAAAGAATTTAGGATTTACAACTAAATGTCTAACTGATGCTATGTCTTTCTCAGAAAAATTCTCTGCCTTAGAATTGTTTATTGACCTCTCCTTAAATGTAACAGACAAGTCATTTTTTACTTTACTAAAATTTTTATTAGGTATTTTTAATAGAAATGTATTTCATATTAGGAGTAACACATATGTTAGGCTTGAAACAAATACTTTTGTAGGTGAAAAATAGTTGAATAGAAGCAATTTCATTTGGGTCATTCTAATGAAAGTAAAATCAACTACAATCTTTTAAATGCATGGTTAAATTTTTTCATTAAAAACTTCCTGACAGTAATATTCAAAAAATTAGAATAGAAATAAATCCACTTTAAAGTTAGTGTAGTTTCTTGTGCTTACTTAGTGTGTTTCTTTTTTCTTGCAAATAATCCTGAGCAGCTCTTACTATCTGCTGTACAACTCCAGTCACCAGCAGCTGGACAGATGGTGGATTCCAGGTCAACAGGAGGCGGTGTAAAACACTCAGTAACTCAACACCAATCAGCTATTATAAATTAATAGAGAGAAATTAAATTAAAGGATATATTTATATTATTAAATCTAGGAAAATATACATATAAAAATATATAGATTTGGTAGCTAAAGTTAATACATAAAATATGCAGCAAATAATATAACAATCTTGAAAAATGGTCATATTTTATCCCAACATATTTTCAGTCAAAAATTACTTCATTACATATTTAAATGATTTTTCCATTTAAAATATTTCTTTTCTCTTTTGGACTAAAAAGCACTGCTAGTGTTTAGTGCCACTAAAATTTATGATTTCTAATCCGAGTACTCAAGAGTAGCCCACCAGAAATTCTAGGCAGGCTGGCAAGTCGCTCCAAGATTCATCTCAGGACTATTACAAACTTTAACCACTCACTATTCACTTAAGCTTCTCACAATCTTCCACATCAAACCTATCCAATAAACCCGCCTCAAATTTCAAAGAGAGAGAAAAAAAATTAAAGTGCAACCAAAGCCACCTTTACCTCTTTCCTTAAAGATCAGCCCCTTGTCCGAGTCTGATAATTCTTTTCTCACATGCTTCCATGCCATCCTGTTTGACTTCTCAAGGATTCTTCAAGGACCTGAATCATACCCCATATATCATAGATAAACTAAGCTAAGCTTCTCTTCCCCAATATAAGTAGTTGCTCAGGTCTTTCCTATCTAACTTCCCTCCATGCCTCAGAAAACCCTCACTTCCTTCCATCTGCCCCCAGGATCTCTTCTGTCTCTGTCCTGATGGAAAGATGCCACTCCCTTCACCCCCGCATTCACTCCTCAAAGCTTCTCTAATCTGGCTCCATTCACCTGGGAAAATGCTCTGCCTGAGGTCACCAATAACCTCCTGGGACTCTCTTCTGTCCTGACTCACTGGATTCTGCTCCTCTGAGACTTGTCTGTCCTTGACAGTCTCTCTTGTCTTTGATAACTCTGTTCTCTTTGGTTCTCCTGCTACCTCTCCAGTAGTCTCCACTGTTGATTAATTTCCCTCATCTCCACCCTTATTTGTTATTTATCCCTAAAGTTCCAGTCTTGGCCCTGTGTCCTTCTTCTTTTATTCAGTTTTCCAAGGCCAGTGAACTCATTGTCTCTCTGGAATTATGAAAACAGCCTCGTAATTGACCTCCTTTCTCCCTTCACATGTCTTAAAAATCAACCACTATAAAACTGATGGAGAGGTCCAATTTATGTCTATTGTACTTATGAAATACACATTTAACCATGTTGTTTAATCTACTGCATTTACACTCAATTATTTCAATTTTAACATAATATGTCACACACTTTCACTCACAGATTAAACTTTATAGGTTTGACTATTTGAAAACAACCCTCAAGTTTCTTGCGGAAATCTGCAGTCTAGCTGAGGTCCAGCTTTAAGCTACAAGGCTGGAGTACAAGATGAGTTCATCAGTAAGTGACGGTTATAATCACACAGCACATACTTCGTTTTGTTTCATGTGGGTTTTTTTCTTTGTTATTGAGCAATATCATGTACAAAACTAATTTTAAGAGAACACAATAATAAAAACTTTGTCTTTTTTATCTTTCTGTGTTTTATAGAAAA
The DNA here is from genome assembly GCA_006410615.1 of Neotragus moschatus. NCBI lineage: Eukaryota > Metazoa > Chordata > Mammalia > Artiodactyla > Bovidae > Neotragus > Neotragus moschatus. Next base: position 248,358 of record SJYA01001604.1, read on the forward strand.
TTATCCCAAGAGGTACTATTTGGTAGTGATGGTGTCCAAGGAAATGGTTATGATGAAAATAAAAGACTTCCTAATTAAACAAACAAACAAATCCGATGGAAACTTGGTTCTATAACATGAATAAAACCCTCTAAAAATTCCATACAAAAATTAGAAAACACAATTCATTAAACTTCTTAAATGAGTACTTAAGCCAGTGCAAAAACCTTATTAAATGAGATCAAGTTTAATCAAACATTTAAAAGTAACATAATTTATTTGGATTTTCCAGGCACAAATATTGGAGTGGTTTGCCATTTCCTACCCCAGGGGATCTTTCCAACCCAGGGATCAAATCTGGGTCTCCCGCATTGCAGCAGACTCTTTACTGTCTGAGCCACCAGGAAATTCCAAATTTATTAATAGCTTTATGAATTAACTCAGTCTTTTACTAGCAGAACCATTAACTGGGACTGAAGGGCTTTTTTACATTTTTAGTTATATCTAATTGTTGATGAACTCATCAAAGAAAGTATAGTGATGATCTCTAGTCCAGCATGTCTGGTCATCCAACATTCAATATAAGGTCTTAGATGAAGCCAAAATCCTGAACATTTATTATATAACATTTATCTCATATGTGAGAAAACTATCTTAAGATAAATATGATGAATACAAAGCATAAATTATCTATTATAGAAATACTGCACCTGATCTTCTGCAATATGGATTCGGGCATAAGGAGAATCTAGCAAGGTGTGCAAGGCCTGTAGACAAGCTGTAACATGTTCAACAGGCTCCTCAGGTCTTGGGGAACAAAGGAACTGTATACTCACACCTGTAATATACAAAATAAACACACAGGTTTCTTAATATAAAACACTTTGTTTCTCTAACACCATTTTTTTTTCTTTTATCTACTTATTTTACAGCTCAGTTTAACATGTATTTATTAATGCCTTAAAGTGAGCTCAAAATGATTGTCAAAATAAGTAGCCAAACTTAACAAAGGTTGTAGCCTTGGAATGAGGCTAAAAGTCACACTGGAAGCAAGTGGGGGAGTTCCAAGGTCATCAGGTTGATTAAGAAGCTACTTAAAGACATTTAAAAATAATATATTAAGAATAAATGTATGAAAATTATAAAATTATGATAAATGATTGCAAATTCTTAAATGTTACAAGAGAATCTACACAGCAATTATAAATAACAATTACTCAAATTTGCTTTAACTTTACATTATATGCATATATACATTTTTATATGTATAGATATATAAATTTATATATATATATACAATTTATGTATATATTACATTTACAACATAAGTATAAATTTATATTATATTTCCTCAGGG
>SJYA01001604.1:249856-317706 GCA_006410615.1 Neotragus moschatus
TAATTTAAGTGTCAAGTAAAAAGAAAACATATTAAAAAAAAAAGTTTTACTTTTTTCCTTGAAAATTATTCAGTATTGCTCTGTGAGTGAACATGATAGAGAATTTTTAAGGAGTAATTTAATAATTAAATTTTTCTATTAATTCAGTTAATTTAGAAAATGTGCTTAAAAAAACACCTATTTTTACTATTTCTTATCTGAACTATACTGTAAAATTTTCTTCCATAGCATTAAAATGAAAGATATGAAGGAGTTCAAAACATGCTACACCAAAATATACCTTCTTGGGGGAACACATTTGAGAAACAGCAGGTGCAGGCAGGGCTCTTTGACCTCCTTTCTACCCAAAAGCAGGTCATAGAATTTTTCATTAGAAAGATGCCCTCCCTGTATCAGGTAAAGAATATTTTTACTCCTTGAGACTGGGAGTCGATGTTGAAACAGACCTATCCAAACAAATCTACTAAAATAAGCCTGATCTTGTACTGTTGTTCAGCGGCTAAGCTGTGTCTGACTCTTGTGACCCCATCGACTGTAGCCCACCAGGCTCCGCTGTCCATGGAATTTCCCAGGCAAGAATACTGGTGTGGGTTGCCATTTCTTTCCCCAGGGGATCTTCCCAGACCAGGAATCAGACTCACATCTCCTGCACTGGCAAGCAGATTCTTTGTTGCAAGGCTATCAAGGAAGCCCCAATTTTCCATTCGTTTACCCCATATACTTTTTAGTTCCTGTACAACTTATGATCCCTGGTCTCAGCCCTTTGTCTTGTCAGATCCCCACAATTTATTCTTGTTTGTGTAAAACTGTATACAATCTTTCAGACCTAAAAGCTTCTTCAGGTCTTCATTTTCCTCCTATGTACATGTAAAAGTTTTAAGTCAATTTATATGCTTTTCTCCTACTAATGTGTCTTATGTCAGTTTAATTCTTAAGCTAGTCACAGAACTTAACATGGTAGAAAGCAGTTTTTTCTCCCTTACAGATAAACATTTTCAGAAGTAATATATCTTGAGATACGTTAAGATGGCTCACCTACCTAAAATCAGATGCATTCTGTCTTTGTTAACTTCTGCCAAAGATTTAGCACTAGGTGTTGCTCCTGATGCTTGGCTTAAATTGACCGGTATGGAACGTTTTTGTAAAGCTGATATTGCTGCTGCTTCTGCTGACTCTGAACATGTAAATCCTGTGCTATTTAACCAAAGTGCCACTGCGTGGAGAATTGGGGCCCAGGAATTCCGATAGTGAAGTCTAGCCGTATCAATAGTCTCAGGAGTATAAAATGCCCCACCTATAAAACAATCAAATCAATGAAAACATTACTTCCTATTATACATATTCACTCATTTATGAACAACTTCATTTAAAAATACCTGTTACATACTGTCTTAGTCCATCTGAACCACAGACTGAGTGGCTACACAACAGAAATTTATTTCACACGGCTCTGGAGGCTGTAAGTCTGAGATCAAGATGCCAGCATGGTTGTGAGAGGGCTTTCTTCCTGACTGACAGCCAGTGCCTTCTTGTTGTCTTCACAAGGTACAAGGTGGGAAGGGTTGGGGACTCTGTGGGGTCTCTTTTATAAGGGGACTACTTCCATTCCTAGGGGCTCCACCCTCATGATCAAAGCACCTCTAATACCATCACAATAGGGATTAGGTTTCAACATATATATTCTGAGGTGATACAAATATTCAGATCACAGCACACATAAAAGAGGAATCTGGCCAAAGAGTTTCTCCCAAGGGTCTCTTTAAACCAACATCATTCCTACAGCTGCTGACCTGGAGTGCCTATCACTTCCTTGTGATTGATGCCAGCATTTCCAGCCTTTCCTCTGCAAGTGCTCACGCCTCTGAGTGCCTTCTATCTTGCCCCACCCATGGTCACAGGCTTCCTCTTCACTGTTGCCAGCAACTCTTAAAACCCTCATTGCCTTTCCTTTCTCTTATAGCCAGGGAACTCGGTCTCTTCTTTTTTTCCCCCCACTCTTCTGCAAATCCTTCCCTTCTTCCTGCTTTCACTATCAAACTGAGGACTTCCACATCTGCCCTGGCACACACACAGAGACCAACACAGCGGTATACCTCATCATGGTTATGCATAGTAACTCCTTACACAGTTATTTAGAGTACCCCAGCTCAGACGGTTATTACTGTAACAGTGAGAACGTTTTTGCTTGGGCTGACAAGTAAAGTTTAATGCCATATCTGAATTTATAAATTCAGTACAGACAGAATAACAAGTTTAAATCTACAGAAATTTAAGATGTTATCATTACTATTGTGGCCAGTCTCCACCAATTCCATTTTGTTTAATTACTACTTTGACTCCATTAAAAGCAAAACTCTGAACACAGTACTTACCATCTGGGGGGAGCTGACTAGCAAATTCAGCTGGTAAAGTTAAAAGCGCATAGTCTTTTAATGCTGCCAACCACAGGCGACTGAGTATTGGCAGTTCAGGTTGTACAAGTGTTATTAAACTATCTGGTGGTAGTTCGTCTATGGTACTGTCATCATCATCATCGTCATCAGTATTTTTAACTGCTTTTTTTGGTTTTGACTCTGCTTCTTTTTTAATATTCATAGCAACCACATAGACCTAGTATATCAAAAGGAGAAAAGAACAAGATATAATATCAAGAAATGACATATTCTAAGCTGTTATGATTATACGGAGAAGGAAATGGCAACCCACTCCAGCATTTTTGCATGGGAAATCCCATGGACAGAGGAGTCTGGCAGACTATCAGCCATGAGGTAGCAAGTGTCGGAAGCAACTTAGCAACTAAACCACCACCACTATGATTATACAGCTGAATTATCACAAGCAACCAAGTACTATTAGTAGAAAATATGCAACTTCAGACTTTCCTGATATCCTCAAAAGAATAATCCCACTTATTTTGGAGACAATCTTCTTTTTTAAATAGATCTGACTTCTGACTACTGCTCTCATAGCACATTCCTTGAGTAGGGTTCTCTGAATTTTTTCCGGCTTCTCTTGTTCTACTTTACAAAGCCCCCCTTTATGTGTGGTTTTCTTTTTTTTTTTTTGCCATAGGGTATAACTTCCTGTTCACTGCATTTACTTTCACAGGCTTATTAGACACAATCAGATGGCATTCAAAAAAAAAAAGCTAAGTGGTGGAAGAAGAGAAACCATAACCTGCATTTCCACTAATATCCTCCAAAACCCCTTCTTTTACAGCGCTTAAGTCATATTTAGTAATCTAGTCCTTGTAACAGATAGCTCAGCCAAGAGTAATATAATTTACTGGCTATATATATTATCTGTATCTTTTCTCTCCACTTTGTAAACCAAAAGGATATATAATGACAACTTCTGAAAATATAATCTTAAAGATTCTTGCCGAAGTTACTTTTGTTTGTATTCTTTTGCAGTTGTACATACATTTTGCCTTTGGCAACCAGCACCTAGCTGAACTACATATCCACAAAAAAGCAAAAAAGAGGGGAGAGGTCAAGGGAGTAAGAGAACAACAGAAAACTGCACTAGGTATCTTTAGAAAAATGTTTGCCATACACAGTTATTTTCATTGTATATAAGAGAAAGTCTATGTATCTGAACCAGGGATACTTCTTGATGGTAGGGTCTTATCTCTATCCCTACAACAAGTAGACGGCTATGGCACAGTAATTGACTAAGTTTAGACAATGATGACAGGAAACAATGAATCTTCATTTCTGAGAAGAAGCATTCCCTAACATGATGGTGGTCTTATATATATCAGTTAATTATAGTCGGTCAGTCATACTAACACCTTACAATTTAGAAGCATAAACCATCTAACTTTTGGAATAGGGACTTTGAATCTCAAGTTATAAACATATCATATTCATATTTTTTAGTGGTTTTAAGCTTGCTTTCTTCACTTAGATTTATTATAATGTTGATATTTTAAGAAAATGTCTCTCTCAATAAACACTGTAAGTATACTCAGCCATTCACTCATCAAATTCTTCTTAGGTACCTACTCTTGCCTTGCATTTGCTATTGTGCTTGGACTCACTGCCATGAACTCACAGACTGATACAATGATAGAAGATTGAAAAAAGAGATGAGAGAAGGGACATTTTTAAAAATTTGTTTTAAATGACCTATCTTCCCATCTCACTATGAGCTGTGACCACATCCACTGCCTGGCACCTAACGAACACTTGGGGTTTGTGCAATGAATGAATCACAGGGAGCACCAAAGATAAAGAATCTTAATGGAGTATGAAAAGGCGAGACACAGTTCAAAGACGAAAGTTCACCTGTTGACAGGCAAAGATGGAAGTAGGGATTCCAGGCAGCAAGAGCACAAGAGGTAGGAAACGGCAGGCATTCTAAGGAAATTCTCAGTGTTTAGTATTAGACTGAGCATAGAATACAAGGCAGAAGGAGCTGAAGATTTTACTCTGTTGGTAATGGGGAAGTGGAGTCAACGCAGGATTTAAAGTTCCGATGTATGTTATTTTTCCTCAACTTTTATTTAAAAAATTATACTGTGGGCCTCCCTCGTGGCTCAGTGGTAAAGAATCCACCCGTTAAAGCAGGAGACACTAGTTCAATCCCTGGTCTGGAAAGATTCCACATGCCACAGAGCAATCAACCCTTTGCCCACAGCTACTGAAGCCTGCACACTCTACAGCCTGTGCTCCACAACCAGATAAAACTACTGCGATGAGAAGCCCACGCTCCACAACTAGAGACTAGGCCCCGTTCGCCACAATGGGAAAAAAGCTTGCGCAGCGATGAAGACTCAGCATAGCCATAAATAAAATAAATAAATAAAAATTTTAAAGTATACCATAAAAAGTTTAAAAATGAGTCAATAAAATTACTCATAATCCTAATTTCCAGGTTTTCACATTCCAACTAAGCTGTAATTTTGTTGTACAGAGAATTTTGTATTTAATCTTAACTGTTTATAAAAGGATTTCCATATAAATACTAGTCTTCATTAACTATTATTTTTAATAGCGGTAATAGAAGACATTATACACCTAACAGTTTTCTTGTAGTTGACATTTTATATTTTTAAAAATTCTTTTCAGCCCTTAGAAGGGAATCTTAGAAGATGAAGCATAGTTTTCAACGACAAAGGTGTTCAGTTCTTCACATTATGAATGTTCCAAACAAACATTTTTGTCAACTTCTCTTTCATATTTTGAATATTCTTCCCTAGGATAAAATCCCAGAAATGGAATGACTGGGTCAGTGATTATAAATACTTCCATGGCTCTGAACCGACACTGTCAAATGCTTTCTAAAAGGGGCATATATTTTACATTGCTACCTGCAATATGAAAATATATTTTTTGACTTGTTTTTGTAAAAATTTGGGGGCTTATTTTTATTACGAGAAGGTACACTAGAAATACAGAAAAATCAGATGCACACGTAAAATGAGGAAAATAAAGCCAGACACAATCCTACTACCCAGATGTAATACTGTTAACATGCTAGACACGTTGTATATACATATTCATAGTCTTTTAAACAATAATATGTTTGTCTATAATTTTTAACTCAATTTTCTATTCATTTAACACCATCATCTCTGGATCAAGAAATACATATATTTCCTTTTCTTTAGAATGATAAACAACATCACAACAAACATCCTCACAACAGAATCTGTGTATATTCTCGATATTCCTTAGGATAAACTGGTAAACCAATGGGTATGGTTTTAGAAAAGTGTCTGGCTATACTATGTTGACTCCTGAACAACATAGGTTTGAACTGTGTGGGTCCACTTACATGCAGATGTTTTTCAATAGTAAATACTACAGTACTTACTACATGTCTCTAATAAATAGCTAAAAGTATAGGACTGGAATTTAGGAGGGAGGTCTGAGTAGGAAAAGAGGGTTAGAATATTTCAGACACATGTGACTGCAAGGAGATCCAACCAGTCCATTCTAAAGAAGATCAGCCCTGGGATTTCTTTGGAGGGAATGATGCTGAAGCTGCAACTCCAGTATTTTGGCCACCTCATGTGAAGAGGTGACTCATTGGAAAAGACTGTGATGCTGGGAGGGATTGGGGGCAGGAGGAGAAGGGGACAACAAAGGATGAGATGGCTGGATGGCATCACTGACTCGATGGGAGTGAGTCTGAGTGAACTCCGGGAGTTGGTGATGGACAGGGAGGCCTGGCATGCTGTGATTCACGGGGCCGCAAAGAGTCGGACACAACTGAGCCACTGAACTGAACTGACTTGAAAAGCTACAGGGTGTGGGTGTGGATGTGGTTACCCATAAAGTATGAAGAGCAAGAAACACGAAAAGAAAAATATCAATATTTAAAGGGCAGGCAGGCAAAGAGAAGCCAGCAGGTGATGCTAAGAACGAACAATGAAAAGAAAACAGGAGAAGCAAGGGAGTAGGGTCAGGAAGTCAAGGAAAACAAAGAGTTTCCAGAGGAGATAGTATCAAAAGCTGTAGAAAGGCTAAGTCAGACAGAGACTGAAGCTTCCAGTGATTTGGAGAATTGTATCATTTGTAACTCTGGTAATTTCAGTGGAGTGGTGAGAGTAAACCTAGACTGCAGGGGACTGAGAAGTGCGTGACTCAACACTCAAGGACCTGAAGAGGGGAGTGAGCCGAAGAGGAAGCTGAGTTGGGGAACAAGGAAGGGAAGGAGGGAGGAAGAGCACGCAGAGGGAGATGGAGAGATACAGAAGTGGGGGAAAACTGAATGCACTTAGCTTGAAATAGTCTCCTCCTCAGACTCCTGCTTACTAACATCTGCTCTCATGCTCCAGGCCCCAGCTTAAGTGTTGCTCTTTCCAGGAAGCCTCCTCTGAACCCCAAGACTTAGGTGACTCTGCTAAGTGTTTACAACAGTCTGTACTTCTCCTGTGCTGCTACTAAGTCGCTTCAGGTGTGTCTGACTCTGTGCGACCCCATAGACAGCAGCCCACCAGGCTCCCCCATCCCTGGGATTCTCCAGGCAAGGACAGTGGAGTGGGGTGCCACACATACTAGTCCTCTAGTTTGTTTTCCTCAGTAAGTGTAGAACATCTGGCCTGTGTACTACTGTATTATCAACTGCTACCCTGGCATAGCGCTAATGTTCATTTAACACTTTGTTGAATGAATCAGAGCGGGAAAGAAAATCGAGAANGTGGAGTGGGGTGCCACACATACTAGTCCTCTAGTTTGTTTTCCTCAGTAAGTGTAGAACATCTGGCCTGTGTACTACTGTATTATCAACTGCTACCCTGGCATAGCGCTAATGTTCATTTAACACTTTGTTGAATGAATCAGAGCGGGAAAGAAAATCGAGAAAAGAGAATCCTAGATTAGAGGAAAACTTTAAAATAATAATAATTATTATACTAATAACAGCAGGCAACATTCACTGAGCATATAAATATGGTAGTTATTGAAAAAAGTCCTTATTACTTCACAGTGAAGTCTCATTTATTTCACAATGTAATTCTGTGAAATGTGCATAATTATTATCCACACTTTAGGGCTGAGAAATCAGGTTTAGAGAAGCAGGTAAATAATTCACCCAAGGTCACACAGGTAAAAGGACAGTTATCAACTCACATAGATCTCAAGACCTGAAGGTAACAATCTGAGGAGCTGGAAAACTAACATCCTCTATTTTCTGAGTCAAAAGTAGAAGCAAAGATAGATCTTGAACAGAGAAATCTAGAATATATTGGGCCTTTGAGGTAAAAAGATGAAGGAAAGGAAGTTAAGCAAGGAAAAGATTTATTTGACAATATTATAGGCTGAGGGCTGAAGTGTAAATTATTTAATTATAGAACCAAGTTACTCCAAAATAACAAAAGAGTTTCAAACAAAAATGTGAATTAATAAAATAGTTATATGAAATTTTCATCTAATTTGTTAAAACTATTTATTTTCTATTCAGTGCCAGTTACAATGCTTGGTTTTTTTAATACATGTCACTTTAGAAAATATTATTGTACTTCCATGTTATGATAAAGAAACTGAGTATCTGAGAGATCGACTCGCTTGATCAAAGTACAAAAGATGGTGAATTATAGAGACAGAACTTGCCGTAGGGTCTGTGATTCAACATTTAAAGCTTTTTATATTGAACTGTGCCAGACTACCTAGTAGGTAAATCAAGCACATTCATGCAAGTCAGCAGAGAACCAGCTAACTGGCAAATGGTCTTATCCAATTACATAACTGTCTCTATGTCTGGGAAATTAATGAATGGGGCTGGAGAATTAACAATTTTGAAAGATTTTTTAAAAATAAAAATCATTCAATCATTTGGAATGTAATTTCTACAGTAACTTTTAGTTAAAAATTAGATATGTGTAGCTTTGCGCAGTGGCAGTATCGTAGCCAATGAGGTTTATCCGAGGCGCGATTATTGCTAATTGAAAAAAAAAAAAATTAAGATATGCGAAAATATCAAAGAATTTCTGTGAATCTTTCTAACACTACTTGCCACTTAAAATTATACATTTGCATTAATTTGATAAGATCTTATCAGTAAGAACAAACATTTTATCAATTCGAATGTTATTTTACTTGTCTAAGACAAAAAATGGCAGCAGGGTGAAAATAAGTGAACACTCAGGGATACTCTATGAAAACAACTTGATATAAAAAACAGAATACTAATTTCTACAATATCTTATTGCTCTAATTTTCCCCTTCTTTTTCTTCTATGACAAAAAAAATCTACAAAACCCGAGGTCCTTTATCTAAACTGTATCATCTGGGTGTTGTATGCTTTGAGCCAGCAATTGCCTGTGGGGTGGTCACAGGCTGCTGATAACCATGGAAATAGGGAAGTAAGATACTGGGTTGACAGAGGAAGGAATAAAGAGATACTTGAAATACCCGCATGCAGAGGATAAGAATTTGAAAGTAACTAGCAGAAGGGATTTAGAAAATTAAAGGGATTTAGAAATTAAAACAGCATCATTATTTTTAAAAATGATGTGAGCATAAAAAGAGGTAGAAACAGCTGTTAAAAAAAACCAAAATATACAACAAAATAAACTCCTACAGCCTAATCAATGAGCGGCAGCAAGTCTCCTGAAATTTAATCAAATAAAAGATTCCTAGCACAATTTTTTCTATTTTTTTTATTATTTGTAGGTTTTCCCCACTTAATTTTTCCATAGTAAGAAGAGCTCTTCTTCAATACAGATGTTTTTAAACTGATTCATGTCAACGTATGGCTAAAACCACCACAAAACTGTAAAGTAACTAGCCTCCAATTAAAATAAAGTAAAAAAAACACTAATTAGAAATACTAATTTTCAAAGGTTCAATATGAGCTCTTTTGAGACATAAATGTATATGTATTTCAATGAGAAAGCAAATAGCAAAATTTTTTAAAGCACTCTATACCAAGGTCAGCTTAAAAAAAATAAAAACCAAACAAAATTTTTTTACCTATTGGAAAAGGGAACATTTTCTCATGGATAGAGAAACAATTAAAAACAATAGGCTGACGTTACCTCTGCCCATGCTTTGAGAACAGCCAGTTTTTCCATGGTTGTAGCACTCTCTCGGTACAGTTGGCTGGAAGATCCTTTTCCGGCCTGAACTTTGTCCAGTGAAGAAACAAGCAGATTGTGTACTCGACGAAGATCATTGAGATCACTGACAACTCCACTTCCGATCCATGTACTACACACCTAGCCAAAGTGGGGAGGAAAAAAAAAAAAAGAACGCTTATTTTTATATTAAAAAGTTAAGTTTAAACATATAAAAGGCTGGCGTTAATATGATTTTTTCCTGCTGCTGCTGCTAAGTCGTTTCAGTCGTGTCCGACTCTGTGCGACCCCATAGACGGCAGGCCACCAGGCTCCCCCGTCCCCGGGATTCTCCAGGCAAGAACACTGGAGTGGGTTGCCATTTCCTTCTCCAATGCATGAAAGTGAAAAGTGAAAGTGAAGTCGCTCAGTCGTGCCTGACTCTTAGCGACCCCCTGGACTGCAGCTCTCCAGGCTCCTCTGTCCATGGGATTTTCCAGGCAAGAGTGCTGGAGTGGGGTGCCATTCCTTCTCTGGATTTTTTTCCTAGGGGGAACCAATACAGAACAAAACCAATGAACGAAACAAAATCCTTCAATGCTATGCTTTTTTTTTTTAATAAAAAATCAATAGCAAGTATGGAACTTCTTATACTCCTGTGTAGAAAACAATATTTATTTCTCATGTTTCCACTATCTAAATTCCCAAAAATTTTAACAGAAAAAAATCTGCACCCAAATCAGTTCAGTCACAAATAATTCTTTAATTCAACATTTCTGTTTACTATAGTCAAAAAGTTATTCTCAGCCATACAAAGAAGTTTAAAAGAAACAAAAAAGTAAAGGGAAAAAAAATCTAGTCCCTCTCCTCAGGTAAGTAAACACAGATTAAATGAACACAAAGAATGTTTTATGACTGTCATACTATACTTAAAAAGAGAGAAAGAAGAAATTAATTCTAGCACAAGAAATGGGGATGTTTAGATATCAGGAAGTTTTGTGTATACAGATAGGAGTTTGGTGGAGAAAGAAAAAAGATTAGGAAAGTTAACTAGGATTAGGTTACAGTCCAATTTAAATTCCATGTGAACTGAATTCAGTAAACTTTTTCTGCAGTCAATCATGAGTTTCTAAGGCTTCTGAGCAGGGGAATATTATTAGAATTGTGCCTTAGGAAAACTGCTCAAATACTATCAATAAACACAGGAAAACATGTGTTTGGATAGTAAGCACTGTGTTCAGCTACATGACTATTAAAACACCACTGGACAGAGATGATAAGGAATCAAATGACATGGGAGAGGCATTTGAGAATGACTTGGAAGCAGAAATCACAAGGTTTGAAAACGAATTATGTACTTTAAAGAGGTGAAAGCAGGGACATGTAAATAGTGAGAGGTGATGATTACCAAATTTTGACTGTCAAAGCTTCTACCTTGGATGAATGGAAGATAGGTGATACCACTATTTAAGAATACAGAGAAGTGTGGTAGAGACGAGAAGTTTCAGAGCAGCATGATTTTGACTATGAACTAAATTATGACATGCTGAGTTCGTGGGCAGTCCAGAAAAGCAATAGGAAAATAGGCAAGTATGGTGATACTGAAAACAAAGGAAGAATGTCAAGAAAGAAGGGGCCGCCTGATAGTGCCAACTTTTTTTTTTAATTAAATGAAAGAGTCTTTAAATTCTAATGTGCTTCACAATTTTCATCTATGATTTCACATAATCTCCTGCTTACTAGGGTTTTTATTTTGCCCCTACCCCAAAATTGCCCCTTCCCTCTCCCCACTGGTAACTACTAGTTTCTGTTTTGTGTCTGTGTCTATAGGTCTGTTTCTTTTTTGTTACATTCACTAGTTTGTTATATTTTTTAGATTCTACATATAAATGACAGCACACAGTGTATGTCTTTCTCTGAATTTTTTCAGTTAGCATAAAGCCCTCCAAGTCCATCCATGTTTTGCAAATGGCAAAATTTCACTCCTTTTTATGGTTGAGAAGGCAATGGCACCCCATTCCAGTACTCTTGCCTGGAAAATCCCATGGACGGAGGAGCCTGGTGGGCTGCAGTCCATGGGGTCGCAAAGAGTTGGGCACGACTGAGCGACTTCACTTTCACTTTTCACTTTCATGCATTGGAGAAGGAAATGGCAACCCCCTCCCGTGTTCTTGACTGGAGAATCCCAGGGACGGGGGAGCCTGGTGGGCTGCCGTCTATGGGGTCACGCAGAGTCGGACACAATTGAAGCAACTTAGCAGCAGCAGCATTCCATCTTCTCTATCTATTCATCTGCTGATGGACACTTAGACTGCTTCCAAATCTTGGCAACTGTAAATAATGCTATTAGGAACACTGAGGTGCATGACTCTTTTCAGATTAGTATCTTTGTTCTTTTCTGATATAAACTCAATTGGGTCACAAGGTAATTCTATTTTAAATTTTTTGAGAAACCTGTTTCCACACTGGTTGCACCAACTTACATTCTCACCAACAGTGTATGAGGGTTCCCTTTTCTCCACATCTTCACCAATGTTTGCTATTTTTGCATTTTTCTTTTTCATGATAGTCATTCTGACTGGTGTCAGGTGATACCTAGTTGTGGCTTTGATTTGCATTTCTCTGATGATAAGTGATGGTGAGCATCTTTTTATGTGCCTATTGGCCATCTGCATTTTCTCTCAGTACTTCTATCCAGTTTTTAATCCGGTTGTTTGTTTTGATGTTGAGTTGTATGAATTATTTATATATTTTGGATATTAATCTCCTATTGGTCATATCATTTGCAAATGGAAAAGGAAATGGCAACCCATTCCAATATTCTTGCCTAGAGAATCCTGTGGACAGAAGNTGCTGATGGACACTTAGACTGCTTCCAAATCTTGGCAACTGTAAATAATGCTATTAGGAACACTGAGGTGCATGACTCTTTTCAGATTAGTATCTTTGTTCTTTTCTGATATAAACTCAATTGGGTCACAAGGTAATTCTATTTTAAATTTTTTGAGAAACCTGTTTCCACACTGGTTGCACCAACTTACATTCTCACCAACAGTGTATGAGGGTTCCCTTTTCTCCACATCTTCACCAATGTTTGCTATTTTTGCATTTTTCTTTTTCATGATAGTCATTCTGACTGGTGTCAGGTGATACCTAGTTGTGGCTTTGATTTGCATTTCTCTGATGATAAGTGATGGTGAGCATCTTTTTATGTGCCTATTGGCCATCTGCATTTTCTCTCAGTACTTCTATCCAGTTTTTAATCCGGTTGTTTGTTTTGATGTTGAGTTGTATGAATTATTTATATATTTTGGATATTAATCTCCTATTGGTCATATCATTTGCAAATGGAAAAGGAAATGGCAACCCATTCCAATATTCTTGCCTAGAGAATCCTGTGGACAGAAGAGCCTGGTGGGCTGCTGTCCATAGAGTCACATAGAGTCAGACACAACTGAAGCGACTTAGCAAGCATGAATGCATTGGAGAAGGAAATGGTAGCCCACTCCAGTATTCTTGCCTGGAGAATCCCAGGGACGGAACAGCTTGGTGGGCTGCCGTTGATGGCGTTGCACAGAGTCAGACATGACTGAAGCGACTTATCAGCAACAGCAGCAGCATTTGCAATTATTTTCTCCCATTCAATAGGTTGTCTACGATTTGTTTTGTGAATGAGTTCTAAGTTATTAGCTTTTAAAATCTGTACTTTTTTTTGGCCATGCCACACAGCATATGAGATCTTATTTCCCAGACCAGGGATCAACCCTGTGCCCCCTGCACTGGAAGTGTATAATCTTAATCACCAGACTGCCAAGGAAGTCCTCAAATCAGTATTTTTCAGTGGAAACAACTTGACTAAAAATCTGTCATTTCCATACTCATTCCATGAGACCAGCATCACCCTGAAACAAAAATCAGACAAATATACCACAAAAAAAGAAAATTACAGGTCAATGTAACTGATGAATGTAAATGTAAAAATCCTCAACTAAATATTATCAAACCAAATCCAATAGCACATTAAAAGGGTCATACACCATAATCAAGTGGGATTCATCCCAGGGATAACAAGGGTTCTTCAATATCTACAAATCAATCAGTGTGATACACATTAACAAACTGAAGAATAAAAGCTATGTGATCATCTCAATAGATAACAGAAAAAACTTTTGATAAAAGTTCAAAATCCATTTGTGATTAAAAAAAAAAAAATTCTCCAGAAAGGGAATACAGTAGGAACCTCAACTTAAAAAAGTCATATATGACAAACTCACAGCTAACATCATATTCAACAGTGAAAAGTGAAAGAATTTCCTTTAAGATTAGGAACAAGACAAGTATATTTACTCTTGCCATTTTTATTCAACATAGTTTTGGAAGTCCTAGCCACAACAACAGAAGATTCTAAATATGCTACCAGGAAACTACTACAGCTCATCAATGAATTCAGTAAAGTTGCAAGAAAGAAAATTAACATACAGAAATTTGTTGTATTTCTATATACTAACAAAGAACTATCAGAAAGAGAAACTGAAAACAACTCATTGACCACTGCATCAAAAAGAATAAAATACCTAGGAATAAACCTACATGAGGAGGTAAAAGACCTGTACTTGGAAAACTATAAAACAATGATGAAAGACACTGAAGATGATACAAACAGATGGCATGATATTGTGTTCCTAGTTTGGAAGAATTAATATTGTTAATATTACCATACTACTCAAAGCAATATACAAATTCAATGAAATCTCTATCAAAATACCAATGACATTTTTCACAGAACTAGAACAAATAATTTAAAAATTTATATGGAAACACAAAAGATCCTGAATAGCTAAAACAAACTTGACAAAGAAAAAGAGTACTGGAAGAATCACACTCAAAGCTACAGTCATCAAAATAGTATAGATTTGCCCCCCAAACTGACACAGAGATCAATGGAACAGAACAGAGAGCCCATAAATAAGCCACACTTATGGTCAATTAATCGATGATAGAGGGGGCAAGAATATATAATGGAGAAGAGACAGCCTCTTCGATAAGTGGTGCTAGGAAAACTGGACAGCTAGATGTAGAAGAATGAAATCAGAACATCCTTTAACACCATATACAAAAAAATAACCTTGAGCGAGTCAAGAAGCAACAGTTAGAATTGGACATGGAACAGACTGGTTCCAAATCATGAAAGGAGTACATCAAAGCTGTATACTGTCACCTTGTTTATTTAATTTACATGCAGAGTACATCATGCAAAATGCCAGGCTGGATGAAGCATAAGCTGGAATCAAGACTGCCCAGAAAATTATCAATAACCTCAGATATGCAGATGATACCACGCTTATGGCAGAAAGCAAAGAAGAACCAAAGAGCCTCCAGATGAAAGTGAAAGAGGAGAGTGAAAAAACTGGCTTAAAATTCAACATTCAATACACAAAGATCCTGGCATCCGATCCCATCACTTTATGGCAAATGGATTGGGAAACAATGGAAACAGTGACAGACTTTATTTTTTGTAGTTCCAAAATCACTGCAGACAGTGCCTGCAGCCATGAAATTAAAAGATATTTCCTTGGAAGAAAAGCTATAACTAACCTAGACAGCATATTAAAAAGCAGAGACATTACTTTGCCAATAAAAGTCCATCTAGTCAAAGCTATGGTTTTCCCAGTGGTCATGTATGGATATGAGAGTTGGACTGTGAAGAAAGCAGAGCACTGAAGAATTGATGCTTTTGAACTGTGGTGTTGGAGAAGACTCTTGAAAGTCCCTTGGACTGCAAGGAGATCCAACCAGTCCATAGGGTTGCAAAGAGTCAGACACTACTAAGCAACTGAACTGAACAAAAATATACTCAAAATGGATTAAAGATCTAAATGTAAGACCTGTTACTATAAAAGTCCTAGAGGAAAATACAAGCAGAATACTCTCTGACATAAATGGTAGCAATATTTTTTTTTGGATCTACCTCCTAAAGCAAAAGAAATACAGCAAAAATAAACAAATGGGATCTAATTAAACTTAAAACCTTTTGCACAGCAAACGAGACCATCAACAAAACAAAAAGACAACCTACTGAATGAGAGATGTCTGACAGTGCCCACTTCAATCAACAGCTATATGTCCTCACTTTCTCACCTGAAATCCTTAGGTAATGTGTTGCACAATTCACAACATTATACCCTAAAGGGTAGTAAGGTACATGAACTTAATTAAGGGATTAAGAAAGATGTGTAGCAGCATCCCATAATTAACATACAGATACTTCCAGAATGAAATGCACTACGAATCACAGTAATTGAGCCCTTCATGTCAGGGCTGGGTCAATACAGTCAGCTCAGGTTTTGTTACCAAATAAATTATGAAAAAGCTTCAGGCTTTCAGAACATGTAGATATTCAATTGGGTAAATGGGTTGTATTCCTATATTTAAAACTTTTAAAAAGTTAAGAGTAAATATATGTGTAAACTGTTTCATTCTCTTTAATCTTATTCTCTAAGAATTCAAAACTAAATTAAATAAAATTCAATAGGGACATTTAAAAACTGATTATTACCAATATAGATGGCAAAAAAAAGTCACACTATGCTCAAATACACCGAAATTTAAAGCAAAAAGTAATTAAATATAAGTATGAAAATAAAAGTTGTTATTCCTAAAGAAAATAATACTTTGAAGATACTTGATACTTTGAATTTTGATAGAAATATAAGTAAAGTTGAGGAAAATTATCAAAAATCAAGAATTTGGCACTATTTGCCTTGCAAAAACCTCAGTACTTTCTCTATTTTAAAGAAAATGAAACCAGAAACTACAGACACTGCATTATGGATTTGGTTTATGAAAAAAGACAAAGCAACACTGAATCAACAAAATCGTACTACAAGGAAAGACTGGCCACATAGCAAAAGAGTGGAGAATGAAAAAGGAAAAGAGTAGTGAATGAACGCACACTTATGAACTTCAGCTTGAAATAAAATATCTAAAGTATGTATTATGCTAATAATTCCAACGCTGCTTTAAATGATTTTTATTAATTTACTGATTACTGTCCTCAATTGTCCTTAATTGAAAACATTTGAGGGTTTTCCTATAATTTCTCAGAATTATTAATACTTGATTTTCAGGTTCAACATGATTTTACTCTGGTAAACAGGCAGAGATGCCAAGATTCATCACCTGCCCAAAGCCAATTCCTTCGGTAACCTTAATGAAAGGAACTTGCAACCCAGTGCTCCAGCTATTTAAAAATCAGGTTTCTACCCAGAAACAGAAGGATAGGTGGTCAAACTTTAACCCTGCCAATAGAAAAGAAGACATTTCTTACAGAGAACGCACGGCCATCTAAGAAATAAGTTTAAGGCAAATTCACTAACATGGAATTTTCATACTAATCATTCACAAGATGAAGTTCTAATCATCTTTGTTTTTCTGATCATCAGGAGCTCTGTAGGAGGTTTTGTTGTGTTTAAACATCACAATCTGAAACACTACCATGATCAATTTATTTTACACACTGACTGCAATTTCTGATGCTTGTGTGCCAGTATCCCGATCCAAATGGCTTACCTACTCTACCTCCAACGTTTGTACCATAATCCCCAAGCTTCTGTCTTAAACAACACTCCCTCATCTTCTCTCTCTGGTCTGCGGTTAGTGAGAGAAGTTCATTTCTCTGAAGACCACCATTAAGACAGCAGGTTTCAAAGAAATAAACACTAACAGGAAGAAGAGACAACTCATTTATCCACAGAGAGATTAAAGTCAGAATTTCAAACTTGGCATTGCAAACAGCAGGACATTCTCTGCATAGAGGCCACGAGTCGCTTGACGAATTCTAAGCAATAAAGATGGATTATAGCCCTGTACTCCAGAAAACTGGGAAGGGCAGACTTGCTTCTCTTCTATCCTTAGGTTAGCAGATAAAGAATCAGATTTTCTGAAAGTTTAGAGCTTAGTGCACAAAGCCTTTTTCAGGATGGAGCATGAAAAAGACAAATTTACTGAAGGGGTAGGAACATATGTGCTTTTGTAACTCTCTGCAGATACAACAGTTTGAGAATCCTCCCCTGAGATTAATTTTGCAATGAAATTGCCATATTGAAAAATTGTCTTTAGGATAATTTAATACACAGAAACTTGTAGAATTTTTGCAACCTGTGGTCAAAAAAAAAACCTTTTTACTACCTATTTACCATTACTATATATTCTTTAATTATTGTAGATTTTACTCTAGTCCACCTTATGACTTTTATATCTCCATTTACTACAGGACAACATAAGAGCTATGTATTCCAAAGTTGTGACCTCAGCTACAGCAAATTTTTTTTTTAAAGTTGTGATTAGTAGTTACTACTTCATTATTTCATAGAGGATAAAAAAGGAAACTGTCACTGCTGTATTTCTGAGATAAAAATTAATACTATTTGATTTTTCTGTCTTGGAAGTGAAGTTCTAAAGTATCTATAAATTTACAGAAGATGAATATAGAAAATTCTATTTTTCTTCTTACCTGGCAAGCTTTAGCTATTATGTCTGATGGGGTATCTTGTGAAAAGGCTGGTCTTAGAGCAGCTCCCACCTAGAAAAATGAGTACAAGTATTTTATTTTTAAAGGATGAGATGGTTGGATGGCATCACCAACTCGATGGACATAAGTTTGAGTAAGCTCCGGGAGTTGGTGATGGACAGGGAAGCCTGGCGTGCTGCAGTCCATGGGGTTGCAAAGAGTCAGACATGACTGAAGGACTGAACTGAGGAAATCTCTTATGTCTTTGGAGATGAAAACACACTAAACACATCTTTGTTCCTTTCCTTTTTATCACATGTCTCTTATCTCTCTTTTTGATAACAATAAACTCAATCATACCATTCTTCTTTTGCTTTACAGGAGACTATCATTATCTAATCTGTATGAATCTTATACCAAATAAGCAATTAATTTTTTTTCTTTTTCATTTATTTTTAATAGTACATGGGATTTTCTAACAGAGCCACATGTTCCCACAGATAAGAGAAAATTGCTGTTTTTCTCCTGTCTACATATTCTTGAACATATTTCTAACAGTGTTTACCTCATGGGCAAATCTCATATAACTGAGGTTAAATGCTCAATTTCCTTAAATAACTGAGTAGTACTAAAAATTCACATAGTCACTAAAAGACCTTAAAAATCATTTCACTTCAAAATAAGATGTCTTAAAAAAGAATTGCTTAAGAAATATTAATTTATGTACTACTCTCAGAGTAATAAATGAAGGAATATGAGCTTTAGTTTTCCAACCAAGTAACTAATCAGGTCCACTCTGCTTACTGCTTTATTTTAATAAGCCAGTATCAGTCACAGATTCTTGGCTATATTAGATTTGGTATTATGATGTGAATAAGGAATTAGATATAGCCAACTCCTAATTTCAGATTTCTCCCCTTACACTAGAGATTCAGTCACTAAGGCTTATCAACAGGAGTTTGGAAATGAAGTAAGCGTCCCTCTCAGTGACTAAATACACATGGCAAGTAACCAGTATTCGCATTTCAATGATCAACTGTAGTAATCGTACTTCAGAGGTGCTATTAAGTCTCACACTGAAGGAGAAAGAGAATATATTATAAAAGATATTATTAAGTTGACTGATAAACCTGGAATATGACAGATTATATAAAAGCAGTACATCAATTTTGAATTTCTTAAAGTTGATAACTGTTCTGTGGTTATGTAAGACAACTTTCTTGTCTTTTGGAAATGCAGACTAAAGTGCTCAAGGGTAAAGATACATGATTTCGATAACTTACTTTTAAACAACTCAGGGGAAAAAAAAAAGCTGAGACAGTGAATGTTGTGAGCAGAGAGAGAAAGAGAAAATGTTAAAGCAAATGAGGCAAAATTCTCAATTGGCAAATGTGAGCGAAGGATGAAGGGTATAAGACAAGGTCTTTTTTGTACTATTCTTGCAATTATTTCTGTAGGTTTTAATTATTTCTAAATAGGAAGATTAAAAAAAAAAAAAAGACCATTCTGATAGATTGGGTACTTGGGAGTAAATCATTATATAAAAGCATTCTATAGCCATTTGGACTAGAAAGTATAACTTCTTTACTTATACTTATAATGGAAAAAAATGGACTATACATTATCCACACTTTTTAATCTTGTGTATGTTTGAGCACAGATGTTAGATGAGGTACGATGTGTCTGAAGCCACAATTTTGGTATAATCACAGTGGAAAAAAATAGTTCATTATTTTCTTATTAACAAGTTTCTCTCTTCTTCACATAATCCACCATTTCTAGGACTACATCCATTGTGCATCCGTTTATTTGGGGGGTGGTGGGGTGGGGGGGACAGTGCATGTGGCCCAGGGATGGAACCTGTACCCTCTGCAGTGGAACTGTAGTATCTTAATCACCAAGCCATGAGGAAGTCCCTATTGTGCCTCCTTTGAAGAACATAAATACAGGTATAAATTTCAGGAGAAACAAGTATATCTCTGTTTAGAGTATAAAAAAAATCTTTTGAAATATACAGATCTTTTGGTAATAGTTTTCATTGCTACTAAAAGTTAATTTATCCTTCAGCGTACAAGAGACAATTGCTTTTATTTTTAAAAATGCTTATCAAGTCTTGACATATAAACATAATGGCAGTAAGTCCACAACACTCTTTAAATGTTCCTTTTATCTTCAAAATGGCATGACTGAAAATCTAAACATAAGAATGGAAAGCCAGGCTGGAACATCTATTCTAGTTTTATCACTAATAACACCTCATGACTTAAAAATAGTGATAAGTTTTATATTATGGTTTCTTCAGCTGTGAACTGATCCTAACTATGTAACAGACAAGAGGAAAAAAACATAAGCCTGGTACATGAATAAATAGATTACAGGTCCAAATACATTTGTCTAGGGGAGGTTCACTTCAGTGTTCACTCAAATGATCAATTTTAAATTTGAAACAAAATATCTCACATTAGCTTGATACTGCTCCAGAATCACATGACCTGGGAATTCTGGCTCAGGCACAGAGGCAAACTTCTTGATAATGTCTTCGAGCGCTTGGAGACCAGCCATCCGCAGCTGGTTACTATGATCAGTTGCAGCCATGAATGCCATGCGGATTAGGTCAGAGAGATGAAGCACCAGGAGGTCATCTAAAAATAAAAATAGAAGGCAAAAAGGAACACATTTCCAAAATTAAGTGTACTAATAAAAAATGCAAAATGAAATCGTTTTAAAAAGCATTTATGATCAATACGTTATACCAAGTTTAAAAATAAAAAAGATATACTTTCAAGAAAGTTTCCATATCTCTCTGAAGAACTGTGGTAAACCTTTATACAATATGATAACATGGATGATATTACAGGATGTATGATGACATTTGAAGCAAAATAACTGATTACCATAACTTTCCCCAGTGGAGTCTGTAATTCTTTTGTCAACAGGGACTGGCAAACTTTTTCCATAAAGAACCAGATAGTAAATATATGTGGTTTTCCCGGCCACATAATTTTTCTCATAAAAATTGAAGTCTGCTGTTGCATTCTGTACACAGACCATATGTACACAGACAGCTATACTGTGCTCCATAAAACTATTTATAAAAACAGACTGCAGGCTAGATTTGGACTGCAAGCTGTAGTTTACCAGCCTCTACTCTGGAAAAGATTCCTATAAGGTTAGATGGAGAAAAGGGAAGTCTTTTTCCTTTTAGCCCTTGAATAAAGGCTGCCCTAGATCCATACTATCAAGTACAAAAGCAAGTATCAAAAGAATTCAAAAGATACCAAGCAATTTAACTACATCTTAAAACAAAGTCCAAAACTATTTAAAGGAATATAACAAAATGCAGCACTAGTAACTTAAAATTTGCAATGTCTAGCAGCTAGCTAGATGGTGTGATCACTCTAGAGCAAGAAACATCCTGGAATGTAAAGTAAAGTGGGCCTTAGGAAGCATCACTACCAACAAAGCTAGTGGAGGTGATGGAATTCCAGTTAAGCCATTTCAAATCCTGAAAGATGATGCTATGAAAGTGCTGTACTCAATATACCAGCAAATTTGGAAAACTCACCAGTGGCCACAGAGCTGGAAAAGGTCAGTTTTCATTCCAATCCCTTAGAAAGGCAATGCCAAAGAATGCTCAAACTACTGCACAATTGCACTCATCTCACATGCTAGCAAAGTAACAGTCAAAATTCTCCTAGCCAGGCTTCAACAGTATGTGAACTGTGAACCTCCAGATGTTCAAGGTGGTTTTAGAAAAGGCAGAGGAACCAGAGATCAAATTGCCAGCACCCACTGGATCATCAAAAAAGCAAGAGAGTTCCTGAAAAACATCTATTTCTGCTTTATTGACTATGCCAAAGCCTTTGACTGTGTGGATCAACAAACTGTGGAAAATTCCTCAAGAGATGGGAATACCAGATCACCTGACCTGCCTCCTGAGAAATGTGTATGCACGTCAGGAAGCAAGTTAGACTGCACATGGAACAACAGACTGGTTCCACATCGGGAAAGGAGTACATCTAGGGTCTATATTGACACCCTGCTTATTTAACTTCTATGCAGAATACATCATGAGAAACACTGGGCTGGATGAAGCACAAGCTGGAATCAAGATTGCTAGGAGAAATATCAATAACCTCAGATATGTAAATAACACCACCCTTATGGCGGAAAGTGAAAAAGAATTAAAGAGCCTCTTGATGAAAGTGAAAGAGGATAGTAAAAAAGTTGGCTTAAAGAAAACTAATCATGGCATCCAGTCCCATCACTTCATGGGAAATGGAGAAACAATGGAAACAGTGACAGACTTTATTTTGGGGGGCTCGAAAATCACTGCAGATGGTGACTGCAGTCATGAAATTAAAAGACGCTTACTCCTTGGAAGGAAAGTTATGAACCTAGACAGCATATTTAAAAGCAGAGACATTACTTTGCCAACAAAGGTCTGTCTAGTTAAGGCTATGGTCTTTTTCCCGTGGTCATGTATGGCTGTGAGAGCAGGACCGTAAAGAGGGCAGAATGCCAAAGAATTGATGCCTTCAAATTGTGGTACTGGAGAAGACTCCTGAAAGTCCCTTGCACAGCAAGGAGATCAAACCAGTCAATCCTAAGAGAGATCAACCCTGAATATTCACTGGAAGGACTGATGCTGAAGCTCCAGTATTCTGGTCATCTGATATGAACAGACAACTCATTGGAAAAGACCCTGATGCTGGGAAAGATTGAGGGCAGAAGAAGAGGGTATTAGAGGATGAGATGGCTGGACAGCATTATCGATGAAACGGACATGAACTTGGGCAAACTCTGGGAGATGTGAGGAGAGGGAGGCCTGGAGTGCTGCAGTCCATGTGGTCACAAAATCAGATACGACTGGACAACTGAACAACAATAGAGGTTTATAATATCCTGGAATTTTCTGACCCACAGGATAACTTAATAAATTTCTGATATTTTAAACCATTAAGTTTACAGTCATTTCTTACAAGAACAACAGAAAACTAACACAACCAGCCTCTTCTACTTGGAAAAACCCTCCCTCTTCCTATAAAATTCAACTTCAATATGACCTCTTCTTTGAGGTTTTCCCTAGTTCTTCAGGAAATGAATAGCAATTTTTATGTTCCCAAAGTACTCTATGCTTCCACTACTGGGAAATATAATTATTTGAGTGACAAATTTGTCTCTTTGTCTTCTAGACTAGAACATCTTCAAAAGCACAGACTGTTATTTTTTTCCTTCTGGATCCCCAGTGGATAGCAAAGAACAGGTTTTGATGACTATTTGATGAATGACATGATTAAAGACATTGTGTTCACAACATATTTTGCTTTACTGGTATCCTATATCAGATTCACATTTTATACACAGTGTAATACTGTTTTACTTTTGTTTTTTAATCCATCTGTGACTTTTACTGCTTCTTACTCACAATAAACTGGAAGGCATTTTTAACATATAGACCTCAATACTGATAATACATATCATGTCTTCAGATATTTTAAAAAATGACAGGATGATGCAGAGACAACAAAGCATAAGATAATAAGAGAGTCTGTTACTCTACCACTCTCTCAGCTTCTCTAGGTTTCTTCATTTGTAAGTGAAAATACTAAACCTGATGATCTCCATAAATTCCGTTTAATATCTGATCCAGGGGATATATGGTATAAAAGCTTACAAATGATCAAAAAGTAAAAGGTTTCAGTAATAAACAATTTCACCTTTTCAAAAATATGCAACAGCATTTCTGAAATCTGAGTTTAACATCTGCCATGGCATTCACAAACTCTGACATTCTCCATGGCTGGAGACTGCAAAATGTACTTATTTATTCACCTTAAACTTCTTTCCTACTTCTAAAAGTAGGCTAAGGTACCAAGGAAGCATACGTTACTGTCATCATTATGCTTAGGGCCATCATTATTCTTAGGATAAATGATTAAGATGAATATATCTCAAGGTAGAGAGATGTATAACTTTGGCCCACTTTCCTCAACTTACCTTCCACATAGAGATCAGAAGAGAGACGGTATGTGGAGAGGACAAAAAACAAAGGCAAAAAGCAAGGAAACTTACAATACATGAAAAGCAGAGTCTAAAGCATGTTACAAAGCAGTAAAATATTTCAAACCTATAGAAAAAAATACTCTGGGGAAAAGAAGTACTGATTTTAAATTTACTTGTGGGGTTTCGCAGTTTAGCAGAACGTGCCATGGCAAGATCAAAGTGAGCCTGGTCTGCATTCTCACACAGATTGATGACTCGACACAGGCAATCAGCAGCAAATACGCGAGTGGCCCAGCGAGGTGCCACGAAGGGCTTTGATTTGTCTTCTTCTCCGAGTGTGGTAAACATGGTATCATCATCCATCTCATCTTTCTTCTCAAATTCCTCATCTTTTCCACTGCTTAAAGGAGTTGCAGTACTCATATCTGTAACAAGAGTAAAAGCACATTATAACAACCTCATGTATAGCAAAAATGATGCTTTAGATACAGCACTGTTTGAAGGAATCTAATTTAAAAACAGTAGAATTGGCAAGGTTCTTTTTAGAGAATCAATTAAAAAACCAAAGAGGGGGACTGGGTACAAAGCATGTAAGACAGGCTCAAGGATGTGATGTACACCACGAGGAACACAGGCAACAGTTTCGTAATACATGTAAATGAAAAATAACCTTTAAAAACTGTATGAAAATTAAAATAAGTAAATAATAAAAGTAGTTATCAGATACCACTTTGAAATTCAATAATATTGTTTTGTCTCCTTTGCATGTACTTTCACAATAATTATTTTTATGAAAGGTATGATTGTTGATCTGTTTATGATAGTAAAATAAAATTTATCCTTAAATATATTTAATTTAAAAAGATAAATAAAAATAGAAATGAAAAACCAGGGAAAGAATAATAAAAATATTTACATATTTCACTACTTCTACATCTTATGTTGAACAAGACAGTAATCTGGGCTTTTAATATATGAAAATTAGTTTGAACTTAGTTATCTGCCAAAAAATAATCAGAGTTCATTAGTTTGTAATATAATTTAACCTTAATTAATCCTTTTACAAGGATTTATAAAATACAACTTATTAGTATTTTAAAATGTAGGCTCAAATTTATATATATGTATTTATATCTATATATGGTATATATCTATAGATATGTATGAAAAATAAATAATTTTCCTTATTTTAAGAATATATATATTAAATACATACCACTAGAAGCTGCTAGGACATCTTTGCACAGCATTAGCCAATGAGAAAGCTTTTCTACAGCCAGTGATGACAACATATGTCCTAAAGTATCATGGATATCAGAACATAATTTTCTGTCTGTCTCCCGGTCTAGCATTCCAAAAAGAAGTCCCTCAAGACCAGTTTCTGTTATATTAACACCTTGATGCCGGCAATGGATATCACTTCGAGAACTTGCTCCAGGCGCAAAAGGACTAACATCTGAAAAGCAAATATTTCAAATGAACTTGTACAGGACTTCATTGTATACTAGTGGTAACAGTTATGTAGACAATGATCTACATGTAAATTCACAACAACAAAACCAGTTAGCTATATATACACAATTCAACCACGGTCTCCAAATTACATGGTTTTAGAATTAGAATTTAATCTGACAACAAAAGTAAAAACCCTGTTCTTTAAGATTGATTATCCTACAGTATTTTAAACAAATCTCCAGGGAATACTTGATAAATATATTTGATTTTAACAAGAAAAGTGTGGGAAAGAGATATATTTTTAAATATATTTAATCATCTTTAAAAATTATTGCTATATATGTTAGATGTACAAATTGAAATTGAATCACTCCAAAGACATAATAAGGAGAGGCTTGCAGAAAACAGCCATAGTCAGGGGAATTCAAAGAGAGCAGGAAATGGAAGACTCTGAGGAAGTAACATTCTAGAGAGATGAAGCACAGATGTCTATTTTTCACTTAGCAGTACAGCGAGAATATTTTCCCATAGCAGGAATTAGACTTCCACAACATGAATTTACATAAACATAGCAAATCACTGACTTAGGAGTACATTAACTGATTGACCACTGAGGAGGAATTCCTGAAAGAGGCTGGGTAAAAGGGTTAGCATGGTTTGAAAACCTGGAGGATATACTGACAAAAAAAATCCTCCAAGGAAACTTGTGTGACTTTACATTTCTACCAGCAGTATAAGAAATCTCTTTTATTCATACCTCTCCCAACACTAATTAAAATCATAATTTTTAATCTTGATCAGTTTTATAGAAGAAAAATGCTATCTTATGATTGTATTAACACGTAACTATTTCATCATTAGAGGTTAAAGGTATTTCCTATTGCTTCCTTGATAAAACACCTCTTTTGTGTACTCTTGTGATACAGATGCAGTGAAGACTTAACCTAGCAGGTCCAAGACTACCTTATGAAGGTCTGCTATCACAGTTAGTCCTTGACTTGCATCTGAGGATTGGGTTTCAAGAAAGCCATCATTTCCTGATAAAAGTAGCTAAGTATGCCTAAGTAGTCTGTACCAGTAAAAGGGTTTATGCTGGACATCTGTTTAGGCTGAAAAACAAACTTTCAGAAAATCTGAACTTCCAGTATATGCTAGGTAAATCGTGCCTATTTGACTAGCCTCTAATAAAAACCTTAGGCACTGAGGGTCTAGCACTGAAGGTCTTCACTGGAAGACAACATTTTACATGTGTCATCACAACTCCGTGATGGGGAACTAAGTATATCGTGTGTGATTCCGTGGGGAGTGAACTCTTAGAAGCTTGTGCTTGGTCTGCTCTGGACTTCACTCCACGTACCTTCTCCCTTTGCTGATTTTGCTTTGTATCCCTCTGCTGTTATAAATCATAGCCATAAATGTGAGTATATGCTGAGTCCTAGTAAATCACCAAACCTAGGGCAGGGTGTCTTAGGCCCCCTGGCACACATTTGTAAAAGCTTTAAAAATATTAAAATACAAATGTACACATTTTAATAAACAAAGGATATTTTGTGAATATTTTTCCCATTCTTGGTTTATCTCTTTCAATATTGATTACGGTGACTGGCAGAAAAGTTTTGAAATTTTTATTCAAGATAATTCTGTAACTATTTTTGGTGCTATGTTTTCTCTCCAAAAAGCAGTAATGTTTACTGCTAGATTTTTTATAGTAAACTTCCTATACACTCTACAGTACAGTGTGTGCTTGCTAACAGAGTTCTTATTTACATTATGCTAAAATTGAAGCTATTTTGGTATATTACTTCTTGGCACCCAAGAAACTACTATGCATTAGGAAGCTCTTAAAAGTAGAAATTTTCTCTCAATATAGGGGAAATATGTCTGCCAATTAAGCTCTTAAAGTTCCGAAACCACCTACCCCTAGAACCAGAGGAAAAGTAAAGTGAAAGTCACTCAGTCATGTCTGACTCTTTGTGACTCCATGGACTATACACTCCGTGGTATTCTCCAGGCCAGAATACTGGAGTAGGTAGCCTTTCCCTTCTTCAAGGAGTCTTCCCAATTAAGGGATCGAACCCAGGTCTCCCGCATTGCAGGTGGATTCTTTACCAGCTAAGCCACGAGGGAAGCCCAAGAATACTGGAGTGGGTAGCCTATCTCTTCTCCAGGGGATTTTCCAGACACAAGGATCAAACTAGTCTCCTGCATTGCAGGTGGATTCTTTACCAACTGAGATAACAGGGAATCCCCAGAGGGCTAATTACATATGCAAGCTATACTTAAAACCCTTGGAAAGGCAACAAGAACTGAAGAAAGTAAAGATCTACTTTTCACTACCTAAACATATACTGACATTTCATAGTTTAATTGGTTACTGTGGTCTTAACTTCTTCAAGGAAAAATAACATTACAAAAAATTAACTACTGTCAGACATCAGAAGCTTTCAAGTATCCTCAAAATAGATCATTTCTCTTTTCAGAAGCCTATTATGGATACAAAGCAATACCCCTTATACAGTTATAATATCCTTGAGGGATGACAGAAGTGTTCTGACACTAAAAGCTACCCTCAAAATTTTAAGCTATGAAATTTTTGAAAGGTCAGTGAGTTCACTTTTTCAGTCGTGTCTGACTCTTTGCGACCCCATGAACTGCAGCATGCCAGACTTCACTGTCCATCACCGACTTCCAGAGCTTGCTCAAACTCATGCCCATCGAGTCGGTAATGCCATCCAACCATCTCATCCTCTGTTGTCCCCTTCTCCTCCTGCCTTCAATCTTTCCAAGCATCAGGGTCTTTTCCAAGGAGTTAGGTATTCGCAACAGGTGGCTAAAGTACTGGAGCTTCAGCTTCAGCATAAGTCTTTCCAATGAATATTCAGGACTGATTTCCTTTAGGATTAACTGGTTTGAACTCCTTCCAGTCCAAGGGACTCTCAAGAGTATTCTCCAACATCACAGTTCGAAAGCATCAATACTTTGGTGTTCAGATTTCTTTTGAGTCCAACTCTCACATCCATACATGACTACTGGAAAAACCATAGCTTTGACTAGATGGACCTCTGTTGGCAAACTAATGTCTCTGCGTTTTAATATGCTGTCTAGGTTGGTCATATCACTTCTCCCAAGGAGTAAGCATCTTTTAATTTCATGGCTGCAGTCACCGTCTTTGTGATTTTGGAGCCTCCCAAAATAAAGTCTGCCATTGTTTCCACTGTTTCCCCATCCACTTGCCATGAAGTGATGGGACCAGATGGCATGATCTTTATTTTTGAATGCTGAGTTTTAGGCCAGCTTTTTGCTTCCTTCTCTCACCTTCATCAAGAGGATCTTCAGTTCTTCACTTTCTACCAAATGGGTGGTTCATCTGTGTATCTGAGGTTATTAATATTTCTCCTGACAATCTTGACTCCAGCTTGTGCTTCATCCAGCCTTGCATTCTGCATGATGTACTCTGCATGTAAGTTAAATAATGAGGGTGACAATATAGAGCCTTGACGTACTCCTCTCCCAATGTGGAACCAGTCTGTTGTTCCATGTTCAATTCTAACGGTTGCTTCCTGACCTGCATATAGATTTCTCAGGAGGCAGGTCAGTTGGTCTGGTATTCCCATCTCTTGAAGAATTTTCCAGCCTGTTCTGACCTCCACAGTCAAAGGCTTTGGTCTAGTCAATGAAGTAGAAATAGATGTTTTTCAGGAACTCTTCTTGCTTTTTCAGTGTTGGCAATTTGATCTCTGGTTCCTCTGCCTTTTCTAAAACCACCTTGAACATCTGGAAGTTCACAGTTCACATACTGTTGAAGCCTGGCTTGAAGAATCTTGAACATTACTTTGCTAGCATGTGAGATGAGCACAACTGTGTGGTAGTTCGAACATTCTTTGCAACTGCCCTTTTTCAGACGGGAATGAAAACTGACCTTTTCCAGTCCTATGGCCACTGCTGAGTTTTCCAAATTTGCTGGCATATTGAGTGCAACACGCTCACAGCATCATCTTTTAGGATCTGAAAAAGCTCAACTGGAATTCCATCACCTTCACTACTTTTGTTCATAGTGATGTTTCCTAAGGCCCATTTGACTTCACATTCCAAGATGTCTGGCTCTAGGTGAATGATCACACCATCGTGATTATCTGGGGCATGAAGATCTTTTTGTATAGTTCTTGTGTTTATTCTTGCCACCTCTTCTTAATATCTTCTGCTTCTGTTAGGTCCATACCATGTCTGTCCTTTATTGTACCTATCTTTGCATGAATCGTTCCCTTGGTATCTTTAATTTTCTTGAAGAGATCTCTAGTGTTTCCCACTCTATTATTTACCTCTATTTCTTTGCATTTGATCACGGAGGAAAGCTTTTTTATCTCTCCTTGCTATTCTTTGGAATTCTGCATTCAAATGGGTATAGCTTTCCTTTTCTGCTTTGCCTTTAGCTTCTCTCCTTTTCTGAGCTATTTGTAAGTCCTCTTCAGACAACCATTTTGCCTTTTTTGCATTTCTTTTTCTTGGGGATGATCTTGATCACTACTTCCTGTACAATGTCACGAACCTCCTTCCATGGTTCTTCAGGCACTCTGTCTATCAGATCTAATCCCTTAAATCTGTTTGTCACTCCCACTATATCATCATAAGGGATTTAATTTAGGTCATACCTGGATGGTCTACTGATTTTCCCTACTTTCTTCAATTTAAGTCTGAATTTTGCAATAATGAGTTCATGATCTGATCCACAGTCAGCTCCTGGTCTTGTTTTCGCTGACTGTATAAAGCTTCTCCATCTTTGGTCACAAAGAATATAATCTATCTGATTTCAGTATTGACCATCTGGTGATGTCCATGTGTAGAGTTTTCTCTTGTGTTGTTGGGAGGGTGTTTAAAAAGTTAAAAATGTAAAACTATCAAGAAAACTATATGGGAATTTTAACAGTAACAAGTTTTATTTAAAATAGTAAGAAAATTGATGATATTTCAATGAAAAAATATTATTTAATAAGTAATACTTAAAAAGAACATTGACTGATAATAGAGGACTTACTGGTGCCACTGCTCTCTTTGTCTCCTGAGTTTTTTGCCAGGCTCATGGCATATTCACATACTTCAGCTGCTTCTCTTTGGGCAAGCTGCCGGAGACAGGCCACAGCTGCTCGTCGAAGTAATAGATGGGAACTACACAGGTGAACCTGTAAACCATAACAATTTTAGACTTTTTTTTAAAAAGCTGTAAGCTCACTTATCTAATGAACATATATTAACACCTAATTTCTGAAGAGGCTCTTCATTTAACCCCCTTATTTGTTTCTAATAGAGCCAAATGATGGACTTTTCAATAACTAGTAATACCAATAAAATATATAGAGTATTTTAATAGGCCACAAAAGAACTGCTCCAAGTCTTGGGCTAAAGATCATAGAATATACTTAGATTAAAACTCAGAAGGATCTTTTGCACATTTTATACACAGTCTTATTAAACTCTTGTCACTGAAATTTTTTTTTTTTGACGTAGAGAGTGTCATATTGAATGAAGTCAGACAGAAGGAGAAATATCATATGAAAACCCTTACATGTGGAGTCTAAAAAGAAATAATACAAATGAACATAAAACAGAAAGAGACTCACAGAGTTAGAAAACAAACTCATGGTTGTCAGGGGGAAGGGATAGTTAGGACTCTGGCAAGGTCATGTACACACTGCTATACTTAAAATGGATAACCAACAAAAACCTACTGTATAGCACACAGAACTCTGCTCAATGTTATGTGCTAGCCTGGATGGGCCCCAGAGGGGTTAGGGGGAGAACGGATAGGCAAATGTATGGCTGAGTCCCTTTACTGTTCACCTGAAACTATTACAACATTGTTAATCGACTATGAAGTCACTCAGTCGTGTCCGACTCTTTGTGACCCTATGGATGACACAGCCCACCAGGCTCCTCTGTCCACGGAATTTTCTAGGCAAGAATACTGGAGTGGGTTGCCATTCCCTTCTCCATGTCACTGAGATTTTTAAAGTGCACAGAGATCAAGTGTACTAAATGAAAAGTCACAGGGTAGAGCACAAAGTAAGAACTGAAAGTAAAGGAAGGTACATATTAAAATAAAAAATTAAAATTAAGCAAACATAAATATCTGAAAAGAACTGCAAAACAGATTCTTCTGGTACAGAATATTTTTCATTTCAAAAGTTCCTGAATCACTATAGTACACTCTAATGCATGATATAAACCATAAGATATAGCACTGCATAATAATTAAGAGCTCAGGCTCTAGTTGCCAGACTGGGTTTAAATCACACACTTACTCCTGTGTGATCTTAGGGAAATTACCTAACCTCTCTGTGCCTTGTTTGCTCATATATAAAATGAGGACAGCAATTTCCCACAGGAATATAATGAAAATAAAATAAGTTAAAACAAATATTTTATTTAGAATAGTAGATGATACATAGTAAATCATATGATAATAAATCTATTATCACTCAATCTATCAATCTGATTCAACAAACAAATATCAAACTCTGCCCCATATGTTGCTTTTTAAGCAAAGAAGCAAGACATTTTAGAAAGAATCTCATCCAGGAATGATGGAGGGGAAAATAATTAAATGGAAGACATTGGGAAAATAATTATATGGAAGACATCACTCCTTCGCAATGCTAGATAGTGTATTTTTATGCTGTTAATATAGCATTTGTAACTCATTTTTGCATAAAGCTCACACCCACTGAAATTACACCGAGTATTAAAAAAAAAAACAAAATATAACTGAGGAGAGAAAACCTAACAGATCAGATTTTTTTCAACATAATGTTTTCTTTTCCTAAAAATAATGACATTTTAAAACTTTCAAATATCCTATAGGTAAGGTCAAGCATGGTCATATGACACAGAAGGAACAAATCTCTCAGAGTCTTGCTTTTTTATCTGTACAGACAGGTCCTACCTATCTTATGCAACTGTGGAAAGATCAAAGGATTAAACATATATGAAGCAAAATACCATATAATTTAATTACAATTAAATAGAATCATAGCTTAAAAAATACACTCAACAAATCCTGGGTCAAAGTAAATGAAATAAAATATTTTAAGGTTTACATAATATTTTCAAAAATTCAGTTTTAACGATCCTGAAGTCACTTCCCCACTCCTCCATTTCAACATCTCTGGTATGAGAGACGCAAATTATCACTGATGGTGTTTTGCAGCCACTGTAAACCAGGTAACAATTAAGATGTATTTGTTTGGAAACTTTAACACTGTCTGGTAAAAACCACAAAATATCAGGAAAAAAACATATTAAATTTGATTAAAAAAATAAATATATGGCATCACACAAACTTCTTAGCTGCTCAGATATAATCACGATTTACTGTGACATCTATCCGCAGAGCCTGGTGTAGCCTTGTTCTTGAATTTTATACAAATGGAACCATGAAGTCTGTTCTCTTCTGTCTTTGGTTTCTTTTCGGCAATATGTCTGTTGGACTCATCCATGTGATTCCATATAGTAGGGGTTCATTCATTTTTATTGTTGCATAATATTTTATTGAAGAATTACACTATTATACACTCAGCTGAATGGAGCACATCTTGGCTGTTTCTGTTTTTTTGGCTAGCACAAATAACCCAGGAATGAACATTCCTGAGGAATTTTTCTGGCACACGTGAACGCATTTCTCTCAGGTATTTACTTTAGAGGGGAGTTGCTGGATTATACTGTATGCATACTTTCAACTTTTGTAGATTATGCCTCACTGTTTTCCAAAGAAGCTTCTTTTTTCTTCCTTATATTCTGCAAACCTTAGGAACACCGTGCTGCTTGTTCCTACATTAGGTCTCTAGTTAGTTAGTGTTAGTCACTCAGTCATGTCCAACTCTTTGTGATCCCATGGACAGTAGTCTTCGAGGCTCCTCTGTCCATGGAATTCTCGAGGGAAGAGTAATAGAGTGGGTTGCCATTCCCTTCATTAGGCCTCTGTGAAGTGAAGTTAAAGTTGCTCAGTCTTGTCTGACTCTTTGCGACTCCATGGACTATACATGGAATAGAGAATTCCCCCATGGGATTCTCTAAGCTAGAATACTGGAGTGGGTAGCCTTTCCCTTCTCCAGGAGATCTTCCAAACCCAGGGATTAAACCCAGGTCTCCCACACTGCAGGAGGACTCTTTACCAGCTGATCCACAAGGGAAGCCCAAAAAGCCCTGTTATTTAAACCGTACATCATCTTGCTATCCTATCCCTTCTTGTGCCTGCCATGTACTTATATTCTGGACAATGAGATATCCCTGCTCTGTCACTGATGACATGGGCATTTAGCTCAAGTCTTTTTCTCACTGACATCTCCTACAATCGTCCCAGGTAATGTACTTGCTGTGTGCAGAAAAGATCTGGAGAGGAGAATGACTGATCACATGGTATAAAAAGCAGCTACTTGCCAGGAGGAAAATAAAAGTAATCCAGAATAGTGGCTGTTCTTGCAAAACCACATCTGAACAGTTCCATCATATACATTTTAATATTTTTATATAATTTCATAAAGATTACTGTGGTGAAGCTTACCTCTTAATAGATCTGCTGAAAAAAAAAAATCATCTCATTTGTGTTAGGTATTACATGTGGTATCACACAGTATGGTCTCTTCTGGTGGCAATGGCTGAATAGAGATGAACATGAAGTTTACAAAAATCAGCCCCGATTTCACTAATTTGGATGAATCCATGTGTGAACTATTTTTTAGAGAGTGTCAAAAGATTTGGTAATGAAGACAGCTCAAAGGGCATTTGGTAATGTGGAATCAAGAGAGCCACTCGAGTGGGCCTCTTTTTTATCTTTTATCTCCCATGCCATCTCCTTCCCAGAATTTTGGAAAAGGTTCAGGAGAGTGCTCCAGTATATCGTGTAACAAAACCCTTGATGCTATGCTAAAAAAATCATTTTGGATACACTGTTTTCCGTTAACACACAGGACACTCAGTGTGTTCCCTGTGGCTTACTGATAACCTTCACTGAGATAAAGAAACTCATGTTATTTCTTGACCAGGCCCTCTTAAAACTGTTCCATCTCATAGGAAAACCTTCATAATATAATTATATTTAAGGAGAAAAAAGTACACAGAGGAATCAGACAACTGAGGAGTATATGTCTGAGTCTTCGTCGCATTTATCACTTGCTTATCAGAGCTGCGCTTCCCAAGTGGCTCAGCAGTAAAGCATCTGCCCTCAATGCAGGAGATGCGGGGTTTGAGCGGCGGGCCAGGAAGATTCTCTGGAGTAGGAAATAGCAACCCACTCCAGTATTATTGCCTAGAAAATTCCATGGACAGAGGAGCCTGACAGGCTACAGTCCATGGGGTTGCAAGGACTCAGACACTACTGAAAACACACACACCAGAACTGTATCATGAAACAAGTTCACCACGCTCAAGAGATGCCATCTGTGCCCTCAAAATTTGGGTGTTAGGCCATGGCTTTTGACAGGATGGCACATAGCTTGTTGCAGAATGCAATCTGGTGTATACTACTAATTGACTATTTTCTTTGTGGATGTTCTTTGTAAACATTTCACATGCACCTGGTTTCCACACTGTGGCACATTCAAACTCATTGAAGGTGTGGGACTGATTCCCCCTAAATAATTGTCCAGCTTCATCCTATGCCCTTATGACTCACCTCCCCCTTCTTCCTCTCAGCCTCTGACTAAACGATTCCTTAAATGCATTCCCTCCTTCCCATCTCAGGACCTTTCACATATTTTTCTTTTTGCTTAAAAATAACTGCTGTTACTCCAATACCACACTCTTCCCCAAACTAACTCCTATTTATCCTACAGTCTGCATCTTATACATCATTTTTTCAAGGAAATCTTTTCTGAATGCCTGGGTTATGATAGGATCCTCTGTTTATATATACTTGCCTGTAGTCTTTTCTAGCATTTATTGTAAATAATCACTGTTGACCATGTTAACCACACTTTTCTTTAATATTTTCCTTTTGCGCTACGTATAATGATTTTTGTACATTTTTTAAAAAAGAAAAAAATTTTTATTCTTAAAGCTGCATCCAAGAGATTCCACTCTCTGTACAACACACTTGCCCAGCTTTGAGGTATGTTTAGTACAGAGAAAGTCCTCTGGACCTTATTTAACAGTTCATTAAAATATTTCCTAAAAGGTGAAAAAGAAAATCAGTAAACAAAATGAACAGTCATAAAGCGACTACTGAAGCTGAAACTCTAGAATGCACAATCCAGGAAACTTATTTTTTTGCTTTGCTCCAGTCTGATCTTTTGGAAAACAAATTTTGGGCTCCTTAAACAAATAAAAGAATGAAACAGCTTTATACTTACACAAAGGCTAGGAACAAGACTGGATAAATTGACATGTCGTGGTGCAAACATGTGAAGCTGCTGAAGGCAAGATATGGCAGCTGCCTGGACAAGAGAATCTGAATGGTCCTGGGTTATCGCACAACCCACCAAACAAGAAGAACGGATTGTGGAAATTGTTGCTCCATTCCCTAGGAGCAAAGTAAAAGACAATGTAAAATACAATGATTTTATTATCAGTATCACCAAAAATATTCCTAGAAAATAACTATCTTCTAAATAAGCCCTTTCCAAATAAACACACAAAAAAGTATACCTGAAACACCACACTGTAAATTAACTCTATTTCAATCTAAAAAAAAAAAAAACTATGTTGAATTAACATTAACTAGTACATTTGCTCTATCATATGTTTCATACTGCAACTATTAAAAATCACTATAAAAAATGCCCTTACTTTTTTTCCCCTTACATTTTAACAGCTTACATTTTATCAAGCAAATAAACTCTATAGAACAAGAGTCAGCAAACTTTTCTTAAGAGGGCCAATATTTTTTATTTTGCTTGCCAAGAGGCAAAATCCACACTACTCTATGAGGGAAGTGCCTATATAACCACTTATAAACAATTCTCACCTCATGGGTTGTTTAAAAAAAAAAAAGACCAAACAACCAAGTATCTGACAGATTTGGCCCATGGATCATAGTTCATTTGCCTAACCTGCTTGACCCTGTTATAACAAAGTCATCCCTTAAATTCCTCTCTTGAAAGCCAACGTCAAAAAAGAAGTTTCTTATTAAAGGATGCAACGTACAGCATAGAGAATACAGTTAGTAATACTGTGATAATTGGACATGGAACAACAGACTGGTTCCAAATAGGAAAAGGAGTACGTCAAGGCTGTATATTGTCACCCTGCTTATTTAACTTACATGCAGAGTACATCATGAGAAACTCTGGACTGGAAGAAACACAAGCTGGNGGGAGGCCTGGCGTGCTGCGATTCATGGGGCTGCAAAGAGTCGGACACGACTGAGTGACTGAACTGAACAGATAGTTACTAGACATAACGTGGTGATCAATTCATAATATATACAAATGCTGAAATACCAAGTAGTACACCTGAAATGAATATAATAGTGTATATCAACTCTGCTCCAATCAAAATTTTAAAAGGAGTCACTTTTAAGATAAATAACCCTCTTTCTGATGGTTTTGAAAACAAAAATTCTGTAAAATATATACAAATGATTTCAAAACACAACAGTTTATGAATGACAATAATGCATCTTAGATTAACCTAGCTTTATACTTATGCTCTGATAAACTATATTGTCTTTTAAGCCTATCATTGTTTCCTTTGGAAGAGCTAGAACATTCCTTATTCTCCAGTTCTTTGTTCAAATAACAGTACCACTTCTATGATAAAATAATGTCAAATCCTATTTTCCTAATAAGATTAATGGCAATTTTTAGCAGAGATAGGAAAAATAAACTGTGTAGTATTACATACTGTCTAGATAAAATTAGTTGCCAAATATAAGTGATTTAAAATTTTTACCAATGCAAAAAAAATTTTCCTTTATACATACAAAGACCAAACAGCTTCCCTAATGGTTTAGTGGTAAAGAATCCACCTGCGAACGCAGGAGATACGGATTGGATCCCTGGGTCAGGAAGATACCCTGAAGATGGAAATGGCAACCTACGCCAGTAATCTTGCCCAGGAAATCCCACAGAGGACTCTGACAACTACAGTCCACAGGGTCCCAAAGAGTTGGACATGACTTAAGAGACTGCACATACACACTTACCCACAGAGACCAAACAAGGAAATCACAGAGTCACACAAGAGTCACATTCTAGTCTGAAATGCACAGGCCTCACCATCATATCAGAAAGCACTTGGTAGACACCTATACTTAATCAAGGGCACATATTTATTCTCTCTATATACCTGTGATATTCACTGGAAGAAAGAAATATCGACCTTCTCAAAGAGGGCACTGAGTCCAAGATAGAGACATGTAAAATCTCGTATTTTTCAATTCCTAGCATTCCTTCTTAAGATCCTTTCTTTTTTCACTTCCCTCTTTTTTTTTTTTAAAGTAACTGTCTGAATGGAGGCAATGAAGCATAGTAGTTAAGAATGCAGGCAAACAGGCAAAGGAAATTTACCTGAGCTTGACCTCTGATTGCAACCACTCATTGGCGGGTGTCTGTGTGTGTGTGTCTNAGACATGTAAAATCTCGTATTTTTCAATTCCTAGCATTCCTTCTTAAGATCCTTTCTTTTTTCACTTCCCTCTTTTTTTTTTTTAAAGTAACTGTCTGAATGGAGGCAATGAAGCATAGTAGTTAAGAATGCAGGCAAACAGGCAAAGGAAATTTACCTGAGCTTGACCTCTGATTGCAACCACTCATTGGCGGGTGTCTGTGTGTGTGTGTCTCTGTGTGTGTGCTCAGTTGTGCATAGCCTGACGGCTCCTCTGTCTACGAAATTTTCCCAGCAAGAACACTGGAGTGGGTTGCCACTTCCTTCTCCAGGGGATCTTCCGAAGAGGGACTGAACCTGCGTCTCCTGTGTCTCCTGCATTGGCAGGTAGTTTCTCTACCACTGTGCCATCTGGGAAGCGCTCACTGGCTATATAATATATATAAAATCTTGGGAAAGCGCTTAACCTTTCTCAGCCTCATTATTTCATCTGTAAAATGGAGAGATATACCTTTATCAGGATTGCTGTTAGAATCAAATGAGATAATATGTATAAAAAGCTAGACTCACTGAAAGATCTAATAAATAGTAGGGGGAAAAGAGAAAGCTCTGAAAGTAGCTCATATATTTTTCATAAATTCACAATAATTTTCTGACTGGAGTGCTTAAGTTAACCATTTGTAGAATTATTTCAGTGGAAGTACATGGTAAGAATTTGGGCCTTAGGATCACAAATCTGCTACTCCTCAGTTGAATGACTCGAGGCAAGTTACTTAACTTTACTGAGTTTAATTCCTGAGAGAAAATAATACATTTCTTAGAGTTAAGAAAACAAAAAAGTGAAGCTAGAGTCCATGAAGACAAGTGGATGGCACTCCAGGCCAAAGGAACTCCTTTCACCTTTGACTTCATAGGGCTCCAAGTAACATTTTAACTTAGGTGTTTTCTCTGCTCAAAAGTTCAAAAAGCATCTTCATATCACAGGTTTCTTAAGGGGAGTAAATAAAATAGCACACATAAAAAGGAGAGCTCTGGGTTTTCAGTAAATTGCCAGTGCATAACACACAGAAATTATTATTATAAGATTTCTTTAGGCAATGTGAAGGTAATATTCAGAAAGCTGAAAGATAGTTATTATCTGTGTTATCCCTTTAGCTTAAGATGAAGTTACTCACCTTGTAGTTCAGGTCCAACAGTAGTTATTATAGCACCCAAGCATCTACCCAAACACTGATGGACTTCTGTATGTGAGGGTGGAACTGTCAACAGCAAGGTAAGAACTAGAGACAATGTTGGCTCTACATATCCACGATACATCGGGCCACTAGAATCCACTATCAAAGCAAGCGAGTGAAGGGACCAAGTCTGGAATAAAATATAATTTTATTTTATTGTAAACAGTATAGTGAACTGATATTTTAACTTGAATTTTCATAATATTAATACTTTCATTTTTAATGAATAGAAATATTTTAAAATATATTCCTTAAATGAGTAAAGGTCCACACATAAGCTACTAGTAGCCAATGACCAAAGCAACCGATACACAAATGCTATGTTTAAAGTTCCTTTGCAGTGTGACTTTAAGCGTCAGGGAAAAAGTTTCATTGATGAACTCATTTCCTCTATTATAAATACATGCATTTCACAATTCCCAAAAAGAGAAACTTATGTAATAAGAGTTTAATTTAGTGGATGCTAAGGACATCCGATATGGCTTTACAATTTTGCTAAGAAACTAGCCTGAAATAAAACCATGACCACACCAATGTTCTGTAGTACTCAGATCTATTTCTCAAGCAATGACACTCACATAACAGCTCTTCAAGTCACCGAATCTTTTCAGGCTCTAATTTATGTTTACTAAGCACATAGAATCTTAGTGGCTAATAGTATTTGCAAAATTAACCTGGAGCAATGCACTGTAATCAGCACAGACTTAAGAAAATGAAAAATCCTTTAAGCTGACCATACCCACGTTAAAGAAAGTACCTTTTAAAAAAAAAAAAAACTCTCTACTTTATTACCAAAGACACACTCTCAGACACCTCATTTAGTTCTCAATTCTTAAGAGATTTTACCTATACATATTTTTGAAGCCACGGTGGATTGACTGAAGAGCAGTTAAAGGTCCTGCTTCATACAGTTCACACCTTGGGGATCTGGCTGGGTTTGGGCTCTCATTTCCTTCCTGTTCTCAGTAAAATCACCCTTCTTCGCCAGGGCTGAAGCCTCACCTTTTCCATGAGGTCTTCTTAGGACCCCACCACAGCCCAGGCGTTCTGCTGACTGAAGTGCTTCGGCACCACTGCT
Organism: Neotragus moschatus; assembly: GCA_006410615.1. Taxonomy (NCBI): domain Eukaryota; kingdom Metazoa; phylum Chordata; class Mammalia; order Artiodactyla; family Bovidae; genus Neotragus; species Neotragus moschatus. The sequence goes on from SJYA01001604.1 coordinate 290,179, forward strand.
GCCATCTGCCTCCTTCTCCAGTTTCTGAGCACCTCATTTATAGAACTCTCTTCGTAGGTTTTAACTCGAGTGCCTTGCCTGTAATAGGTTTGGGCTTTGCTGCAGTGAAGGAGCATGTAGCAGGTAAGTGCAGGAGAGATGGAGGGTGCTGTTGGTTGGCTTTCCTAACTCAACTGCAGCCTTACTAGAAGCCTCTCTGTGTCAAGGAGAAGGATGCAGGGAGGCACCATCTATGCGGGGAAGCCTGGACTGCAGCGTCTGGAAGGCTCTGAGTGGGTGTGTGGGCTGCCAGTCCACTTACAGAAGGGATATGAAGGCCGTCTCAGCACCCTTTCTCTGGTCCCATTCCATTTCTACTCTCTTGGTCTTTAGGACATAGTGCGAGAAGCACAGAGTATGTCCTAACAGATAGCGAAACTGCCTTCTCCCTTCTTCTTTTCATAAGTCAAAATCATCTGGTCCAACTTTCTCATTCCTCCCAGCAGAGAGGGAAACCAGTACCTTTTATTTTTGCTATTGGCATCTCCAAAGGAGAGTTGCACTCCTGAGCCGAGGACACAGAGGTCTCAACAGAGAAGTTTCCCAACTTGACAATGTGGTAGGAAAAAAAAATCTATACCTTACTTTCTACTACTTGTCAATCTACTCCAATCCTAGGAAATCAAGCAACCTGAGTTGGGCAATTATGTATAGAAACTACAACTACTGAGAAAAGTAATAGGAATATAGCAGCTTGAGGGAGGAAGACCAGAATACATATTTTGGAGAAAAAAATTAATGGAAGAAGAAAAGAAAGTATTTTAATAAAACTATAGCAAGGATTTTTAAGGAAATATAATTAAAGTACAAAGGAGAAGTGTTTTTTAAAAAAAAATCCAGGATTTATATTAAATGTTTAGTAGAAAGCTAGAAAAAAAAGAATAATTATTATTAAATACTGGAGAAGGGAAATGGCAAACCACTCCGGTATTCTTGTCCGGGAAATCCCAAGGACAGAGGAGCCTGGCGGGCTACAGTCTATGGGATCACAAAAGAGTTGGACATGACTGAGCAACTAAACAACAAATTATTAATATACAAAAATCTTTACTTTTTCAATTGGAGGCTCAATTGGAAGATTATCTTGTAACACATAGTGAAAACACAAAAAACTTAAAATAATGAGGAAAAAGACAAGAGGCTCAATATGCAAATAAGTACCAGAAAGTGAAAAAAGAGAAGATAAACTTATACACTATTTGATGAAATTTCTAAGCTGCAAGGAGATAGAGGGAAAATGCTAGTAAACCAAAATGTAAGGTTATAAACATATAGACATATTTCAGATAAGTTACTTAGCAAAATAAATAAAAAGCCAGGGAAAAAGACAGCAATGATGTCTATAAGCTGTATTATGTTAGAAATTTATTATCAATACATAAACCGAAGTCTTTTGGGAGTGGAAAATATATGCACAGCATAAAAGAAGAAAATGTATTTATCACTAAAGATTTATATCTGGATATTCAAAGCTACACTGCAGAAAAACTTTACAGTATTTGTATGTCAGTTAATTTGATTATTGGCTTTTATGTTATCTTCTACATCTTAAAGAACATATTTGAAAGCTTTTATAGATAGCTGATAAAAAAACTGAGATGTTAATATCTGTGGAAATTTAACTCAAAAAATTAAGCTACTATGAGACTCTCACATGCAACCCAAAAAAATACCAAGACATTTATGAATAATGAAAAAAAAAAGGACTGTGTGCGAGGAACAGTATATCCAACCAAATATCATTCAAATTTGAAGATTAAATAGAGTTCTTTTATTTCAGTTATGCAAGGAATCAAAAAACACACCACTCAATAACCCTTCTCAAGACTGTTATTGTTAAAGGAAGTTTTCCTATCAAGTAAAAACAAAGTAAGAACTGAGATCTCAACACAGGAGTTGAAGATACAAAAAAGAAACCACTATTCAACAACAAATCTCTAGTGATTACAACTGAATACATGTATACAATAACTTGACTGTGAAGTATAATTTTTGAGTTAGGATTCTTAACACAGAAGAGACCTTAGACAGAACTGAAGAATGCTACCATACTATTCTTGTGCAGATGAGAACCGAAACAGCAGCTTTGAGGGAATGTACGTGATCTGCATTATAGTGAAATGTCATGTCACAGGAACGAATCATGTGAAGCAGTCACTTACAGGAGTGTGGTTTTAAGAAACTAAAGCAAGAGAGGGCTGAGGAAAAAATGAAGACAAAGGAAAGAAAACTAGCACTGACTCTTTGACATAAAAGAAGCAAGCAGCATCTCCTTAGGTAAAATAATTTACAGTTGTGTTCTTTTCTTGCAGACTACTGTGGAGACAGTGTTTAAAAAAAAAACAATGGCATAGACTCTTTTAAGGGGCAAGATTATTTCATTTGTGTTTTTAGTTCTTCGGGGACATTTGTGCTTTATAGCTGGAAACATTTTCCAAGAAGTCAAAGCAAACTAATCCTGTAGACTAAGAAGCCTCCGGTGGATTTGGAATCCTTTTCTGATGGGGAAGGAACCCATCTATAAACACACCAGCGCCAGGCAATAATGGCAATCAAACTTGTCTCTTCTGTCATTATCTGAGTCCCAATATGAAGCTGGTGAGTTGAAAGCTACTGGATTCACATACTTGATATTTTTTGGTGCATCAAGGTGAAATAGCAAATCAAGAATACAGGATATCTTCACACACATGAAGTTTTTGCCTCTTACTGTAATTAAATCTATTTTTGTATAAAATATTTGAAGAGAAAGAAAAAATGAAATTCAAGGAGTATACTTGAAGATTCAACCCATGACCCTGTACCTGGGTTAGGGTATTAGAGGAGAGAAAGAAAGGTTATTAAAAGAAATTTGATCCATCTACCAAATGTAAGGAAATACAAAGACGAGGAAACATTTACCAAGGATAATAAATTAAAAAAAGTAACGATCCTTGAAGGAATGTACAGAATGGGTCAAATTCCCAGAATAAGATAGACTTTAGGATTAGGTTCAAATACAAAATCCTGTTATACACTCATAAAACAAAATGACGGAGAAAGAACCTAAAACATTTTCCTTAACAACTCATCAAAATCATTACCATTTTTTAGAAATAAATTTTCCTACAAATAATATTTTCAAATTTCATAATAAAAACTTGATATCCTACCTGGACTTCAGAGGATGTTCCATCCTGCGCCAGAGCCAACAAAATGCTGACACTGGTCTTCAGATGTTGTCCTGAGCCGATACCACCAACGTAACGATGCAAACAGCCCAGAGCCAATGAGTGGCCGGTTCTGGACACAACGTCTCGAGCTGACTTCAACCTGGAAAAGAGTCATGCTTCAGGGATTGTTTCTTCTCTTTCCCTATGGCAACAACAAGCTTATGAATCACACAATAAAAGGGATCTATTCTGGAAATCAGAAAAGATTACAATCATGATTACTTCTTTCTCTACTCATTAACAAACGTTAGAGACCTAATTTAAAATGGCTAAAATCACACATTTCACTGAATAAAAGCCTATTTTCATTTCAGAGTAAACATGAAAAAAAAACTACAACTTCAGAGTTTTTAATATTAATTATTCCTTGAAAATACAAGAGCCATTTGAAATATATTTTAACCACTGGTGCTTTCAATAAAAGACAAATAAAGACAAAAAGACTATGACATAATCATGTACCAACATAGTTACTGTTAGAGAAGATGAAAATCTCACAAAGAACAAAGCTCCTAAAGTAGCAAAGAAGCCTAGAAAGCAACCTTGACTATATTTTCAAAACTGTATTACTAAAAAAAAAAAAAAATGTATTATAACTCTCAATAAACCATCCATAATACATTCATAAAAGTGAAATAAAGTCAAGGGATAAAAAACCATCCCAAGACTCTGGCTGGTTAGTTTGCCTACAGCAAAGAAAAATACAAATGCTGTCAAGACAGAATAGACACTGGAAATGTAGCGATGAAAGGCGTGAACTAAGTGCATCCAGAGCACTATTTTTTTTCCGACCACACCACATGGCATGTAGGATCTTCCCTGACCAGAGACTGAACCTGATCCCTCTGCACTGCGAGTGTGGAGTCTTAACCACTGGACTACCAGGGAAATCCTTTAGCAATATTTCTAATATATTATATCCTTGGATAAGGAGTCTTTCTCACTCTATACCTCAGTTTCTCCAGCTGTAAAACAAAATATTATCATTACTCCTATATAGCAGCTGTTTTGAGGAATGAAAGAAGAATGAATGACACCTGTGCATTCTAAAGCATTACACAGATTAGAAAGCTTCCTTCACATGGTTACTTTTCAAAGTTCATGCCAGCGAGCTAAAATGAAAGCTGAGCCAATTTTGTCAGTAATAATTATATATTCAATAAAGTAAATTATCTAAGATATAAGAATATACATTTCCCAGAGGTGTCAAAGTGAGAATGCTGCCTAATAATTATAATACTACATGGAGATTTTATGACAAATCCCAGTTTCAGATAAATTAAAATGTGAAAAGAAATGGGTAACTTAAAATCTATGTAATAACTGATTTTAGATCATAATAACTTATTTGGAAAAGCTATGAAACTAAGCATTGAGAATACCTGAAAACCATTAACCGGACAGGTATGAATATGAATGAAATGTCCTTGTGTTTCACCAGAATTGATATGAAACAGATGATAGGTATTGAAGACACATAAATTAAAACCCCTGGTCACTAAAGAAAAATTAACCATTCAAGAGTTTTCCAAAGAAATAAATTCCAATTTTACCTAATAATAACAGAACACAAACCATGAAATAGGTAGTTAAGATTGGTTCTTTTAAAATATCTTTAACAAAAGTTGATTTCAGGATCAATGAGAGACACTTGAAAAGGTAAAGCTAATCTATCACTAGAAAATAACTGAAGCCATCCTGCAGAAGACTAAGTGACGGGGAATATTTTGACTGTATTCTGCCCACTTATATTATCCTTAGTGAGTCAAGCGATAACACTGGGGCATTATCCTCAACCCACCAAACTGTGCCACTTGTGTGTGAAGACAAGGACAACAATTCTCAGATGCAGAAGAGTTCAGAAAACACTTCTTTAGAATTACTACTTCACAACCACTGCTTCTCCCAATCTCTCTCCTGTTAATCACGATGTAGTTGAGTATAATTAATACTCAAGACATACCATATTTAAGAATGATTAGTTTACATTACTCAAGTGTTAATTCCTACCCACTCTTGATTTTCAACTGCTCTACTTCAGTACTTGATTAACAACCAACAGTCACTAATAACTCTATTTACCATCTTAATCACATTTATTTGGATCTCTGAGGTCACTCTTTTAAATGCCACAAAATTCTTAAAAACTAATACTAAATATATCCCGTTTCAGAAATAATTTAAATAATGATAAACTTAGTAATAGTTAGAAAAAGAATGGCTTGTCCAAAAAGTGAAATATTAACAGAAAGAACAATGGCAATGGTGGGGTGAGGGGAGCAGAAATGAGAGAAAAGAACGTCAAAGCACCTCTTTAAGAGCAAAGTAGACATAATTGAGAGAAACCCTTACTAACAACCCTCCTGATTTCATTATATAACATTCAAGAGCTGAAAAAGAAACTCACACCACATTGAAAGCCTGTACCGTGTACAAAATACATGGTCCGGTTAATAATAACTATGGATTAACTAAACGACATCATTGACTATGAGAGAAAATTACTTGTTGATAGGGAGACTCACTTGTCAAAGCTATATTGGGCCATTCTAGCAATAAAAGTTGCTTCTCCAACCACCTGAGCCATTCTTCCAAGAGCTTCCCCTGCTGCACATCGTAAGATGGGGTTTGGATTGTCCAGAGCCCCCATAACCAGTGTCAGAGCAGATTTACGAACTTCCTCTGGTCCTAAAGTACTTTTGTTTTCAGCGAGGCCCTATGGTTATTAAAAAAAAAAAAAGGACTGAAATATTTGTAAATTAACATCTTCACAAATTACTCTCTTCAGCCAGCTTTCCCATGCATATACTATGCTTAGAATTAACACCTTTTAAATTGACAGCAATCATTTTCCTAAACATGATTTCAGAACATGATATGTAACATAGTTACAGCTAAATCAGCCCTAAAACCAACAATCCCTAGGAGTGTCTCTACCAAAGACACATACTTAAAAGTTGTTTTTATATATAAAAGACACTGTATACAGTTGTTAATAACAACTGTTATTAACTGATTGAAATTTATCATTCTAACTTTAAGGAAAGAAAAAGGCCTGATGAAAAAGAAACCCTGATACGTTTATATAAAAATGCCAGAGACAATAATTATGTCACAAAGAGTATATCCAATAGATACTTAAAGACAAAATAAGGTAAGAATAATCAGTAAATGAACGTCGGTTGCTCAGATGGTAAAGAATCTGCCTGTAATGCTGGAGACCCAGATTCGATCCCTGGGTTGGGAAGATCCCCTGGAGGAGGGCATGACAACCTACTCTGTTATTCATGCCCAGAGAATCCCATGGACAGAGGAGTCTGGTAGGCTACAGTCTATGGGGTCGCAAAGAGTCAGACATGACTAAGTGACAAAGCATGAATGCTGACAAAGTCTCTTCATCATACTAAAGGTTAATGTCTCTGGTTCTAGTTATACTTACTGTCCTGGAACTTAAAGTTATTTATTTACTTGAGGCCAAAAATCTAAGTCATGCTGCCTAGGGAAAGTGTCAACGACAGCAGAGCCATTAGCGAGCACACCTATGAATAGAAGTATACTGTACAGAAACATGGTTGTTCGCTAGCCTTCCAGCCACTGAGGGGACCAAGACCACCCCGCTGCTTTTTAAAAAAACTCAGAGGTTGGTAGCTGACAGTCTCTAAAAAGGACATATACTAATGATTATATAAATGGCACAAATCTTTTTTGCATAACCAGTGCCTACATCCCTTTCCCTGAAGTTTACAAAATATGATTTAATTCATGCCCATTTAAACTTTTTACCTGTTGCCCTTTTATTTTAAAACAGTAATATCTTAATATTACCATATTATAGATTAATAACTTAATATTATAAATTATATAATAGTCTTGGTATGCCTGAATTACTATATTAAAGGTATTAGTTAAAATCTCAGTTTAGAACATTTACTATGTTTTAAAAGTAAATACCTTCAGTGCGCTAAGTACAGCTGTAAAGATATTAAGCTGCACCGCTTGCTGGCGAACACCTTTGGCTTGTTTAACACATTCAGCGAAGTGATCCAACATCTGTAATCTATAATAGAATAAAGATTACATTAGCAATACTTTTTACTCAAATATGGCTCAAAACACAGGGATAAGACACGCTGTTTAACAAATAATGCCCCATGCTATCACTTCTCTATTTTCATTCCCTGGTCTAAACCAGTCCGCCCCTTCTTTGAATTAATAGAAAAACAGGAAACAACTAACTGGCACAACACAAGAGACTAATATTAAGTTTCAATCAGCAAAATAAGGCCATAATCTGAGTCATCTTCAGTGTGCAACAGAGTAGATGCTCAAGGTCTCTTGAACAGAATAACTATCATTAGCTGTGCATCTCTGTGGAAGATTTTTAGGTTGGAAATTTTAAAATGTTCACACATTGAAGAAAATAGTATTTCATGTCCTGTTTTTGGAAGCTAATTGGAGTTTCTTTTTTTTAAATATTTAGCTTGGTCACTTTTGTTAAATGTGAAAAATCAGAGGTGAATTGGTTGTTTCACTCTTTTTTAAAAATGAGACAGTTACCCCTCTTCCTCAAATCACAGTCATTTGAGACTATTCTGATTAAAGAGAATGAGGTCACATCAGATTCTCCTAAAAAGAAATGGAGTGGGGCAAAGGAATCTAGAGGAATTTCACTGGAAGGGTTTAAGCTCAATTATAAAAGGCCACAGGTCTCACATCAAAGCATTCTTCAAACACCCAACAGGAAGATGCCATCTTTCCCCGAGGAAGAACCCCAGTCTTTTAGAGGAACCTCTAAGAGGTTCTTAGAGGACACCAGTTCGGGCTGACATGCGCACACCTCTCTGACACTGACCCACATCTCTGGTGAGGAAGCAGGGTACTGTCCACATTGCTTTCCGGGAGACACCTAAGAAGATGTGTATGTGCTCCAACACAGCCATCAAACATCGCATGCCTACAACTGATCTCAAATGCGCAACTTAAAAAAAAGGTTTCCCCTTCTATAAAGTATTTATTTCTTTTAATTTGAAAAATATCAAGAAAAAGTTACTACCTAGGAATAACCGCTGAACATTTTTACACATTTTAAAATCAAAACTGCAACACTTCTTGTCTTTTACATTCTTCATTTAACATTATATAATGACCATTTGCTGATATCAAAACATTGTCTCTGTAAAACATACTTCAGACTATTGACTTTCCATAATGTATTCACTGATTCCTCCATCCCTGGATATTTATGTTATATATTATATTTTTGATAGAATTATCTATTTTTACTTCATCTTGTTTCACAAAAGTGATTTAATAAAGTTAAGATAATCCTGGATTCTAGTTACAGCTTTCACAACTAGCTGTATAATTTTTGGCAAACCACAAGCTCTCAGACCTAGATTTCTTTAGTTTTAAAACAACAACATTAAAATAGATGCTTCATAAGATTCTTTCACTTTTAAGTCTTTAACATTCACATAGCAACCAAATGTTCTTGAAGATATCTGGATAAAGTAAAGTTCCATATTTAAAATTCTCCCCTCAAGTTAAAAAAACAATTAATCAAATAACCTACATATGTAAATACATGCTATCTTTTCTATACAAATACAACAATGTTCTTGAGGCATAGTTTTTAAAACCTGAACTATCTGTGAAAATTTTACATTAATTCATTTTTAGTCCTTCTTCTGAGAAAAATCACTATAAGCATAAAGCACCTAAAAGTTAAGTACAGTATCTGTGGACATAAAGCATAGGAAACTAAAATGCTCCCATTAAGAAAAGAATCAGTTACTTTAGTGTTTCAATTTCCAGATTTTAAAATCTGACAAATGTTACATTAGGAAGTAGACTTCTCATCCATTTATTTTCTCAGTAACAAAATCAAAAAACTTGGAAAACTGCTGTCCCTAACTGAAGAAAGATACAGGCAACCATACTATGCCTTATAAACTGGCAAACAAATTATTACAATGAAAATTTTGTTGTATAAGACCTGGTCCACAATACATTAGTTATTAGATGCCAGAACATGGGCTCAAATCTGAAAAACAGTTTCAAATTATGTGGAGTCTGCATGCAATTTATGTTATTATGTTTGTGAGACTACCGTTTGAACAATTTTTTTTTTTTTTTTTTTGGCATCCAGAATATACTTTGGAAACTTTTACACTGATACCAAAGACAGGCAGACACTACAAGAAAATTACAAATACGAACACTGACATAGAAATCTTGAACAAAATATAAGCAAACTAAAGCACTACATTAAAAGGTTTATATACTATGACCAAGTGGGATTTATTCCTGGAATCTGAGAATGGCTCAACAGACAAAAATTAATCAATGTAATATATCACCTTAACAGAATGAAGGAAAAAACCCCAAATCATCTCAATTGATGCAATAAAAGAATAACAAAATTCCACATCTTTTCACAATAAAAACACTTAACAAATGAGAATCGAAGGAAACTCATTGGCTGGGAAAATCTACTACTTAAAAATAATTTATATTTAATTATAACTGTATACTAACCGGTGTTTAAAAGAAACATGAGGAAATACTACACCAAAAAGAGCCACAGAAGCGTCAATGACTGAAACACCAAGGGGAAGAGGCCCAGGCACAGCTTCTCCAGCAGGTATTCGTAAGTAAATGGAGGATGGGTCATGCTCCAGAGCCCCACTCCCAGATGCACTGTTCGGCTGGAGCTGCAAAAAGAGGACATAAAAATCATTTGAAATCTACTTTAGGAAATTCACTTACCAAGTACTGGGCATGAAAAGTAAAACAGAGGAGGAGAGAGAAAAGGTAATAATAAAAGAACAGAATGATTAACTATGGACATGTTTAAATAGAGAAGTATGTAATTTGGCTATCTAAAAAAAGTCACAACAGTTGATATAATTTTTTTTTAATCTTGTTCATTCTAAAACATTTTTATAGTACCCACCTTAAAATGTGTAAGAAAAATAACATCAGGAATAACTTAAACCCACAAAAAAAGTTTTTTAAAGTGACCTTTAGAAACTTTTAAAAAAGTACATATGAAACAATGTATTCAGTGGGCAAAAAAGGTTTTAAATCTTCAGTCTACTAAATTTTATTCCTCTCTAATCTGTTACAAAATAAACTAAACCGAAACAGAACACCAACAACCAAAAAGCTAGTCAAAACTGATCTTTGCAAAAGCAGCCACAGGATACCTAAACACACAACCTATTAAATAAAGACAACTCACCCAGTTCTAACTATTGCTGCTTACCTTTTCTCCTTATTTATCTACCACTAACTGCAGCCATGAAATTAAAAGGCGCTTACTCCTTGGAAGAAAAGTTATGACCAACCTAGATAGCATATTCAAAAGCAGAGACATTACTTTGCCAACAAAGGTCCATCTAGTCAAGGCTATGGTTTTCCCTGTGGTCATGTATGGATGTGAGAGTTGGACTATAAAGAAAGCTGAGCGCCGAAGAATTGATGCCTTTGAACTGTGGTGTTGGAGAAGACTCTTGAGAGTCCCTTGGACTGCAAGGAGATCCAACCAGTCCATTCTGAAGGAGATCAGCCCTGGGATTTCTTTGGAAGGACTGATGCTGAAGCTGAAACTCTAGTACTTTGGCCACCTCATGCGAAGAGGTGACTCATTGGAAAAGACTCTGATGCTGGGAGGGATTAAGGGCAGGAGGAGAAGGGGACAACAGAGGATGAGATGGCTGGATGGCATCACTGACTCGATGGGCGTGAGTCTGAGTGAACTCTGGGAGTTGGTGATGGACAGGGAGGCCTAGCGTGCTGCGGTCCATGGGGTCGCAAAGAGTCGGACACGACTGAGTGAATGAACTGAACTGAACTGAAGAAGATATTTTTAAATGTCTTAAGAAAGACAAATGAAAAGTAAACCTTAGTCTACAATATTTTATTTTAAAACGACAATGTATACTAGTACCATTGTTTATCAATCAAGCTAGTAATCAATTCAATGTATAGTTTACTACCTGGTCTTCAATTGATTTATGATCAGTTTCTTGAAGCCAGGACCCAAGCAGAACACTATCATCATAGTGGCAGAGAGATCTGAGGAGGGAAGTAGTTGTGTTGGCTGAGTTGTCAGTCAAAGTGAATTCTGCCACCAGTTCTCTAAGAAGTGCGTTGAAAGAGCCTATAAAACAGAACTTCAGATCAGATAAAAAATAATACTTTTTAAGAAGATGACAATCATTACCTACAAAGAGCGGCAATATGTTCAATAGAAGTAAAATAATTAAATCCCCATTTCCTTTTTTGAAAAACCAGTATTAAATGTTTCATTGCTGGTTTTAATACATAATAATGGCACTTCTTCATTATTGCATTGTGCCTTTTAGTTCAAATTATTTAAATAAACAACTCAAATCCAGGAAAAGTTCATTTTAAACATGTTAAATGTGATTATTATTTACTATTAATTACTCAATGATGTGCAAACACTGAACCAGAGCATATCAAAATTCTCAGGCATGTTTGCACTGGTATATAAACATTTTATGTCATTTAACTTCTGCAAAAGTACATTAATATTCTCCCTCCAGATTCCTAAATTATTGGCTATATAACAACAGGATAGTCATCAAAAGCATAGACTCTGAATATGAACAAGCTGGGTTTGAATCGAAGCTCTGCTACTACCTCCCAGACCCGTGCAAGCTACACAACCTCTAAGTACCCAAGATTTTTCACCTTTACACAAAGCTATATTTTAGCCTCATAAGGTCTGTCGTTAGAGTCAGATACCAATACTTACAAAGGGCTTAGGATGGGACCTGGAACACAGCAGTGCTCAACAAGTGTTAGCCACTCGGTATGACGAAAAGGAAAATGGTGGCCTTCCTTTGCATAGTGAGTCAGTGAGGTAGCCAGGGTCAGAACTCTATGATACTATGAAGAGCTAGAAAGGTATACTGAAGAATTTTTATTAAACATCCACAAATTTTACTTACCTTCGTAAGTTTTTGGAGGTAACAACGCCAAGATATCATAAAGCCGTAAACGGACCATGGCAGCACTAGCTTTCAGATGAGCTCCATGGGCTTTAATTACAGAAGGAATGCTAAAATGTCAAAAGTATAATTCGTATCAGCTTATTAGAATAAGCAGTACTTACAAACATTCTTTTCCAGTCAAATTAATGTGATATCTAGATGATATCCAGACGATATCAAAGTACCATCAAAGTACACTGATAAGTATTATGTTTTTGTTTTATTCTGTGACTCTTAGTAACAGAAACACTATAAAACAATTTTATTTCAATCTATATCACTATAATTTTTAAAGTCACTTTACATGAAGTTTAGTACATTTTCTATATGACAGCATAGGGAATTATAAAACATGGCAATTTTTAAATATATAAAAATTGGATGTTAATGTGTTCGAATTGCCTACTTACTGTGACATCATAGTCATGGCACATTCAATAGGGGTCATCAATTTTCTAATCACATCTTCAGTTAGGAGTTCAGGACAATGTGCAACAAAACTCCTCATTGCTAGATAAAAATTTTAAAAAGACTGATTTGAAACAGCTTTTGTGAAGACGAACAATTTATAAAGTTATATAAAGGTTCCTAAAATTTTTAATTATTACAAAACATCAGGTTCTAAAACAAGGTCAAACCAAAAGAAGAACCAACTGCAACAACAGAGAAAACTCATCAGAAAAGGCTAGAAGAATGGACAACAGAAGCAGGGGAAGGGGAGATGTCTCTTAAGAGGATTTCCGTGAGAGAGAACTCAGAGGTCTATGACCCCATGTGAATTCAGATGACTGAAAAAGAAAGCTGTTTCAGAAGAGAACCAGGAATGGACATCATGCCCCAGTGAGCAGAGTATCTTTGTTGTCTCTTTAGCAGTAGAGCTACCATCTCTCAGATATATGTGCACAAAACTGACACTCTGCCCTGCAGTGTTTATGGTTAAGCGCACATCCATCTCCCACAGTTTGGAAAAAGAAGTACTTTTCATCTTCAAATAAAGTAAAAAAACAAAAAAGGATAATCACTCAGTGTAATTTTAGTTCCCAAATAAAACAAAACTTGAGCCTTTCCTATAAGTTGCTGACTCCCAAACAAAAACAACTTTATCTCACACTTCTTGAAAATGCTGATATCTAAAAAATGTATCAACTTTTGCAGATATGATAGGAGAAAACAGCTATTTGTATGAAAAGACTAACTGTAAACTCAGTAAACTTGGTAATCTTGAGTTTCTTTTTCCTTTAAATAAGCACTGGGTTTTTTTACATGATGACTCAGTGCTTCTTCAAGTGGAAGACTGCAGTAACTGGGAGTTAAGAGGCCTGGATTCTAGCTCCTGTTTGATCACAAACTCTAACCTCCTTTTCAAAGACTTAATTTCATTTTTACTACAAAATTAGTAAACTGGTATAGACTATTTACAAAGTTTTTTCTAAATGTAAAAGTCTACAAACTCATCATTATTTATTAAAATAAAAAACTGAAGCAATGATTTACCTTCACAAATATTTTAGTAAGAAAATAATATTGTGAAAGTGCAATCCCTTCAGTTCTTACCACATAAAGCTCCAGCACGACCTTCCAATGTTACCTGCCAGGTAAAAGAATCTCCTCGGGCCTTCTCAGCCTCCAATTCCTTTAAAGAACGAGGGAAAACATTTCTCCACAATAACAACATCTTGGGTAGATGGTAACGAACAACAGACGGTCCTAACCAAGAAAATGGGAATACAAAACCATAGTATATGTAACACTACAAAAAGAAAGTCATAGAAAAGAGCCCCAAATAAGCTTTAACAATTATTCTTATCTCTATCTTAATCTCTAACATTTTCAAAATGTTTTTTATTCTGTAAGTAAAATATGTTTCTATTGAAGCATAGTAAAATTCATCTAGAAACTAACAATATTTACAGCATCCAACATAAAATAAATCCACAAAATGTCATCTAAAAGAAATTACTCAGATATATTTAGAATGACAGATGACATTCTATCAATAATAAAGTTATCTGGGACATATTTCATGTCTTTTCTATAAACATATATGTATATAAACATATACACCCGTTCCTAAACACATACATATAAATATTTACTACTCCATTTTAAGGGCAACTTATATGGTTAGGAGTGGTATACTTAGAAGTAGGAACCTATATTTATACTGCTAAGGAATTCATTTAATATACCACACAACATACTTAACATAATGTTCTGGAAAAAAGTTACCACTTATTATTTTCTTTAGAAAACCAGATCAAGGTTCAATTTTCAAAAGGTAGATGAATCAAGCAGTTAGCAACTTTGCAGTTAGTACATACACACATACTTTTTATAGTAGAAGCCGAAAATGTGAAGTAAAAAGTGGACACACCTCATTACCGTGATAACATGTTGATACCATATATTATCACAATAATAACATGTACTTCTGTTCTATGTATAATGCTAAACTTTATCTGCATCTCAGATTTGTCATAACACTTAGGACAAGTGAAGTGCATAAGAATAACTCCAAGGATGTAAAGCCAACGAGAGATATTATTTACTGTGTGACTTTATCATCCTAGTAAAATCACGTCACTAGCCTTCACTTTGGGCATGGAATACCTTGTTTCTTTTAACAGGCTAATCAGTTAGACCATGGCTATTCTGATAGTAAAGGTGAAACCTGGCTCAGTTGGTAAAAGAATCCACCTGCAATGTGGGAGACCTGGGTTCAATCCCCGGGTTGGGAAGATCCCCTGGAGAAGAGAAAGGATACCCACTCCAGCTCCAGTATTATGTCTTAGAAAATTGCACGGAATATACAGTCCATGGGGTTGCAAAGAGTCAGACACAACAGAGTGACTTTCACTTTCTTAGTAAGTGTACATAAACAGAAATTACTAAAAAATTTCATACTAAATAATGAGAAAAACATCATTATCATTTTACAGCCTCAAAGTCTAGAATGTGAAATTGAATACTTTTAAACTTTCTTTACAGTCTACTGACAGTTACAGAATAAGACAAAATCCTACTCAGTTACAGTTGTACCTAAAGTCATGAGTGCGCCAAGTAAGAGCCATCCAGCTTGGGTGCGCTGTAAAGACAGTCTGCTATTTTGGGCAGCAGTTCGTAAGAGATCTTCAGCAATACTAACAACCATCTGCAAGAGAAGTTTAGAACTGGATTTTAATTTAAACAAGTTAACAAGATCAAAAAAGAAAATACATAGCTAGTATACTTTTATTAAAGAAGAATTTGTCCTTTTTTGTTGTTGCTGTTAACATGCTTTTAAAGAGGCAACATCAATACCTAATCAATCCCAACTGCACTGCTGACTCAGAGAAGACCCAGAACAGCACAGTGGTTAAGAATATGACTTCCAGACCCAAGATGCCTGAGTTCATATCCCAGCTTTGTCATTTCCTAGCTTTCTGACCTAGAATAACTTCATCTCTATGCCTCGTTGCTAAAATAGGAATAACAGGAGAACCAACGTCACTCACGTGCGGATTAAATAATACAGGAAAGCACGCAGAATGGTGCTGATAGATGTAGTCACTTAATAAATGCTATTAGTAGTATCACTGTAAACCTACACTTAAACATTTGTTGAACTCTTATTATAAATTTGCCATTAAGCTAATCTTAGGGTGCTTACAGTCTTAGAAAAGACATAGGAAAAAAGGGAAGTAACAAGCAGCATACAATCAAACAACAAAATAATAGTACAGATGCAGTGGTCAGCAAAGAGAAAGGCTACCATAGACTGAGTAGCTTTGAAGGCATTTCATGGAAGAGATGGAACGTGAATTGGGCTTCTAAACAAAGCAGCTAAGTTCGGTGCAGGTTAACAAGAAGAGAGATGAAATTCTAATGTAAGATGTTAGTATAAGCAAAGACACAGAGGCTGAAAAAAAGCTTGGAAAGAAAGCAATGTGGCTAGTCTGATGAGTGCAATGGGAAACTAGAATGAAAGGAAAGAATTAAAGCAAATTATGAAAGTACAAGTTTAGCAGACAGAGGTGATTATATTTTATTCTCTGATCCTGCGTAGTCTCTAAGGGTCTTTGAGCACATATAAAATATGAAATATAAAATATGGAAGACATAGGAGAAAAAGGCTCCAAAGAAGAAAAATCAGTAGGAGAGAAGCATATGACAAAGGGAGATCGAAGTCCAGGTTTGAGTAGTAGCTACTGAAGTCACAGAAATGAATGGACATGGGCCGAGTAACCCAGAAAAAAAAAATTTTTAAATTTTAGCCCAATATAAAATTGCAAATAATACTTATATAAACACTTATATTCCTAAGAAGAAAATCTTCATACTAGTATACTGTATAACAGAAAGAAAGGCGAAAAAAATGTAACTGATTCATGACAGCTATTCAAATTTTATTAAATATTACCAAAATGCTAACTATGGCAACAGCACATTCTCTTGACATTTTGAATATAGCAATGTGAATTATATTTCTAAAACTCCAAAGAAAAGCTCTGATTTCTAAAGAATCAGTATAAGGTTTTTTTAATATCTCCCTAAAATAAATCATAAAATGATATTTTACCCAGACAAAACCTATTACTTCTGTAACAAAAGTAAGTATCAAATTTTAATTAGGGTCTGTCAACTCCATATGGGCTTCCCTGGTAGCTCAGCTGGTAAAGAATCTGCCTCCAACGCAGGAGGCCCCGGTTCAATTCCTGGTCGGGAAGATCCCCTGGAGAAGCAACAGGCTACCCACTCCAGTATTCACTGGCTTCCCGAGTGGCTCAGACAATACAGAATCTGCCTGCAATGTGGGAGACCTGGGTTCAATCCCTGGGTTGGGAATATCCTCTGGAGGAGGGTATGGGAATCCACTCCAGTATTCCTGCCTGGAGAAACCCCATGGACAGAAGAGCCTGGTGAGCTACAGTACATGCGGTCACAAAGAGTCAGATACAACTGAGCAACTCAGCATAGCACAGCACGGCATAATTCCATATAAACAGAATACTATATCACTTATTATCACGTAAAACTGTTTTTGATCATCCAGTTCAACATCAAACACAGAAGGTATTCCAAGGAAGACTAAATAAAGCCCATGGGTTAGCACTTAAAATCCTAGGATCTTTGTCATACCTTTCCCTTGGCATGAGGAATGCCCAAAGGACACTGATGAACTCCACCTAACAAAGCAGCCATTGCAAAACTGTATCCACTAACAGCTTCTGGGGAAGTTTTTAAGCTGTTGAGCCGTTCTGCACATCTGTCTAGAAATGGTGTCAACTGGAAAGGTAACGCCACAGCCACACAGCGCAAACACCAGGCAGCAGCAAGTCGAGCTGCCATGCTTGGATGGAGAAGCACTGAGGTCACAGTCTCCAAAAGACCTAAAAAAATACTCAAAATTACTCTTTAATGAAGTCACACAATTTAATGAGTTAAAAGACTGTATAACACCACCATTAATATTGTGTTACAATTTTACACAGATACTTTCAGAACTGCTGCCAAAAAACACACACATCTCAACTCATAGGTAAGTACTTTAAAGGAAAGTTTTCTACAAAGAACATAGTACAATTATATCCAATGAATTATAAAATGTTAATGTATTCAATAAAATTTAGAAACAAAACTACCATGACTATTTGTCTCTCAAAGCATTATTTTAGTATTTAATTCAAGATTCATTATCACAGTGAATCTTAAATAAAACACAACTTTTAATGGATGATTTAAACTGCTAATTACCATGTTAAGCAACTAATTGGGAGTTTATCAATCACACTTAAGACTTTTAAAAATATTGAAAAAGTATTCCGGCCTATAAGTGAATAGCACACCTATAGATGCTTCCTGAATAAGAGGGGACGCGGTGGCATTCAGGCTCTGCACCAGGCTCCCGAGCTCCTGCAGGGCACAGACCATGACATGCTGGCTTGCCGCAATGTCTGCTGCTCCAGACTTGTTCTCCCCACTAGTGTCATTCACTACCGCTTCTGGAAGCACAAAATCAGATATGGGATGAGGTGAATTAAACCATGATATAAGTTTTCGATCTATACAATTTTATATTTTTAAATTATACAAGCTGAATGCCTGACTGTTAAGAACTATGTTTTTGTTTGTATCTCTAATAATTCAGTTCAGTTTCATCCCTCAGTCGTGTCTGACTCTTTGCGACCCCGTGAATAGCAGCACACCAGGCCTCCCTGTCCATCACCAACTCCCGGAGTTTGCCCAAACTCATGTCCATCTAGTTGGTGATGCCATCCAGCCATCTTATCCTCTGTCGTCCCCTTCTCCTCCTGCCCCCAATCCCTCCCAGCATCAGGGTCTTTTCGATGAGTCAGCTCTTCGCATGAAGTGGCCAAAGTATTGGAGTTTCAGCTTTAGCATCATTCCTTCCAAAGAACACCCAGGACTGNAAAAAAAAAAAAAAAATTCAATACTATGCCAAAATAGTCTAACAATTATGCTAACTTTATATAAGGAACATGAGAGGGACAAAATACATCCATAGCAGGTAATGCTAACTGATCACAGCCCTCACTCACAATTGAGATGGGCACAGTGAAACTTTGTCAAGACCATGCTTTCTGTACAACAGTTTACCTATGGGTTGAAATGTCACTGGACTGCAACTTGCTACCTACCCCTGGTAAAGAGCTGTCCTACTTCATAAAGTCTTTTCATATAGAGTAGCAAATACAATCCTCACAAAAATTCTGCAGAACAGGCATAAAGCTCATAATTAGGCACGTGGACTTTAGAATTTGATGCCTGGGTTTTGATTTCACTTAATAGAACACTCATTACACCACAAATGACACCATCTCTTTAAGCCTCAATTTCCTTGTTTATAAAATGAGAATAACAGCAATACTCAGCATTAATAGGGCTTTTGAGAGGATTAAATAAAATACGTCTGCTATCATTCAGTGCCTTACACATAGTTAGCACTTAATGAATGTTACCTATCATCATTATCGTTGTTATCTAATTCAAAGACTGAAGTAATTATCATTAACGATGAAAAGACCAAAGGGTTTCATAGCAAATAAACATAAGAGCTAGGACTTGAACCTGTAATCTGAGTCTTTTTCTATAATACAGAGATGGAGAAGGCGTGGGGACAGCAGCAGAGCTGGGCTCACTCCACAGCTACTCAGAGCTGAGCCTGAAGCACCTCCATGGAGCTATGAGGCACAGCAGAAATAACTGAGGAGATCAGCACTGCCTCCGAGTCTGCTTATAATAGTGGTCAAGAAAAGAAAAACTATACTTTGCTATGAATGGAGATCCACTCTGCCAGATTCTAATCCCTGTACATGTGGATGGATACAAGACCACTCCAAAAATCTTATTTCCTTAAATGTCCAACATACTTGCTACATGTAATCTTGTTCAGTATTATCATAAAAAACGTCCTGACCATATCAAGGAAAAAGTCATGTGGGAACTATTTTATGAAAATGTAGACAAGCATATTTAACAATTTAAATTCTTTAAATTGACTTGCCTAGAAGTACTAGGTCATCTAGAAGGAAGCATTCCATACATCTTCAAATACCTGTTACACTCTAGACTGGGGACTGGAAAATGATACCTGTTGCTTGTTTTGGCATCAGTGCTGTAGCCATGACTGTTCCTAAGAGTTTAGACACTGCCACTCGTACCCCATAGTTAGAGTTTTCCAAAGCCTTAAAGCAGAGAGTGGCTATATTCTCCAGTTCAGCAGTCCACATGAACACAGCTTCATTCTGTAGTTCAAGGAGACACTGGAATTTTAAAAATAATAGTAATAAATGAATTAGAACTTCCGCTTCCAGACACAACGGTACAAAATCCAGAATTATTCTCTCTTCTGAAATAACAACAACAAAACATGGACAAAAGACATGAAACAACAGTTTTGAAGACACTGGACATCAGGCAATGAAGAATGCTAATCCTTAAGAGATAAAAAACACCAGTTGACCCCTACAGTTGTCCCAGCATACTCCCTTGAGAGAGTTTCCAGCAGGTAGGAGGAAATACATAACCCTAAAGTCCTGTGTTAGAAAGAAGAGTCTCAAATCAATAACCTCAGCCTCTAACTGAAAAACTAGATGACACAGAGCAAATTCAATACAAAGTAAGCAGGAAAACAGGAAACAATACAGTTAAGAGAGGAAATCAGTCAACCAGAAAACTGAAAAGCAGAAATGAAACCAAAAGCTGCTCCTCTGAAACAACCGACACACCTGCTAAATCTCTAGCCAAACAGATGAGGAAAAAAAAGAAAAAACACAGACTATCAAAATTAGGAATGAGGAAGTCACATAACTGCAGATTCAGTATGTATGAAAAGGACAATATGTTTGACAACTTAGATGAAACAGACAAGTCACTCAAGAAGAAACAGATAAGCTAAGTAGCTCAATATCTATTTTAAAAACTGAATTTGTAATTTAAAATCTTTCCCCAAAGAAAACTGGAGACCCAGAGAGTTGTACTGATGAATTCAACCAAATGTTTACGAAACAATACCAATCCTATATAAACTCTTCCAGCAAACCGAAGAGAAGAGTATACTTCCCAACTCAACATACTAACCCTGATATTGAAATCTGACAAAGATACTACAAGGGAAGAAAACTACATACCAATACCTGCCATGTATGTAAATGCAAAATTTGTATACAAACTTGTCATAATTCTAATCCAACAACATATAAAATGGATATATATCATGACCCAGCAGGTTTTATCCTAGGAATGAAAGATTAAAATTCTTGGTCCTGAGCCTGCAGCTGATTGGCAGAGCACAGAGCACTGCGTGGGCTTTGCATAAGTTCTCCGCTCCCTGCTCCCAGGGCCACAGGAGAAAGAATAAAAATAAATAAATAAAAACAAAATAAAATTCTTAAAACTAATCAGTCTAATTCATTAGCAAGTTGGAAAAAATTCATATTCCTCTCATTAAATGCTAAAGAAACATTTAACAGATTATAAGTAAAACTGGGGAAAACTGAACAAGATCAGTGGACTGTGTCAACGTCACTCCTGTATTATGCTGCTTGTAACATCTAGTCAAGGCTATGGTTATGGATGTGAGAGTTGGACTGTGAAGAAGGCTGAGTGCCGAAGAATTGATGCTTTTGAACTGTGGTGTTGGAGGAGACTCTTGAGAGTCCCTTGGACTGCAAGGAGATCCAACCAGTCCATTCTGAAGGAGATCAGCCCTGGGATTTCTTTGGAAGGAATGATGCAAAAGCTGAAGCTCCAGTACTTTGGCCACCTCATGCCAAGAGTTGACTCATTGGAAAAGACTCTGATGCTGGGAGGGATTGGGGGCAGGAGGAGAAGGGGACGACAGAGGATGAGATGGCTGGATCGCATCACTGACTCAATGGGCATGAGTCTGAGTGAACTCCGGGAGTTGGTGATGGACAGGGAGGCCTGGCATGCTGCGATTCATGGGGTCGCAAAGAGTCAGACACGACTGAGCGACTGAACTGAACTGAACTGAATGCCGAATGCTTTTTCAAGATATTACCACTGGGGGGAACTGGGTATAAGTTTATAAAGATCTCTCTATATTATTTCTTACAACTGCATGAAAACCTGCATACTATGTGCTTAGTTAGTCATGTCGGACTCTTTGTGACCCCGTGGACTATAGCCGCCAGGCTCCTCTGTCCATGGGATTATCCAGGCAAGAATACTGAAGTGGGCTGCCATTTTCTCCTCCAGGGGCTCTTCTTGACTCAGGGATCAAACTCGTGTCTCCTGCACTGGCAGACGGTTTCTTTACCATGGAGCCACTTAGGAAGCCCCTGCATGTAAATCTACAATTATCTTACAATTATCCTGAAATAAAAAACTTAGTTAGAAAACAGAAACAACACTAGAAATCAAACTAAAAAAAAAAAACCACGCATTGGACAAAATCTAAAATACATTCTTAGCAAAAACTTCTTGGAAGGCTAGGAATATAAGGGTATTTCCTCAATCTGATAAAGGTCATCAAAGAAAACTGACAGTTAACATCATACTTAATGGTAAAGGACTGAATATTTTCCCTTTAAGGATCAAGAACAAGAAGAGAATGTTGGCTCTCACGTTTTCTATTCAACACAGAACTGAAGGATCTGGTCAGGAAGTGCAGTAAGAAAGAAAAATAAATAAAAGGCATCCAGACTGGAAAAGAAGCAAAACTGTCTCTACTCATAGGCAACATGATTGTCTATATAGAACACCTGATAGAATCCACTTAAAAAGCTGACACAGGGACTTTCCTGGTGGTCCAGTGGTGAAGACTCTGTACTTCCAATGCAGGGGGCCTGGGTTTGATCCCTGGTCAGGGAACTAGATCCCACATTCCACAACTACAATCTGACACAGCCAAATAAATAAAACATTAAAAAAAAAAAAAAGCTGACATAGAATTAATAACAGTTTAGGAAGGTTGGTACATACAAGGTCAAAGTACAAAGCAACTGTATTTCTCTATGTCAGCAATGAACAATTAGAAATTAAAAAATTTTTTCATCAATACTATTTAAAATAGTGTAAAAATATGAAATAGTTAACAATAAATCTGATGGAAGATATGCAAGGTCTCTGCATCTGAAAACCACAAAATGCTGCTAAGAGTGATCAAAGAAGACCTAAATAAGTGGGAGATAGAGATATCACATTTATGAGTTGGACTTAATGACAAGCTGTCTACTCTCCCCAAACTGATTGACAGACTTTGTGCAACCTGAATAAAAATTCCAGCATACTGTTCTTATAGAAATTGATAAGCTAAAATTTATATGGAAACGCAAAGGACTGAAAATACCCAAAACTATTTTGAAAAAGAAAATGTTGAAGGGCTGACACTATTTGATTTTAAGGCACTATAAAGTTGAGCTTCCTGATAGCTCAGTTAGTAAAGAATCCACCTGCAATGCAGAAGACCCCAGTTGGATTCCTGGGCCGGGAAGATCCACTGGAGAAAAGATAGGCTACCCACTCCAGTATTCTTGGGCTTCCCTTGTGGCTCAGCTAGTAAAGAATCCGCCCGCAATGCAGGAGACCTGGGTTCAATCTCTGGGTTGGGAAGAGTCCCTGGTGAAGGGAAAGGCTACCCACTCCAGTATTCTGGCCTGGAGAATTCCATGGACCGTATAGTCCATGGGGTCACAAAGAGTTGGACAGGACTGAACGACTTTCACTTTCACCTTCAAAGTTACAGTAATCAAGAAAGGTACATCAAGATAGATGAATAGTTCATTGAAACTATTCGGAGATTCCAAAAACAGATCCACAAGTATATGGACAACTGATTTGCCACAAAGGTGCAAAGGCAATTTAGTGAAGAAAAGATAGCCTTTTCAACATGGCACTAGAACGAGTAAATATTCACGTGTAAAACAAAACAAAAAATTTTTGATTCATACCTTGCACTATATACAAAAAGTAACTCAAAGTGGATCACATACCCAAGTGTAAAATTATAAAACTCATTTGGAAGGAAACACAGGAGAAAGCTTAGGCTAGAAAAAGTTTTCTCAGATACAATGCTGTGCTGTGCTTAGTTGCTCAGTCGTGTCTGGCTCTTTGCTACTGCATGGACTGTAGCCAACCAGGCTCCTCTGTCCATGGGGATTCTCCAGGCAAGCTGTGGGTTGCCATGGCCTCCTCCAGGGGATCTTCCCAACCAAGGGATCACACCCAGGTCTCCCCAAGTGGAGGAGGATTCTTTAACATCTGAGCCACCAGAGAAGCCCATGAATACCAGACTGGGTAGCCTGTCCCTTCTCCAGGAGAAATTCCCAACCCACGAATTAAACTGGGGTCTCCTGCATTGCAAGTGGATTTTTTTTTTCTTACCAGCTGAGCTACATGGGAAGCCCCTTACATACAACACTGAAAGCATAATTAACATAAGAAAAATTGATAAATTGGACTTTGACAAAATTCAAAACTCCTCTTCTTATAAAGGAACAATTTAGGGAATGAAAAAACAGACCACGGGATGGGAGAAAATACTTGTAAATTACCTATGTGATAAAGAAATATATAAAGAACCTCAAAAATACTCTCAAAACTCAATAATAAGAAAACAAATAACTCAAAAACAATGCAAAAATTTTTGAATAGACTCTTTATCAAAGATATATATGGCAAATATGCACCTGAAATGATCATTAGTCTAGAAATACAAATTAAAGCCACAATGAGATATTTGTACATTTCTATGCTTCTGCTACTGCTGCTAAGTCGACTACTTCAGTCGTGTCCGACTCTGTGTGACCCCATAGACAGCAGCCCACCAGGCTCCCCCATCCCTGGGATTCTCCAGGCAAGAACGCTTGAGTGGGTTGCCATTTCCTTCTCCAATGCATGAAAGTGAAAAGTGAAAGTGAAGTCGCTCAGTTGTGTCCAACCCTCAGTGACCCCACAGACTGCAGCCTTCCAGGCTCCTCCATCCATGGGATTTTCCAGGCAAGAGTACATATCTATAAGAATGGTTAAAAGACTAGCAATACTCAACGTTGATAAGGGTCATGGAGAAAGAAGAAATTTCACAATACCTTGGAAAAGGTGGGAACGTCTCCGAAAATTAAATGTAAATCTAGAATATGATCCAATCATACCATTCCCAGGTATTTATCCATTTGAAAGAAAAGCTTATCTCTATAGGGCACCCCACTCCAGTACTCTTGCCTGGAAAATCCCATGGACAGAGGAGCCTAGTAGTCTGCAGACCATGGGATTGCTAAGAGTCAGACACAACTGAGCAACTTCACTTTCACTTTTCACTTTCACGCACTGGAGAAAGAAATGGTAACCCACTCCAGTGTTCTTGCCTGGAGAATCCCAGGGATGGCGAAGCCTGGTGGGCTGCCGTCTATGGGGTCGCACAGAGTCAGACACGACTGAAGTGACTTAGCAGCAGCAGCAGCAGCATACAAAAACTAGTACACAGATGTTCACAGTAGCTTTTTTGGTAATAGCCAAAATTTGAAGCAACCGAAATACTTACAATAGGTGAGAAAATACACCAATTGTGGTATATCCATACAATGAAATACTACTCAGCAACAAAAAAAAATGAACTATCGATACACGAAACAACATTGACAAATTTCAAAATAATTATGCTGAGTGAAAGAAGCCAGGCCAAAAAAAAGCACATGCAACATTATTCCCTCCTATATATGACTCTAGAAAATGAAACTAATCCATGGGAACAAAAATCATATCATATTTTAAAACAAAGAAAAAAAAATTATTGATTATTTAAGAGCAAGCATGTTAAGAAGCAATGTTATAAACCAGCTAAGAACTAACCTTGGCAACTGCACATCGAACAGCCATTGACCTGTCAGTTAAGAGGGACCTGGCATTCTTGTAAATATCACGATGACAGGAAGCTGCTGCACCACCCAGTCCATTCAGAACTTTCTGCAGACTCATTAAGATTTCACTTCGCCCCTGAGACTACACATGAACATAAAGAAAATTCCACATTTAAATAAGAACACACCAATACACAAAATTTCTCTGGACCTAATGGCCTTAATTCTAAACATAAATAGTAAGCAATGAAAAAAAAGTATCTAAAAGGTAAAAATAATTATTAACTTCAACAAAATAATACCTGAGAAATTATGTTACAATAAGTAAACATATTCTAATGCTTCCGGGACCTGTTGAAATGCAAATAATGAGAACATGATAAATTCAAAAGCTTCAATGTAATAATCTCTCAAGGATCCAAACTTTCAGAATGTAAAAAGTTACAAAAAGTACCTAAGTAATATAAAGCATCTAAAGGACAAATAAAATATCCAACACAGTTTTAAAACTTCTCAGATATATTCCAAGCTATGAAATTATTGGGACTAATTTGAACTGTTTTTGTACTGTTACAGTGTTTGATTCATATTTTCGATAGCTGATTGAAATATAGATCTCTTTCATTAGATCGTAAGCTTTTTGAGATCAAGTGGTAGATCTTATCCATCTTTATAAGCCTAAAGATATGCCTGAGAATATGTCCTCAATTCTTGTTTAATAAATGAATAGACAGAGTTCTTAGAAGAGGTGCTGTCCAAGAAACCTTTAGTTTTCCTAGATAAAGAATTAGACTATGAGACCAATGCTTGATCTATTTTCAGTTAATCCCAACTGAACAAAGAATTTTCAGAAGTAATAACAAATTGAAATGACAAAATAGAACTGTCTTTATATCATATTAGCCGCGGTGGATTGAATACTGTCCTGCAAAAAGATAAGATCAGTCCTATGCCCTGTTACCTATAAACATGACTTTATTTGGAAGGTTCCCAGATAACCTTAGGAAGCATCACTATGAACAAAGCTAGTGGAGGTGGTGGAATTCCAGGTGAGCTCTTTCAAATCCTGAAAGATGATGCTGTGAAAGTGCTGCACTCAATATGCCAGAAAATTTGGAAAACTCACCAGTGGCCACAGGACTGGAAAAGGTCAGTTTTCATTCCAATCCCAAAGAAACACAAAGCCCAAGAATGCTCAAATTACCGCACGATTGCACTCATCTCACACACTAACAAAGTAATGCTCAAAATTCTCCAAGCCAGGCTTCAACGGTACGTGAACCATGAACTTCCAGATGTTTATGCTGGATTTAAAAAGGCAGAGGAACCAGAGATCGAATTGCCAACATCCACTGGATCATCGAAAAAGCAACAGAATTAAGAAAAATATCTGTTTCTACTTTATTGACTATGCCAAAGCCTTTGACTGTGTGGATCACAACAAACTGTAGAAAATTCTGAAAGAGATGGGAACTATCAGACCATCTGACTTGTCTCCTGAGAAATCTGTATGCAGATCAGGAAGCAACAGTTAGAACTGGTCATGGAACAATAGACTGGTTCCAAATAGGAAAAGGAGTACCTCAAGGCTGTATATTGTCACCCTGCTTATTTAACTTATATGCAGAGTACATCATGAGAAATGCTGGAGTGGATGAAACACAAGCTGGAATCAAGATTGCCGGGAGAAATATCGATAACCTCAGATTTGCAGGTGACACCACCCTTATGGCAGAAAGTGAAGAGGAACTAAAAATCCT
This sequence comes from Neotragus moschatus, assembly GCA_006410615.1. Lineage (NCBI taxonomy): Eukaryota > Metazoa > Chordata > Mammalia > Artiodactyla > Bovidae > Neotragus > Neotragus moschatus. The sequence continues at coordinate 317,532 of SJYA01001604.1, forward strand.
CTTGATGAAAGTGAAAGAGGAGAGTGAAAAAGTTGGCTTAAAGCTCAACATTCAGAAAACAAAGATCATGGCATCTGGTCCCATAGCTTCATGGGAAATAGATGATGAAACAGTGGAAACAGTGTCAGACTTTATTTTGGGGGGTTCTAAAATCACTGCAAATAGTGACTGCAGC
>SJYA01001604.1:318878-400938 GCA_006410615.1 Neotragus moschatus
GCAGAAAGTGAAGAGGAACTAAAAATCCTCTTGATGAAAGTGAAAGAGGAGAGTGAAAAAGTTGGCTTAAAGCTCAACATTCAGAAAACAAAGATCATGGCATCTGGTCCCATAGCTTCATGGGAAATAGATGATGAAACAGTGGAAACAGTGTCAGACTTTATTTTGGGGGGTTCTAAAATCACTGCAAATAGTGACTGCAGCCATAAAATTAAAAGATGCTTACTCCTTGGAAGGAAAGTTATGACCAACCTAGAGAGCATATTAAAAAGCAGAGACATTCCTTTGCCAACAAAAACCCATGTAGGCAAAGCTATGGTTTTTCCAGTAGTCATGTATAGATGTGAGAGTTGGACTATAAAGAAACCTGAGTGCTGAAGAATTGATGCTTTTGAATTGTGGTGTTGAAGAAGACTCTTGAGAGTCCCTTGAACTGCAAGGAGATCCAACCAGTCCATCCTAAAGGAGATCAGTCCTGAATATTCACTGGAAGGACTGATGTTGAAGCTGAAATTCCAACAGTTTGGCCACCTGATGTGAAGAGCTGACTCATCTGAAAAGACTGTGATACTAGGAAAGACTGAAGGCAAGAAGAGAAGGGGACGAGAGAGGATGAGATGGTTTGATGGCATCACTGACATGAGTTTGAGTGAACTCCAGGAGTTGGTGATGGACAGGGAGGCCTGGTGTGCTGCAGTCCATGGGGTTGCAAAGAGTCGGACACGACTGAGCAACTGAACTAAACTGAGAGTGAAACGAAATCAAGTAAAGATGAGGTCCTACTTGAACCCTAATTCAATGACCGGTACCCTTACACCTTGAGAATTTGGACACAGAACCAGATGCATCGGTAGCACACTGTGTGGCAGCAGAGATAGAGACACGAGAGCTGTATCTGCAAATCCAGGACCACCACCAAATGCCCACAACTGCCAGTAGCAACGAGAAACTAAGAAGGCAAGGAAGCATCATTCCCAAGAGTCATCCGAGGAAAAATGGCCCTGCTCATACCTTGATTTCAGACTTAAAACTTCCAGAATTGGGACCCAATAAATTTCTGTTGTTTTAAGCCATCCATTCTGTGGTAATTTATTAAGGCAGCCCTAGAAAACTAATACATTAGCTATGGTACAAAAAAATAATATGGCACTACAAAAATATCCCTGGGATTAATGTAAACCTCTTCTTTGTTAAGGAAAAGCATTATTTCCTTTCTCCTTGAAATATGAGGAACTATGCATTAAAACAACGGGCAAGTAATATTTTTACAAGTAATAATTTCAAATTACCCTCTTGTTAACCCATACGAGTAATGCACTTAACAGAAAAAAGGCAAACACAGGTTTTAACCAACACCTAACTCCCACCATAAGCAAAACATTTAATACTTGTTGTAAAACTTACCTCTGCACTCTTCAGAGATTTCAAAAGATTGTTCACTGTTTCTGGAAATGCACTGCCTAACATTCTCCCCATTTTTTCATAAAATGCTCCAACACAAGCCACTGCAGCCCTGTAAGAAGTGACATTTTCATCAGTCACGGTTCAGATTAATAATTTTGTCATTTTTTTTTTTATTTTCAGAAATCAATTTGTATTTGTGCAGGATTTTTTTGTCCACAAATTTGAAACTTTCAATAACACCTTGTTGATTACTGACTAGCATTTAAAAAATCTATAAATAAAAAATGCTGGAGAGAGTGTAGGGAAAAGAGAACCTTCCTACACTGTTGGTGGGGATGTAAATTGGTGTAGCCACTATGAAAAATAGCACTAATATGGAGGTTCCTCAAAAAACTGAAAATATGCCACCATATGATTCGGCAATCCCGTATCTGGGCATAAATCCCCAAAAAACAAAAACTCTTTAATTCAAAAATACATATGCACCCCAATGTTCATAGCAGCACAATAGCCAAGACATGAAAACAACCCAAATGCCCATTCACAGATGGCACAGANGCACTAATATGGAGGTTCCTCAAAAAACTGAAAATATGCCACCATATGATTCGGCAATCCCGTATCTGGGCATAAATCCCCAAAAAACAAAAACTCTTTAATTCAAAAATACATATGCACCCCAATGTTCATAGCAGCACAATAGCCAAGACATGAAAACAACCCAAATGCCCATTCACAGATGGCACAGATGGCAACAGAACAGATGGCAGCTTAAGATGATGTGGTGTATATATATATATATATATATATATATATACACAATTGAATATTACTTAGCCATAAAAAAGAATGAAATACTGCCATTTACAGCAACATGGATGTACCCAGAGAATATCATACCAAGTGAAATAAGCCAGTCTGAGGAAAACAAATATTATTTGATATCATTTATTTGTGGGATCTAAAAGATAATACAAATGAATCTATATACAAAACAAAAAGAGACTCAGAGATATAGAAAACAAACTTATGGTTACTGAAGGGGACAAGGAGGATGGGGATAAATTAGGAGTATGGGATTAGCAGATACAAACCACTATACATAAAACAGATAAGCAATAAGGATTTACTGTTCAACAAAGGGAACTATGCTGCTGCTGCTAAGGCACTCAGTCACGTTCAACTCTGTGCGACCCCATAGACGGCAGCCCACCAGGCTCCACCGTCCCTGGGATTCTCCAGGCAAGAACACTGGAGTGGGTTGCCATTTCCTTCTCCAATGCATGAAGTGAAGTCGCTCAGTCGTGTCCAACTATTCGCGATCCCACGGACTGCAGTCTACCAGGCTCCTCCATCCATGGGATTTTCCAGGCAAGAGTACTGCAGTGGGTTGCCACTGCCTTCTCCAAAAGGGAACTATATTCAATATCTTATAATAACCTACAATGGAAGATAATCTGAAAAAATATATATATATAGAATATATAAAAAAACTGAATATATATATATAAACTGAATCACTTTGCTATATACCTGAAACTAACACAATATTGTAAACCAAGTATATTTCAATTAAAAATTTTTTAGAAAAAAATGTCGTTTATTCTTTATAATTGTTAACAAATACTATAGTTAATCAAACTGTATTCTTGTCAGAAAAGTAAGAGAGTAAACATATATTCATATAATAAATCATACCTGTCCTTTGGAAAGAAACCCAAGCTTTCATTTTGTTGTTGTTATTTCACTGCTAAGTCCTGTCTGATTCTTTTGCAACCCCATGACTGTAGCCTGCAAGGCTCCTCTGTCTAAGGGATTTCCTAGGCAAGAATACTGAAGTAGGTTGCCATATCCTTCTCCAGGGAATCTTCCCAACCCAGGGATCGAATCTGCATCTCCTAAATTGCAGGAGAATCTGCATGTATCCTTTGGAGTCTGGCAAATCTGTGCCTAAATCCTAGGACCTGCCACACAAAAGCTATGTGTCCTGAACAAGTTACTCTGAGGCTGAGAATGATTAAATAAATTTAGTTTACCATCCTACGAGCAACAAACAGTAGAATCAGAGACTCGATCTTCACCTCTTTGACTCCAAATTCCATGCTTTTTTCAATACTCTATAGGCTGAAAACAAAGCTAAAAATGTCTGAGATCATTTGCCAGAATGTATTATGGAATTTCTAAACAGAACCCATGAATCCACTGGAAATACATATGAGTAATAAGTAATATGCAATAAATTCTGCTTTACAGAAGTATAAAATCATGTGTGGATTTGCTAAGTAAAATGGAGAACTAAATCATAAAACTATGAACATATCTCCAAACTCCAGAAAAAACTGGAAAGCACTTTTAAGATCCATATGCATCCCAAGCAACACAAAAGTTAATCACAGCATACCTATGTCCTTGAAAACAGACCTAAACACCAGTGTCCAAATTCAGAATAGTTTCCCCATTTCTTCCATAAACTGTTATACTGTTTCTGGCTCCTTGAATGTTGGTATTGTGAAGGCGTATCCTCAGCACCTTCTCCTCTCAAAACAGTAATACACTCTTCCTAGGTAACTTTATCCAGACCGCAGGTTCAGCCTACTTCCAAATCTCCATTCTCTCTCTGCTCACTAAAACAACATTCTCAGCTCAGGTCTCTGAAACCCAGAGCAAGATTTCCAACTGCTTACTACACACTGTCACATGGACTCAAACTCAGCACATCATCTTCTGCTGAACTTACCCCCTCCACTATTCTGTATTAGAAATAACGTATAAGTAAGCCAGCTCTGTTTCCAATTATTTTTCCTTTGTCCAGAATATAGGTTGGGAAACACAGTCTGCAGGCCAAATCTGGCCCATCATCCAGCCTTCTACTTGTTGCTGTAAACAGTTTTATTGCTATACAGCTATACTCATTTATTTACATACTGTCTATGGAAGAGTTGAGTAGCTGTAACAGATACTCAACAAATCCAAACCTATTTACTACCTGGCCCTTTCCATAATACTTGCTGGTCCCTAACCCATCACATCCATCTTCCCCTTTTCCCATCTTAACCCTTTACTTGACTCATTTCCATATGGGTCCCTTGATGGTTCTTCTTTGGCTGATGCTTTTTTGAGAAGCCTTCACTGATACTGCTCTTCCTTCATACCACAGCTAAGTTATTCAGGTGTTATTTTCCCTCCCACAGCACTCCTCACTGTACTATAACTGCTGGCTTTCTTAATGGACTCTCATAAGGTGCATCCCTAAGGCCATTATCCTTAAGACTTCCTCTGAAAATATCTGCCCTAGATCCAAACCACAAGTATGCAGGTGGAGTTGGGTTAAGTCCTTAACTTAGGAGTCAATAAAGTGAAAGTGAAAGTTGCTCACAGACTGCAGCCTGCTAGGCTCCTCTGTCCATGGAATTCTCCAAGCAAGAATACTGGAGTGGGTAGCCAGCCATTCCCTTCTCCAGGGGATCTTCCTGACCCAGGGATTGAACCCAGGTCTCCCGCATTGCAGGCGGATACTTTACTGTCTGAGCAATGAGGGAAGCCCAAGAATACTGGAGTGGGTAGTCTTTCCCTTCTCCAGTGTATCTTCCTGACCGAGGAATTGAACCAGGATCTCCTGCATTCCCTAGTGGCTCAGTTGGTAAAGAATCTGCCTGCAATGTAGGAGACCCAAGTTTGATCCCTGAGTCGGGACAATCCCTTGGAGAAGGAAATGGCAACCCGCTCCAGAACACTTGCCTGGAGAATTCCATGGACAGAGGAGCAGGACAGGCTGCAGTCTGTGGAAATGTAAAAAGTCGGACACAATTTTGCAATTAACACTTTTTCACTCCTGCATTGCCGGTGGATTCTTTACCAGCTGAGGTCCCAAGGAAGCAGCCGCTGTCTCAGGTACTCAACTCTGCCATTTTGGCATGAAAACAGCTATTAAATGAAGGAGCATGTCCTTATTCTAATAAAACTTTATTTACAAAATAGGTGGCAAGCTGGACTTGACCGGGGGGCTATAGTTTGCCTGTTCCTGCATCACTCTCATCACCTAGAAAATCTTTTCTTTGCATCCCAGCCAAGAGTATTATCTCCTTCAAAATTACCAGAAACCCCTGTGTAAATTGCTGACATCAAACCAATTCTCTGTATTTTGCTACAAATCCCAGGGACAATGGAGCATCTGTTGAAACACAACTCCTTCCTCAGACCTACTTAGAGCTTTTACTATCAACAGTATACCCCAGGCTCCATCTACCTGGGGATCTTTAAGATCAGCAGCCCTTCATTAAGATAACGTGTAAGTATTAGTCGCTCAGTCATGTCTGACTCTTCTGCGTCCCTATGAACTATAGCCTACCAGGTTCCTCTGTCCATAGAATTCTCCGGGCAACAATACTGGAGTGGGTTGCCATTCCCTTATTGAGATAAATTACTCTGAAAAAAAGCAAGTTTCAAGGGGTAATTTAAAAGTAAGTACTTACAATTTTGTTGGTAAGTAGGCTGCGGTGTCATCTTTATTTCTGATAATGTCATTACATTTATCAAGTGTTTGAAAAACAGTGAAAGTATCCCCAATGCTATAAAGGGCTGCAAGGTTTTTAGCTAGCAATTTTCGTGTAGGTGGTCCAGGTGAACTACTGATTAATCCAGTTAATTGTTCAACAAGTTTTTTCTGTTTTTCCTTTACATCAGTCTGTCAAAAAAGAAAAAAGAACATCAGTTTTTTTCTTATACATAATTTTATCTTTTAGTCAACAAAAGGTTGTTCTGTTTAAAGGAGATTAAATATTCCCCTTCATTCTTCTCTAATTCCACAAAGTTAGCTATTAGTAAAAGTGACTACTCTATATCCAAAAAGTTTCCACACTGGCTTATTAAAAAATAAAACAATCAAAGGATGTAAAATATTGAGTGTATGGGCAATTAATGTCTTAGAACTCAGCTAGGGTCCCCTGTAAAAGCAAACTCAGTAGCCCACAAAGTTATATAGCTCAGTAAAGGAAACCAAAAGAAACTCTCAAGAGCCCTAGGCAACAGAAAAAATATTCAGATTTACCCATAATCAATGCTGAGAATTCATCCATTCATTAGAGGAATATTTACTGTGCACGTACATGCCATACACTATTCCAGGCACCGGGGAGCAAGAGTGACCACAATAGACAAAACCTCTGCAGTCAAGAAGTTTACACTCTAGTGGGGAGAAAGAGTGCTTACCAATAAACATGAACAGTGTGAGCTCTTACTATTTTATAGAGACTAGTAAGAAAAAGGCAACCTGAAGAGAAATCAAGATGTGAGTTATACAGATAGCCGGGACATTATTCCTGGCAGGAAACAAATGCAAAGGCCTTGCTCAGCATGCTTGAAGATAGAGAAGTCAGTGTGGCTGGAGCAGAATAAGACAGAGGAAGCAGCAGGGGATGAAGACAGAATGGTAGAAGGGACCAGGTCACGCAGTGCCTCAGACACCACTGTAAGAACTCTATTTTATTCTGAGAGTTTGAAGCGGAAGAGGGACATGATTAAATGTTTTAACAGGCTCATTCTGACTACTAAGCTGAGGATACTCTACAAATGTTCATGGTTAGAGGAATGGTGAACACTTAAAAAGTCATGGCAAAAATTCAATGAGAAATGAGGGCAGTAGCAATGGAAATAATGAAAAATAATTGAATTCTGGACATATATAGGGGATAGAATCAATATGAATTGCTGATGATATGAAGTTTGATTGAAGTTTGATATGGACTGGAATGAGTGAATTTAACTCAGATGACCATTATATCTACTACCGTGGGCAGGAATCCCTCAGAAGAAATGGAGTAGCCATCATAGTCAACAAAAGAGTCCAAAATGCAGTACTTGAACGCAATCTCAAAAACAACACAATGATCTTTATTCATCTCCAAGGCAAACCATTCAATATNCTCCAGCCGGCAGGAAGCGCAGGGAGAGCGCGTGCGCGGAAGTCTGATCCTGCGCAAGCGCACTTAACCGCGCCCGCCAAGCCCCGCCTGCCGCAGGTTTCCAATTGATCCTGTTTTCGGAAACTCAGGAGCGAGCCGAGGCCCGGAGGTCCTTGGTTGTTGTGTGTCTGCGCTGCAAGCGCTCTCTAGAGCTGGCCTGGGGCGAGTAGAGCTTCCAGGTAAGGGGCTGTGGGCGCCTGTCGAATGATAAACAGTGGTGACCTGTACACTGGCTGTAACTAGCCATCACACCATCTCTTATGTTCCCACCCACGACTGATCAAGTTTGTGGGACGACTGCAGCTAGGAGGGGCGCCAGGAGGGAATGGATCGCCCGTCCCTGCAGGGAGTGTTTGGGACTGAGGCGTTTCTTGTCATCTTTCTGCTGTGCATCCAGCTACTTAGTCCATCTCTTCACTTGGATGTGTTATGAGACTCTCAGTACATTCGAAGCACCACTTTTTTAAAAAAAGTATGTTTGAATTACAGTGCTGTGTACTGTAATGTACAGCCACCGCTGTACAGCATAGTGGCTCATTTATACATACATATATATATTTCCATATTCTTTTCCATTATGGCTTATCACAAAATATTGACGGTAATTCCCTGTGCTATACAGTAAGGTGTTGTTGTTTATACCTTCTCTTTGAATCTGCTACTCCCAAACTACCAATCCATCTGTCTTCCTCCCTCCTCCCTTTGGCAACCACCAGTATATTTTCTCTCTGTCCGTGATTCTGTCTCTGTTTCATAAATAGGTTCATTTGTGTCATAGTTTAGGTTCCACATATATCATATGGGATTTGTCTTTCTCCTTCTGACTTGCTTCACTTAGTATGATTATTTCTAGTTGCATCCATGGTCCTGCAAATGGCATTGTTTTGTTCTTTATCCATTTCTTTACCCATTCATCTGTCAGCGGACATTTAGGTATTTCCATGTCTTGGCTATTGTGAAGAGCTGCTATGAACACAGGGGTGAAGCAGCACTCTTGTTGACACCTCCCGCCTGCTCTCTGCCAGAAAACAAACAAAAACAAAACCTGATACTGCAATCTGACAATTTCCAAGAACTGGTAACTCCATTCTTCCAGATATTCAAACCAAAAGCCTTGGGGTCACCCTTGGCATCAATCTTTCACATGCCACCTCCAATTCCATTATCCCTATCTTCAGGATATTCCCAGAATCCAATGATTTCTCATCACTTCCATTGCTGTCTTCCATCAAACCCGGGTCTCCCGCGTTGTAGGCAGACATTTTACCATCTGAGCCACCAGGGAAATCCATTGCTGTCTAGCCACTGTCATTCTGTCTGGATTATCACCTTGTGAAGTTTATCCTTATACTTCATGGGAATAGATGATGCTGGGAAACATATTGTACCCATAAAAAGGGGGCTTAAGTGACCTGTAACCCCTATTCTTGTCTACATAGCCCTTTAGAGCTAAATAGGTCCCTTAAAAATAATCTTATCCTATTTGCAGTAGAAACAGCTCTGAGACATGGTTTGTGTGTGTGTGTGTGTGTGTGTGTGTGTGTGTGTGTGTGTGTGTGGTATTAAGCAAATTATTTACCTATACTGAGTCTTAATTAAAGCAGGACTAACTGTACCTGGCAGGCTACAGTTCATGGGGTCACAGAGAGTCAGACATGACTGAATGATTAAGCACAGCACAATTGTACCTGTCTTACAGAGCTGTTAATGGTAATTAATTTTTATTTTTATTTTTATCTATTTATTTGTAGGGCTGCACTACTTAGTTGTAGCATGGGGGATCTAGTTCCTTGACAAGGATTTAACCCATACCTCTGCTTTGGGAGCACAGAGGCTTAACCACTAGAACACCAGGGAAGTCGTTAATGGTAATTAAATAGAATGAAAATGTTTGATATATTAAGTAGGTGTTTCATTGACTACACCAAAGCCTCTGACTGTGTGGGTCACAACAAACTGTGGAAAATTCTTAAAGAGATGGGAATACCAGACCTTCTGACCTGCCTCCTGAGAAATGTGTATACAGGTCAAGAAGCAACAGTTAGAACTGGACATGGAACAATACACTGGTTCCAGATCGGGAAAGGAGTATGTCCAGGCTGTATATTGTCACCCTGCTTATTTAGCTTATAAGCAGAGTATATGATGCGAAATGTTGGGCTAGATGAAGCACAAGCTGGAATCAAGATTTCCAGGAGAAATATTAATAACCTCAGATACACAAATTGGCCACCTGATGCAAACAGCTGACTCATTTGAAAAGACCCTAATGCTNATATTGTCACCCTGCTTATTTAGCTTATAAGCAGAGTATATGATGCGAAATGTTGGGCTAGATGAAGCACAAGCTGGAATCAAGATTTCCAGGAGAAATATTAATAACCTCAGATACACAAATTGGCCACCTGATGCAAACAGCTGACTCATTTGAAAAGACCCTAATGCTTGGGAAAGATTGAAGGCAGGAGGAGAAGGGGACGACAGAGGATGAGATGGTTGGATGGCATCACCGACTCAATGGGCATGAGTTTTAAGTAAACTCCAGGATTGATAATGGACAGGGAGGCCTGGTGTGCTGCAGTCCATGGGGTTGCAAAGAGTCGGACTTGACTGGCGACTGAACTGAATGCAGATGACACCACTCTTATGGCAGAAAGCGAAGAAAAACTTAAGAGCCTCTTGATGAAAGTGAAAGAGGAGAGTGGAAAAGCTGGCTTAAAACTCAACATTCAGAAAACTGAGATCATGGCATCTGGTCCCATCACTTCATGGGAAATAGATGGGGAAACAATAGAAACAGAGATTATTTGGCGGGGGCACCAAAATCACTGCAGATGGTGACTGCATCCATGAAATTAAAAGACACTTGCTCCTTAGAAGAAAAGCTATGACCAAACTAGACAGCGTATTAAAAAGCAGAGACATTACTTTGCCAACTAATGTCCGACTAGTCAAAGCTATGGTTTTTCCAGTAGTCATGTATGGATGTGAGAGTTGGATCATGAAGAAGGCTGAGTGCTGAAGAATTGATGCTTTTGAACTGTTATGCTAAGAAGACCCTTGAGGATTCCTTGGACTGCATAGAGATCAAACCAGTCAATCCTAAAGAAAATCAACCCTAAACATTCATTAGAAGGAATGATGCTGAAGCTGAAGCTCCAATACTGTAGCCACCTGATGCGCAGAGGCAACTTATTGAGAGACAGGATGAAACGATTGGATGGCATCACCAACTCAATGGACATGAGTTTGAGCCAACTCTGGGAGATGGTGAAGGACAGGGAAGCCTGGTGTGCTGTAGTCCATGGGGTCTCAAAGAGTCAAACACAACTGAGCAACTGAATAACAACAACAGGGAAAGAGATGCTTATTTTCCCTGTTTAGGTCATCTCCTCCCCTCTTACTAGGATAGGGTACTATAACTGGCCACCTTATGCCTCAGGGAGTACTAATTGCCACCCTCCAGTAGAACCACAAGGAAGGCAGAGGGCTGAGTTCCAAAAGGAGGGATGATGAACAGGCCGAAACAGCGTGTGTGCACTGCAGCAAGTGACTCCATTTTGCATCCAGCAACTGCACCAGAAGCATTGACAGCACCTGGGAGCCTGTTAGAAATGCAGAGCCTCGGACTCGAGCTCAGAATCAGACTCTGCATTTTGAGAAACATGCTGCATGCTAAAAGTCGCTTCAGTCGACTCTTTGCGACCCTGTGGACTGACTGTAGCCTACCAGGCTGTTCTCTCCATGGGGATTCTCCAGGCAAGAATACTGGAGTGAGTTGCCATGCCCTTCTCCAGGGTATCTTTCTGACCCAGGGATTGAACCTACGTCTCCCTGTGGGTCCTGCATCACAGGCAGACTCTTTACTGCTGAGCTACCAGGGAAGCCCCAAGAAAATCCCAGGGCAATTCATATACACAGGAAAGTTTGAAGTACACTTTTCTGGATAATTATTTTATCCCTTTAAGGGCTAATTATTATGTGATTTTAACTATTTTGGCTAAAACTGTCCTCAAAAGTGTTTCCATATAAGTGAAGTGTTAACTATATCTAGTTAGCAATAAACAGCTTGAACATGAAGTGCTGTGGAGAGAGGCCTGGAGTGGTCAAGACAGGCCTTTGTAAAGGTGGGTAGCCTAGGCCGAGGAGGAATGAACTGTCTGCAGTGTGTTCAGAGGACAAGGAGACCATGAGGCATGAGTAATGAATCCTGAAAAAGAGTCAGAGGTCAGATTACAGGGGATCTCTCTGCTACCATGTGAAAGTGATGGTTCCTCCACTGCCCACTGGGGAAAGTTTGCTGAAGGATTTGAAACCAGCAAGTAACATGCCCTGACTTATATTTAAAACAAAACAAAACACTTTGGAGAGGTCATAGAGGACCTGTGGATTGGAAGAGGAGAGGCCAAAGGCAACAAGACGAATTAGGAAGCAGTTGTGACAGTTCAGGTGAGAAAGAAATGCTTGAACTAAAGTAGTGGTCACAACTATAAGAAAAAATGCCCATGAGGGATAATGTGGAAGAAGAGTGGACAGAGGTTTATAAGAGGTCAGGAAGGGGGAGATAGTGGCGACATGAATTTGCAACTACAGAGATAAAGGCAACTGGGGTGGGGGAGAGAATGAGTTGTTTGGATTGTTGAGTTAGAGGGCTCAACCGAGAAAGATGCCAAAAGAGCACATGAATATGGAGTAGGGTTCAAGAGAAAGGTCACAGCTGAGGATGCATGCAAGTTCATTTCCATTTTGGTAAACTGAAAATCAGTAGCTGTTACCATATGTAAAGGATTTCCCAGGTAGTGCTAGTGAAAAAAAAAAAAAAAAAAAAAAAACCCACCTGCCAATGCAGGGAACGTAAGAGATGCAGGTTCTATCCCTGGGTCGGGAAGATTCCCTGAAGGGCATGGCAACCCACTCCAGTGTTCTTGCCTGGAGAACTGCCTGGACAGAGGAGCCTGGCAGGCTGCCAACCACAGGCTTCCAAAGTGTCTGACACAACTGAAGAGACTTAGCATTCATGCACGCACTCCATTTGTGAAATAGGTAGCTAGTAGGAAGTTGCTGTCTACCACGGGAAGCTTCACACAGTGCCCTCTGACAACCTGGAGGGATGGAGTGAGGGCAGGACGGGGTGGGTTGGGAGCAAGGTTCAAGAAGGAGGGGACATGTGTATACTTATGGCCGATTCATGTTGTCTTATGGCAGAAACCAACACAACATTGTAAGGCAGTTATCCTTCAATTAAAAATAAATTTTAAAAATTGATGGTAGAAGAAGGTACAGTAATGTTTTCAAGATTGCACACATCTAGTAAGTGGTCATGCTGGGGTTTGAAATAAAGCCTTGAATCTGCATCTTAAAAAAAAAGTTCTTACTTCGTCCTGTTTGCTTTGTAGATACTTTTGCCATATGAAGTTGAACATGGCCGAAGAGGAGGACTATATGTCTGATTCCTTCATTAATGTCCAGTAAGTAAACGTGCACACCCCATATAATGATATGTGTAAGACATTAAAGAATGGGAGATTTTTAAGCAAGGCCATTGATTTTCAAGATGAGGTTGGAAATTTCATCTCACTGCTTTATGAGAACATTTCCTACATGTCTGTGATATAAAGATACTTCTAACGCTAAGCATTTTACTTCTTTTTCTTCCACACTACCAAGGACATTTTACTCTTTTCCTTTATTTCCTCTTTTGGCCTCCTGTTTCTACTTTTGAGAGTAGCCTTTTATTATTGCCAGCTTCCTAGAAAATTTAGTCTATTTCTTATTTTTTCAACTCTACATTTTGTTTCTTCCCATCTAATACCAGCCTTCATCGTTTTTACCAAAACAGCCACTCTCATATACTGTGAGGACATTGGTTACGTTCTAATAGTGGTGATAACATAGATGCTCCTAGAGGTGGCACTGAAATATTAAGTAGTGTCAAGTGGGTAAGTGGCAAAGTTGGAAGAAGCTTCCATGTACTAGTCTAAAATAACCTTTTCCCTCTGTCTTCAGAGACGATATCAGACCAGGCTTGCCGATGCTGAGGCAAATCCGGGAAGCCCGCCGAAAAGAAGAAAAACGACAGGAAGCGAATCTGAAAAACAGACAGAAGAGTATAAAAGAAGAAGAACAAGAGAGACGTGACATGGGGTTGAAGAACGCACTCGGCTGCGAAAACAAAGGGTTTGCTCTGCTTCAGAAGATGGGGTATAAAAGTGGTCAGGCCCTCGGCAAGAGCGGTGAGTCAGAGCCAGAAATGAACAGCTGTTCTTAACCACCAAATGGTAACTTATTGATGGGGACCAGTGATGACTCTTTCCTGGCTGGCTATCTACACAGAAATTGAAACAACTTAAGCTTCCTGGTCTCTTGTATGCTGGCAAGCTGATGGAGCACTTCCATCTTCCCATAGCCACTTCAGACATAAGCCATCCAGAGCTGCTTAGCAGCCCAGCTTGGCCCTGAAGGAGTGGGATGGATGAGGCTTGCCTGGGAGGCAGCAGCTAAGAATGATGACAAGAGAAGGGTTAAGTGCAGTGGCCCCAGGCATTCTCTGGTGGTCAGTGGCTAACGCTCTGCTCCCGATGCACCTCCGTCCCCAGTCAGGGAACTAGATCGCTGCATGCTGCCACTAAGACCTAGCACAGCCAAATAAATAAATCAATGTTTCTTTAAAAAAGAAAGGGGGACTTCCCTAGTGGTCCAGTAGTTGGGACTTCACCTTCCAATGCAGAGGGGGCGGGTTCAATCCCTGTTCAGAAAGCTGAGATCCCACATGCCAAGTGGCAAAAACACCAAAACAAAGACTTTAGAGAATGACCCACATCAAAAATATCTTAAAGTTCAGTGGCCCAAAGGACACGGGAGCAACGCTAAAGATGATGGCAGGACTCCCGCCTGCTTGCTCTGTATGTGTGGCAGCCCTGGGTGACCCCTCAGCTGGAGAAGCTCAGTTCTCACCTCTGTTTTAGGAATGAGATTGCTTATTAAGAGATAGAGGTCATATATGTAGTATCTTCTGTAAGCTGTTTGTCTCTTCTTCTCTCCTTTATTGTCATTGCTTTGACTTCCCTTTGCTCTCTCTTAAGGCTGCCACCCTCTTATATATATATCAATGAAAATTCCTACATTTAGGTGGCACTGGAGGCTGTCCATCAGCTTTATTGAGGACTTAGTATTTGAAAGCCGAGGGAAGTAGTTGATGTTGAGTATTGATGTTCAGTTCCAATTTTGAGTATCCCTGAAACTGGAAGGGATATGTATAGAACATTGTAAAGCTGCATACTGCATCTATCAGTAGTTTGAGGAAGAATTTCTAAAGTAATTTGTGTTTTGTTCTCTTTTTTTTTAGGAGATGGTATTGTTGAACCAATTCCTCTCAATGTCAAAACAGGTGTGTAATTACTGTTGCGGCTGTTTGCTGGTAATAACAACTTATACTTAAATATAGCACATATACTTGTTTAATAAATAGTATTTTGTGATGGTACTATTACAGTTCTTATCATGTAAAATGTTTCTTAGTTAAACTCCTAGGCCTTTTAAACTAAAAGTAAGTTTTAATGAGTATAAAATAAAATTTAAATCATAAAAGTAACAGGAAAATTGTTGTGAGCATCAAAAATACAAAGCTATTTTTATCTGTTGAATGTCCTAAAAGTATCCTGACTTATCCACTAAATGTTTCTCTTAATGGACAAATTAAAGAGAAAAATATATATTTTTTTATTTGTTCATCATATTTCTATAAAAGCATGACTGTTGTTACTTATTTCGCAATTTGAAAAAAATGTGTATAGTATTGACATCTTTTTAGATCAGAATGATAATCTGTGAAAATCAAATTGTGAATTTGGATTAAAAAAAAACTCCAGTGTTTTCTCCTGTCCTTCTTATCAGATGATTTTGAGTGATTGTACTAAAGTTAGAATTGCATTTAATTTGTAAGTATTTAGGTAATTCCCTGGCAGTCCAGTGGTTAGGACTCCATGGTTTCACTGCCAAGGACCTGGGTGAAATTCCTGGTTGGGAAACTGAGATCCTGCCAGCTGCAAGGCATGGCCAAAAAAAAAAAAAAAAAATTTTAATTGTCTCATTTTGACATACAAAGTCAGTAAGTTTCTCATCAGTGTTTCCTGTTCGATCAGGGAAAAGTGGCATTGGTCATGAGACATTATTAAAACGGAAAGCAGAGGAAAAATTGGAAAGCTACAGAAGAAAGATTCACATGAAAAGCCAAGCTGAAGAAAGAGCAGCAGAACAGTTCCGGTAACTGAGCTGTCTTTAGTTTCATTGTTCCTTTGTTGTGATGTGTTTCCTGGTGTTTGGGCATTTAACATGGATTAAGAGAGCACAGACCTCTAGTGGGCTATTTTTTCCTTTGAATTAGAATTCGACTTAAAAATAAGCAAGATGAAATGAAGCTAGAAGGAGATCTTAGAAGAAGTCAGAGAGCCTGTCAACAATTGGATACTCAGAAGGTAATCCTTTTACCTGCTTTCAGTTTGGTAAAGTATTTTGGCACCCAGTATGATTTACTGTGTATGTTTTTTTTTGGCCTCACCACACAGCATGTGTACAAGTCATGTCGCTCAGTCGTGTCCAACTCTTTGTGACCCCGTGGACTGTAGCCCACCAAGCTCCTCCGTCCATGGGATTCTCCAGGCAAGAATACTGGAGTGGGTTGCCATTTCCTTCTCCAGGGGATCTTCCTGACCCAGGGATCAAACCCAGGTCTCCTGCATTGCAAGCAGATGCTTTGACCTCTGAGCCACCAGGGAAGCCCTGGGATCAAACTTGTACCCTCTGCATTGGAAGTGTATCCTCTGCATTAGAAGTGTGGAGTCTTAACCACTGGACCACCAGGAATGTCCCATACTTTTATTTTTAAAGAGAGAGAGAGAACTCCAAGCTTAGTGTCTCTGCCCGTTAAAACTTTCAGATGCACTGTTGATCTTTGATAACTGGTGTGCACAATGACTTGTTCACTGCAGGAACAGAGTCTGAATGATTTTTAAGCATTAAATACCATTTTGCACTTAACTGTTCTACATTTATTTGAATATTGATTACTCAGAATATTACATGTGGAAATTCTGTTCACCTGAATGTTTGGCCAATCAGAATAGCCTATTTTCAGTCCCTATTCAGTAACTTCCATGTCTGTAACTAGTAAAATCAGGTAAAATGCTATTTCAGGTTTCAGTAGTCCTCAAAATTCAATTTTTGATTTGATTCTTCTTTAAGTTTTTTATTTTGATGGTTCACCTACCAGCAAAATAAAGTGACTTCATTTAAAGTCTCAAAAATGTTTCTAAAATTTCCCTTATATAAATAGATCGCTGGAAGCAGTCTCTCACTTTTCAGTATTTCCATAGCACGTTATTTTGACTATATGTCATGATACTTAAGATTTCTTAGCTATATGTATCATTTTATACCCATTAAGCCACTTATCCCCATAGCTTCTTTTCCCTACTCGATTGTCAGCGGTTAGGAGGCAGTATTCTAACTGGGCTTTGCATCCCTGTAGTTCCATAGTACAGGGTTTCCCAGGTGGCTCAGTGGTGAAGAATCCGGCAGTGCAGGAGACACAGGAGACTCAGGTTTGATGCCTGGGTCAGGAAGATCTCCTGGAGAAGGAAATGGCAACCCACACTAGTATTCTAAGCTGGAAAATTCCACGGACAGAAGAGCCTGGGTCAGAGTCAAACACAACTGAGCAACTGAACTCACATGCCCTGTTCCATGGTATGGAACTTAAAGCAGTAAATATCTAGTGGAAAGAGTGAATTCATGTTGACATGAACAACCTTGTAATAATCTTGATGTTTAGCTTTGTTTAATTGGGAATAATTCTCCATTTTCAGAATATTCAGGTTCCCAGGGAAGCCTGGTACTGGTTGAGGCCTGAAGAAGAAACTGAAGAAGAGACAGAGGAAGAAAAAGAACAAGATGAAGATGAATATAAGAGTGAAGATTTAAGTGTATGGTTTGTTTGGGTTTCTTTTGGGGGGGAGGATAATTGCTTTACAATATTGTATTAGCCTCTGCCAGACACCAGCATGAATCAGCCACATTAAATGTATGTTTTAGCACCAGTTCCTTAAGCTGGGTGTCTCAGCCTTGGCACAGTTAACGTTTTGAACTGGGTAATTGTTTGTTGTAGGGCTGTTCTGTACATTGAAAGTTATTTCAGCGCATCTGTGGCTTCCATCCACCATCCACTGCACATCCCCCTTGTGACAACCAAAAATGTCTCCAGTTCAGTCCAGTTCAGTCACTCAGTCATGTCCGACTCTTTGCGACCCCATGGACTGCAGTACACCAGGCTTCCCCATCCATCACTACCTCTCAGAGTTTACTCAAAACTCATGTCCATAGAGTTGGTGATGCCATCCAGCCATCTCATCCTCTGTTGTCCCCTTCACCTCCTGCCCTCAATCTTTCCCAGAATCAGGGTCTTTTTCAGAGTATTGGAGTTTCAACTTCAGCATCAGTCCTTCCAGTGAATATTCAGGACTGATTTCCTTTAGGATGGACTGGTTGGATCTCCTTGCAGTCCATGGGACTCTCAAGAGTCTTCTCCAACACCACATTTCAAAAGCACCAATTCTTCGGTGCTCAGCTTTCTTTATAGTCCGACTCTCACATCATACCTGACTACTGGAAAAACCATAGCTTTGACTAGACAGACCTTAGTTGGCAAAGTAATGTCTCTACTTTTTAATATGCTATCTAGTTTGGTCATAGCTTTCCTTCCAAGGAGCAAGCATCTTTTAATTTCATGGCTGTAATAACCATCTGCAGTGATTTTGGAGCCCCTCAAAATAAAGTCTCTCACTGTTTCCCCATCTATTTGCCATGAAGTGATGGGACCAGATGCCATGATCTTAGTTTTCTGAATGTTGAGTTTTAAGCCAGCTTTTTCACTCTCCTCTTTCACTTTCATCAAGAGGCTCTTTAGTTTTTCTTCGTTTCCTGCCATAAGGGTGGTGTCATCTGCATATCTGAGGTTATTGATATTTCTCCCAGCAGTCTTGATTCCAGCTTGTGCTTCATCCAGTCCAGCCTTTCTTATGATGTGTTCTGCATAGGTGACAATATACATCCTTGACATACTCTTTTCTCTATTTGGAACCAGTCTGTCATTCCATGTCCAGTTCTAACTGTTGCTTCTTGACCTGAATAAATATTTCTCAGGAGGCAGCTCAGGTGGTCTGGTATTCCAGTCTCGAAGAATTTTCCACAGTTTGTTGTGATCCACACAGTCAAAGGCTTTGGCATAGTCAGTAAAGCAGAAATAGATGTTTTTCTGGAACTCTCTTCCTTTTTCAATGATCCAACGGATGTTGGCAATTTGATCTCTGGTTCGTCTGGCTTTTCTAAATCTGCTTAAACATCTGGAAGTTCATGGTTCATGTACTGTTGAAACCTGGCTTGGAGAATTTTGAGCATTACTTTGCTAGCGTGTGAGATGAGTGTAATTGTGCAGTAGTTTGAATATTCTTTGGTATTGCCTTTCTTTGGTATTGGAATGAAAACTGACATTTTTCAATCCTGTGGCCACTGCCAAGTTTTCCAAATTTGCTAGCATATGGAGTGCAGCACTTTTACAGAATCATCTTTTAGGATCTGAAAGAGCTCAACTGGAATTCTATCACCTCCACTGGCTTTATTTGTAGTGATGCTTTCTAAGGCCCCCTTGACTTCACATTCCAAGCTGTCTGGCTCTAGGTGAGTGATCACCCCATTGTGATTATCTGGGTCACAAAGATCTTTTTTGTATAGTTCTGTGTATTCTTGGCACCTCTTCTTAATATCTTCTGCTTCTGTTAGGTCCATACCATTTCTGTCCTTTATTGTGCCCACCTTTGCCTGAAATGTTCCCTTGGTATCTCTAGTTTTCTTGAAGAGATCTCTAGTCTTTCCCTCGATTGTTTTTCTCTATTTCTTTGCTTTGATCACTGAGGAAGGCTTTCTTATGTCTCCAGACATTGCTAAATTTTCACCTGAGAGAAAAAACTCACTCTTAGTTGAGAACTACCACATTATAGGTTTATTTTATTAACCTCAAATCAAAACTTCATGTAAATGACCCTTTTAGCTTCAGTTTACCCCTCTCACCTCAGTTTGGATGATGTATAAGCTGCAAATGTAAATTATGTTGATTTCTACCTTGTTTCCTATTGAACCTCTGGAAGTAATTCTGAGTACTTCCTCCCCCCAACTCACCCACAAACAAAACAAAGTCAAAAACAATTCAAAGTAAGTAGAGAGTTTTCAAGAAAAGAATACACATTTCCATGGTTACTTGTATCAAAGAATGTGTCAGAAACATTCAAAATTTGAAAAATCTATGTTCCACCTAACTGGGAAACCATTGATGAGAACTCTAGTGGCAGAGTAAGACAGCTTCGCCCAGATTCTTTGAAACTGTTAATAGGAGGGGTCTTTAAAGGATGCTGATTCTAATAGAGCCAGCCACAATCTACTGTTGAGATGTTAACAGATGGTCTGTGTTGTGTCTGACAGAAGTGAAATAGGGCAGCTAGTAAACTGGGACATATTCTAATATATTCCACCCTTGACACCTCTCCTAACTGACTGAGCGTGTAGCAGAAGATTTATGGCCTTGGGGTAATTCAGCATAATCTAAGAGACCTAAAAACAAAAATTCTGTTCAGTATAAACAATTAATGTGCTTGTATCCTACCTTTACCTAGGTACTGGAAAAATTACAAATACTGACGAGTTATTTAAGAGAAGAACATCTATATTGTATTTGGTGTGGAACAGCCTATGAAGGTAAAAAGATACTTTATACTTTTGAAAACTATTAGATATAAATGCTCTTTGATTTCAGCTTTGATTTTTTTTTTATGAAAGTCATATTTCCCATAGACAATGGAAATTTTTTATTCCATCCAAAGGGCAACGTTGGATGAATGCTTTAAAGAAATAGTGGGCAGATAAAGAACTGAGGGTTAATTACAGGTGCTTTTAACTTTTCAGGCACTGAATGTGCAGAAGGGAATTTTACAGTGTTCTATTTCACAAGAAAGAATTTTTTAATCAGTTGAAGATGATAAATTTTTTTCATGCTTTATTTTTCCACAGTTCTTCAGCTACCAGGAAAATATAGTAAATTTTTAGAACTAATCTTTTTGTGCTTAGGTAGAATATTGTTTGTGAACTATAAAAATCAGGATGTTGAAATCCACTCCATTTTTTTTCTCATTGTAAGGAAAGAAATGGTTAAAACATGTCAGATGTCTTAAAGACACAAGTGCTTTCTTTTCTAGCACTTGCCCAAGCCAGCTTTAACTTGAACCTAAGGACTTTGTACTTGAGAGTGAAGAGTTTGGGGTTATTGTTGAATCTTTTCCTGGTTTGTTTAGCAGAGTAAGGAAGCAGACACAACTACAAAATACATGTTATGCTGAAACAAGTTTCTAAAACAGTTTACTGTGCAATTTGTATTAATTGTTTCTTTTCCTCACATGAATTACAGATGAAGAAGACCTGTCTTCAAATTGTCCGGGACCAACTTCTGCAGATCATGACTAAGAGTATTCTCAACAAAGTAGAAGCTTGGCAAATGTTCTTGTTTCCTAAGGACAGATAGTTGGGCTGTTAGAATTCCCAAATTTTTGATGCCAGTAAAGAAAGGGGACTTCATGTGTTTTGTTCGTTTTGTACATTAGAAGTACTTTGTACTTTAGAATATAACTGTTTACTAACTTCAACATATAATGGAAATCCATTGCAGAGCACAAGTATTATAGAAACCAGCAACTACAGTTTAGGACTCTGTCATGATGTTTATGGGGTTTAAGGACACCAGCTCTCTCATTCCCTTCTTCACTTTGGAACAAATTAAGAAATAAGACGAGGGAGTTTGAGATCAAAGTATCAGTTTTATTACTAACGGAATGAAGAGCTACTTGACTTGTTCTCCAGCCACACTCCTTCTGAGATCTCCCTACTTAGAACTGCAGACCTTGCCTCAGGAAGGATAGAGCCCATCTCAGCTGTCAAGGTGAGAGAGTCAACCCTCGGGGCAGAGGAGAGGCACACATCCTCAGTTCCTTTTCCCAAACCATTCATTAGGAGAGATTCAGCTCTGTTGAGAAGGAACGAATACAGGCTCGCAGAACTTCTTCCCACAATTCTGTCTTCCAAGGAGCAAGAAGAGGTTTCCTTCCCTGCGTGCAAGCATGAGGAGGAGGCAAAAAGTATTCCCCTCAATGAGAATAATGTCAGAGGCAAGGTTCCAGAAGTAGTACTTAATTCTAATGAGTTTTAGAGAAAGTAATTATGATATTCCATAAAATCATGCGTTTTCATGGCAGTGTATGTATCCATTGCAAGTTTTGGCTAAAGAAACAATAGTTGGGAGTAACCTGAAACATCAGGTGATCCAAATTCTTAATCACTTGACAACATTCCCAGCAGGTGGTAATCCTACTTCTACCTTGATTTGTCCAACCACAGAGAGCTCACTGCCTTAAAAGAGCTGGGTAGCACTAAGTCATTTTTAAAGTTATTTTTCTGTCTTAAGCTGAATTCTGCTTCCCTATAACGTAACCAAATACAGCTAGAGACATACCATGTGGCACATTCCTAGAGAGCTCCATGTAAGTTTGGGCATCAAAATCATGAACTTCTTTTAAAGTTCCCAAGCTCAAGTACTACCCTTAGTGACTTGATTCAGCTAGTCTAGGATAGTTTCTAGATATCTATTTATTTTAAAGTTCTGAGTCTGATTATCACCCGTGGATAAGAACTGGTGCTCTAGGTTAAACCAAAGTACAGCTGTTCTTTGGATCAAGTTGTGACCTTACCTGTACAGTTTTATAGTTCACCTTTCTGAAGCACTGAGCAAGAGATCAGCCTCTTATTATAAACAGCATACTTGAGGACATAGCAGAAGCTAACTTATGCTTACCCAAGTTATCAATAGTATGAGTTGTATTAACCTCTGACCTGCTGCTGCTAAGTCAGGTCAGTCGTGTCTGACTGTGTGACCCCATAGATGGCAGCCCACCAGGCTCCCCCATTCCTGGGATTCTCCAGGCAAGAACACTGGAGTGGGCTGCCATTTCCTTCTCCAGTGCATGAAAGTGAAAAGTGAAAGTGAAGTCGCTCAGTCATGTCCGACTCTTAGTGACCCCCATGGACTGCAGCCTACCAGGCTCCTCTGTCCATGGGATTTTCCAGGCAAGAGTACTGGAGTGGGGTGCCATTGCCTTCTCCAAACCTCTGACCTAATATGACCTAATTCACTTGTCCTCAAGTTTAACTTGGAGAGCTTTAAAAAAATGATAATACAAAGATTATCATACTTTCAGAGAGTCTATATAATTGATCACTCTGGCCTGAGCACCACTATCCTTGATACCAACATGCAGTAGAGTTTGAAAACCTAGTCAATGTCTGGGCTTCACTTCTTCATCTAGAAACTGAATTATTTTTATGAGTATAAATACATATGTAAAATATTGGACATATAGTTGGACAATACTGTTTTGATGTTTACCTTTTTCATGTAAAAAACAGTAACATTGTATTAACAGATAAAACATGCGTACATCTTCTTCTTGCAGTTATAATCACATGCTTGCCTGTCATTTTAGCCATCATACTAACATTTGTTCTGTCAGACCCAAAGCCATGTGGATTCTTTCAGACAGAATGGAGTTAGGAACTGGCTTCTTTTTCTCCTTGTAATATGGGGCTACCTGCCCAGTGGCCTAGAGTATTTTAAATATGTTTGTGAATATATTCATTAACATAACCATAGGAATAACCTTGACAGAACCCATGAGTCCACCAGAGTTGTGGTCTGCATTTCCAGGCCAGAGGCCAGCACTCAGCCTGCCTTGGAGAGTGGGAGACATCCCTCTGTTTTTACCACCACTAATGAAAACTGCAGATTTTCAGTATGAGTAAAAGCTTACTTTTATTCACAAACACCTTTTACAACTTCATAACCAGACGATAATGAAAACCAAAGGGTACAAAATACTGAAAAGAATTTTTAAACTTGCTTTAGAACATATGTGACATTTGAAACATAAATTTTAACAGGTCAGGTTGTCATTTACTTTTGACCATATTATGTTAATACTATGTTTATTTTCAAAGTCCTATCTAGAATTTCTAAAATGTTTAATTTTCCTCATTATAAACTCAAAATACTGGAGCTTCTAAAATTCAAAATAAAGAGATTTTAATATACCAAAGGTTTACCTACCCACCTTCAAGTGTTATTTACCAACATTTAATTGTTGAAGTTTTACAATGAACATTATTTCATATCAGACACATTTTATAGGATCAGGCATATAAAATTCTTGGCACTTGTATTCCCTACTAATTCAAAAGCACTTAGAGAGTTCCTGCTTTATGCAGAGTAATACACTTGCTTCCTTAAAGTAAATCAACTATCCCTGCTTTCCAGAAATTTACAAGGAGGGGGACACCCACACAGGAATAACTGAGTGCCAAGGCAAACTGATAAGTACCATATTGAAGTACTAAGCACTAGGAGTACTAGGGAGAAGTTTCATTCTGTATGGGAGATGGGAAAACACTATGGTAGCAACACTGAACTTGGGCTCTGAACATCATTTTCATATCCAAAGTCACGAGGAGTTACAGTAAGACCCATGTTTCTACTCCTAGGTATATACCCAGGAGAAATGGAAACATGTTCACATAAAACTTGCACATGAATATTCATAGCGGTATTCATAATAGCCAGAAAATAGAATCCCAAATGTCCACCAGCTGATGAATAGGTGAGTTAAATGTAATGTATCCATGTAGTTGAATATCATTTGGCAACAGAAGGGAAAGGAATTTCCACCCAAGCTATATCATAGATGACACTTGAAAACAAAGTAAGTGAAAATGATCACATGTATGATTGTGTTGTATGATTCCGCTTAAATGAAATGTCCCAAGCAGGCAAGTCTATGGAGACGGGAAGTGGATAAGTGGTTGCAGAGAATTAGGGGAAAATGAGGAAAGCCTGCTAACAAGCACAGGGTTTCTTTCTGGGGAGATGAAAGTGTTTTGAAATTGTTTGTGGTGATGGCTCCACAACTCTGAATATACTAAACATCACTGAACTGTATACTTTAAATGGGGTGAATTTTACAGTATACAAAATTATGTCTCAATAAAGCTGTTATTTTACCAAAAAAAAAAAGGAAAAGATTGAAGGGAATTTTAGGTAGAAACCATAGCTAAGAGCCATTGAGCACAAAAGCCTATTTAGGTGACCCTGAGCAGACCTGTGTGGCTGGAACGTAATCAGGTAACACTGAACATGGGATGCGAAACGGGAGCGCCCAGAGGAGCACAGCCCTGCCAGCACTTTGACTTGAGTCCAGTGAAACTCTGGCCTCCCGAACTGTAAGAAAATATGTGTTTTCAGCCGCCAGTTTTGTGGTCATTTGGTTACAGCAGCTCTAGGAAACTAATGTCTCAATCATATTGACCCCTGAAGAGCCGGACATACTTGAGATATTCTGAGTTGCCTCAGGAGTTTTACCCATTACATGGACTTTAGTCCTCCTATAAGCCAGTAATGGGCTTCCCTGGTGGCTCAGATGGTAAAGAACCCACCCGTAATGCAGGAGACCTGGGTTCTCCTGCATGGAGTATAAGCCAGTAGTGGGCCCTCTTCAGTGTTCTTGCCTGGAGAATCCCAGGGACGGGGGAGCCTGGTGGGCTGCCGTCCAGGGGTCGCACAGAGTCGGACACGACCGAAGCAACTTAGCAGCAGCAGCAGCAGTCGTGGGGCCTCTGTACACCTGTCGACTGTTGTCCCTGTATCTGTGACCATTGTGAGGAAATGTCAGGACTGGAGTAGCTCACAGTCACAGATGTAAAATCA
The DNA here is from genome assembly GCA_006410615.1 of Neotragus moschatus. Classification (NCBI taxonomy): domain Eukaryota; kingdom Metazoa; phylum Chordata; class Mammalia; order Artiodactyla; family Bovidae; genus Neotragus; species Neotragus moschatus. The sequence goes on from SJYA01001604.1 coordinate 344,145, forward strand.
CAGATGCTAGGGAGTGGACTGACATTTAGATATAAAGGGTAAATATCTAAATGGAGGTGGCCAGCATACTTTTGTTTCTGAGCCCTTCTGTAACAGCATCATACTTCTGGTGCTCACCATCAGAGCAACCTGGAGGTATTCTCTGATTACCTAAATCCTCATATCCGATTAGATGCCAGCTTCTCTTGGTTCTGTCTCCTCCCATTGTTCTGGTCCACTTAGCCTCTCAGACTTCTGACCTTTCAATAGTCTTTGCCTGCTCCAACCTAGTCTAAACACAGTTTCAAATTATAGGTTGGATCACATTCCTGCCTTAAAAAAAAAAAAAAAAAAAGCCAAAAACCTCTTTGTCACCTTTGGAGGTTGCTGCGGTGCCACCTCATTCTAAAAATTAATAAATATTAATCCCATCTTTTCCATTCAGTTTCTGGGCTTCCCTTATGGCTCAGTGGTAAAGAATCTGTCTGCCAATGCAGGAGACATGGGTTCAATCCCAGGGTTGGGAAGAGCCCCTGGAGAAGGAAATGGCCACCCACTCCAGTATTCCGTCCTGGAAAATCCCACAGACAGAGCCCGGCAGGATACAGTCCATGGGATCGCAAAGGAGTCAGACATGACTTAGCGATTAAACAACAATAACCCATTCAGCTTTAGAGAAAATTCTTTCAAGAAGAATCACAGATAATAAATGCAAAAGGTTTGATAGGATCTGAAAATCAGTTTTGCAACCCCTAATGAAATAATGGATACAGGCAATCGTCATCAATGGCTGCTAACACTGTTAGATGAAAGACTGATAAGGAAAATTGACGGTAGTGGATGCCAGCACCACAAGGGAAAGTCGCTCCGACTCTTTGTGACCCCATGGACGATACAGGGCATGGAATTCTCCAGGCCAGAATACTGGAGTGGGTAGCCTTTCCCTTCTCCAGGGGATCTTCCGAACTCAGACACCACCACAAACCACTGATCAAACTTAAAATCACCAAAAGTGGAACAGTCAGACATCATGCTCCTCCTGGAGTGATGCAGACATACAGCATCATACCCTAACACAATGTATGAGAAATACGTTGTATGTTGATTTTCACATAGAAATGAGGATGACTCCTCTCTCTATACACACACACACAGACTACAGCATCATCTAGGGAGTATTCTTGGAAAACATTTTCAGACCATAATCAAATCCGTTTTCTAGATCTAACTAAACACCAAGGGAATACCATCAGCCAAATCCTAAATGAAGGAAGTTCTATAGGATTTATGATCTAGTTCCTTCCTCAAATAAAAGTCAAGAGGAAAGAAACGAAATGCAGGGTAATGTTATAGAGTTAAAGTACTCCTCCCCTGGAGGAGGAAATGGCAACCCACTCCAGTATTCTTGCCTGGAGAATCCCTTGGATGGAGGAGCTTGGTGGGCTACAGCCCAGAGGGTCACAAAGAGTAGGGTACTACTGAACGACTAAGTGCTTACATACATACCCATATTTATGTTCACCTTGATTTTTGCTGAACATTTTTAAGTTGCAAATGTCAAGCCACTTCACCCCTAAATATTTCTGTATGCACTGCCTAAGAAAAAGACATCTTCTGGAATGACAATATCATTATCACACCTAAGAAAATTAACAGTTATTCTATAAATTCATTTAATATGCAGTCTATATTCAAATGTTCTCAATTCTCTCAAAAATGTCTTTTATAGCTATTTCCTGGGTTTTTCTTTTTTGTGTGTGTATGTATATACCAGGATACAATCAAGAGTCAAGCACTGCATTTGGTCATGGTATCTCTAGTCTCTCTCTGTATTTAGAATGGTGCCTCTACTTTCTTTTCTTCATTGTCCTGACTTTTTGAGAAACCCAAGTTAATTACCTTATCAGTGACTTCACTCAGGATTTGGCTGATCATTTCCTTATGATTAATTTCCAGTTAAACACTGTGGGCAAGAAAACTAAACAGCTGACAGTGTATAATTCTTACATCACATCAGGAGGGGTGCGCTGTTAAGTGCTTCCACTTTTGGTGATGCTGAACCTTTAATTACTGGGTTATTGTGGTGACAAGATCTTTCCATTCTAAAGATACATTTTCCCCTTTGTAATATCATCTGTGGGACTATATTTACATCCTTTTGTGGCTCCTGTTTCCCAATACCTTTTCAACCAATAGTTTTAGCATCCATTGATGAACCTTGCCTTAATCAAATACTGCACTGGGAGTTGAAGACCATATTAATTGCTTTCAATTGCACTTTTTAGAAATTGCTATAAATCTTAACAAAAGTATTTTCTATTACCATGATTTTTCTGCTAAGCTTAAACTTGGCTCATTTTAAAAATTACACGATGATTTTAGAATGATAGTTGGTTGCTGCTATGTGCTCAGTCACTCCCAACTCTTTGGGACCCCATGGACTGTAGCCCGCCAGGCTCCTCTGTCCATGTAATCTTCCAGGCAAGAATACTGGAGTGGGTTGCCATTTCCTCACTCCAGGGATCTTCCCCACCCAGGGATTGCACCCACCTTTCCTGCTTCTCCTGCCTTAGTAGGCAGATTCTTTACCACTGCGCCACCTGGGAAGGCAGTTGGTTACTACAAAGCTTAAAGTAACCCTCAAGTTCTTCCAAGATGCAGCCTTAATTATATTCTGGCCCAGGTGGCTATGCGGTAAATAATCTGCCTGCCAAGGCAGGAGATGCAGGAAACGCAGGTGCAATCCCTGGGTCAGGATGATCCTCTGGAGTGAGGAAATGGCAACCCACTCCAATATGCTGGCCTAGAAGATTCCACAGACAGAGGAGGCTGGCGGGCTACAGTCCATGGGGTCACAAAGAGATGGACACAACAGAGCAACTAAGCACGTTCCAACAGCAATTCATGGAACCAAACTAGTATACCCAATTTCTCAAATCTCTCTTTTCCAGGATGCATACCAGGCCCTTTGTCCAGGCTCCTCACGTGGTCTGCTCTCTATTCATCTCAATCCTTCACAGACTTGGAAGTCTCAATGGAATGTCACTTCTAAGCCTGTGCCATGGTTCCTCGGTATGTGACCTCACCCCTCCAGATTGACTGTTTTCTGTGCTCAGCTACTGTCTTACAGCACAATTATATCTCTTTAAAGTGTCTGTTATAACATGCACAAAATGTATTTAAGAGAAGTAAAATAATTATGCAGTAAACACTAGTGGACTCAAGATGCAGTGTAAGAAAAAAAAAATTAACTGTTAACTCTGAAATCTCTCCTGTCCCTCCTCAGAGAAAATCACTGTCAGAATCTAATAATCTTTCTCACTCCCTTCCTTCCCTGTTTTGTTTACCACATTCGTTTGGATACCTAAACACACTCATTTCACACTTATTCCACTTAGCATGTTCTTTTAACTTTATGTTAATGGAACCATTCTCTGTATATTTTCTGCAGTCTGTTTTGTTTCCTTAACACAGGTTTCTGAGAGATTTGGCATGTTGGTGTGTTCAGCTGAAATCCCTTCATTTTCACACTACACATACAGTATTCTCGTGTGTGAATATAACGCTATTGTGTATCCTTTCTTCTGGTGTACATGAGCACTGTCTCCTATTCTCTTGGCTATTATGAATACGGTTTCTATGAACATTCTTGTCGGTGTATATGTAGCAATGGAATTGATAGCTTTTCAGGAAAGGATGTATACATTTAAGTTTGCTAGATGATACCAAGCTGCTTTCAGAAGCAATTATACTTATCTTTTTTGCTTATCTTTTCATGGTCACCATATTCTCCAACTAGATTGTTAGCTATTTAAGACAGAGAGAGATCTAATACTATTTTTGTCTAGAAACATTAGGCATTTAATAAATATTCATGAATTAATTGATTCACTGATTGGTATTAAAAAGAAAATTTGAGAGATTCTTTTGGTATTTTTATAATAAGAAGATGACCCATGGGAAAGTCAAATGTAAGAATGTTTCTGAAGTAAGAAAAAATGTAAACCTTTCTTCAAATGTGGCAAAAAAAAAAAAAATTAAGAGAAAAAATGAAAATAGAAGATAAATACCATCACTATTCCCAAGCAGATTTTAGACAGTTACAGGAAAATGGAATTATCAGAAGCAGGATACTTTTTTAAGTATCTAACATGTGTTTCGTTTCCTTTTTTCTGTAACATTATTCCACTCCTTCAAAGTCTTCAGTATCTCAGATGTGGTAGGTCGTTTCTTGGGGTCCACTGAGAGTAATTTCTTTAGAAGGTCTTTCTGTAACGACAGTAAGAGTCAATTCTAGGAAAGAAAACATTGCAATAAACAAAATTCAATTATTTTTAAACGCTTACTTCTTTGTCGTCAAATACGTCTAATTTGCCATTCTTTACATCTTCAAATAACTAAAAATTAAACATATATATGTTTATTAGGAAATGATTTTCACTTTGGAGAAAAACAAACTTAGAAAATACTAAAGGTTGAGGATACCAGAATTCTAGGATATTTCTAGATTTTTAGAAAAATCTCTCTGGCCAAGAAGCAAGCGGGAATCCCCTTCCCCCAACATCCCCTTTAAGAACCATCCTGATCATTACAGCATGTTGAAGTTTTAAGAGCATCGTATGAATTATCTCCTTGCATCCTTTTTGGAGCCCTCTGCAAAGTATTTTCAATATCCCTGCCTTACAGGGGAGAAGGCTGTCAACTTCAGACAAGTCCCTCTTACCGACCTTCAGACTAGGATATCCAGTTACCTGCAGCATTCAGTGGCCACCCAACTGTCTTCATAAGAAATCCATATTCTTGCTTTAATTTCAGCCCAGTATATCTTTCCAGTACCACTGACCATCAACCACTTCTTGACTTATATACTCCAATACAAATGACACTTGGCAACTATTCCCAAATATATTCTTCCCAATCCTTTTCCATGCTAGGATCACCTTCTCTCTAAATTGGAGTATTGGAAGCCAACCAGTCCTTTAGAGCCCAATTTAAACACCTCCATGAAGCCTAAATCCCTGCAGCTGGCAAAGCCCCCCTCCTAGCTGTTTCCATTAGATTTCATGCCTTCTCCTAAAACATTCACAGCATTCTCTTATGTTACCTTTCCTTATAACATATAAGCTCCTTGAGAACAAGCTTCCTCATTTTCATAACCCTTGGAGAGCTCAGCACAGGGTCTTATGCAAAGCAAGCCATCGATACAACTTTACAGACAGAGATGCACACACCTTCCAAAGAAGACTAAAGGTTTGGTCTTCAAGAAAAAGTACTGGTTGCCCAAACTTGAAAGAGACAAAAATTTGTATTTAAATTGCAGTCAGCACTAACATGCTCCAGTCCATCCTCATGTGAGGTCAATAACTGCAGCAGTACTTTGAATATGACGGTCAATAATTTTTGTTGCTTAATTCTTTCTGTAACATTGTATTTACCTTCCCTGTTTCATGAGAAGTGGAACATATATGAAGAAGTTCTGCAAGAATCAGCCCCAAAGCATAGATGTCCACTTCATTTCCATAGTCTTTCACAGAAGCAAGCTGAAAAAAAAAAATTTATATTTGTGACTCACCTGATACAAATATTCATGCCTTCTAAAGCCAAAAAAGTTATCTAACGAAAATGTCTTATAACACACAACAATGTACATTTATTAGCAAGATACATAGGCCCTGACTTCCCAGGTTCAAATCTCTGTCACTAAATAGCTGAATCACCTGTATACACTAGCCATCAATGTGGGAATGAATAATCTAAGCCCTAAAATGGAGATAGCCATAGTTTGAACCTCAGAGTTTGACTGTGGGGTTTAATGAGACCATTAGGTGAAGCGCCCAGGAAATCACTTGCAGGCAAATGTTTATCCCAGATTCATTCATAATATTCCACAACCGGAAGCAACCCAGGTGTCCATCAGCAGGAGAAGGTATGAACAAACGGTGGTATATTCATACAATGGAATAGTATTCAGTCACGAAAAAGGAATAATCTGCTGTCATTTAAAAGCCACAACTAGCGGTTCTCCAACAGACATTAGTTTGAGTGGAATAATCAAATATAGAAGAGTGCATACAATGTGATCCCGTTCATGCGAAGCTCAAGATCAGGGGAAAGTCATCTATGGTGACAGAAATCAGAGAACTGGTTTCCTCTGGGCAGTGGAGAGGAACGACCGACTGGAAGTGGGTCTAAAGGTGAGGAAAATGTGCTCCCTTCTCAGAGGCTTGTAGGCTTCATGAACCTATGCGTTTGTCAGAACTAAAAAAGTATATATAGACATTTAAGAGCTGTGAACTTTATGGTGTATAAATCTTTCCTCAATAAAATGTGACAATATTGGATGCAGGAGATCTTTAAGAGAATTTGGGAGTTGAAAGGAAGCTGCTACACCCCTATTGATTCTACTTACATACCTTGAAAACACTTTATGTTTTTATGAACGGCACCTGTCATTCTAGTCAACAATCTCACTTCAAAGACTCTATCATCGATTCTCATAGAAATATTTGTTTTTAGACTCAAAGGTAAGGAAGAAGAGACACAACAGGTCTACAAAGGTGAAAGGCTGAAAACAGCCTACATAAATGCCCATCAGTCAGGAAATAGTTAAATGACTGCAGTGTATCTGTATTTTGGCATACAATACAGTTGTTAAAAACAATGTGTCAGATCTATTTGCACAGATATGGGAAGATTATGAGACACTGTTGAGTAAAAAAAATTAAGTCACAAAATAACTTTCAGTAGCCTTATAAAATGTATTGATTATTCTTATGTAAAAAAGTCCCCATAAATATATGTATCTATATATTTTTTATAACGCAAAGAAAATGACCTAAAAGGATAAACTACCAACTCTGGTGAGAAGAGTAGGAATAAAAATGAAGAGTAATCGTAATTTTCCATTTTCATTCTATTTGCTTATATATTGTTTTAATTTTATGAGTGCCTGTTATTTTTATAATTAAAAAATGAAAGAGGTAAAAACATATCTAGACAGAAAGAAAGGGGACCTCACCTGTTCTGGGCTCATGTATCGTAAAGTTCCCTTTTTACTTGTCCGCATTTCATCATTTTTCAGGTATGTGACAAGTCCAAAGTCTCCAATCTTGATCTGGTTCATAGCTACTAAAAATATGTTACTTGGCTGCCGAAAAAATATGTTATAAGTACTAATTTGACAGACTTTTATCACATATCCAATTCATACTTCATAACAGCTATTTTTAAATTTACTTGTAAGGCATTTACCCTCTCCTAGGTAGCCCAAAACAGGAAACTTATTAATATCAGTCTTTAAAATGCTAGCTGAGGAAGTCAAGACATTTTAGCTGACAGCAGAGAAAGCTTGGGGCATAGCTGCCTCCAGGTGGCTGAAGATAAGTCAAAGATGGAGTCACTCCTGCCTGGTCCCTGCGGGGACAGATCCAGGACTAGAGGATGGAAACGACCCCAAGACTTGCTTTTAATATATCCTAATACAACGTGGGTTTGGGTGAACTCTGGGAGTTGACGATGGACAAGGAGGCCTGGCATGCTGCAATTCATGGGGTCGCAAAGAGTCGGACACGACTGAGCAACTGAACTGACTGAACTGATGATAGTAATCGTGTGGTCCAACAAATGGGAGTTAGAGAGTTCCCCATCCTACAAGGTAGTCAAGACAGGGCTGGACACCCACTTGGTGGAAACACTGCAAACACTAGTTCAGCATTTGAAAGGGATTGAAGACACCCTTAAGATCCTCTCCAATTCTGAGATTCTCAGAATGAGTCCATTCCCGGGAGTGCTGCAGGATACCATGGGCAGAATTTTCCCTGGGAGCTCCCTATATATTTATTTCTCCAGGCTTCTGACTTCTTAGCAAACACAGCCCCTCTGTCTCTGAAGGCATACCAAGTTAACCGGAAGCTGATGCCTAGCACTGAAACATATTTTTCTACAAAAAAAAGGAAGAAAAGAATGACAATTCCACAACTTTGTTGAAGGTATTGACTAATATTCTAAAGACCGCGAAACCAGGAAGGCTGTTGATAAGGACTCTGCGCTTCCACTGCAGGGGGCCCAGGTTTGATCCCTGGTCATGGAACGAAGATCCCACAAGGTGTGGCAAAAAAAGGGATGCAAACTTTATCCAGGAGGCACAAGAATAAGGTGTCTGAGGAGCCTGAGGCAATTGGGAAATTGAACCTCCTCAGCTTATAAGCCCTCTCTCCAGAAACCTCTGTGTCTCTCACCAGCATCTTTGGTCTAGTTCTTAACGTAAATGCTGGTTGACTTTATAGAACAGGGGCTTTAGTGAGTAAAGACCATTATCTGGCAAAGCCACCAGTAGCAGGTATTCTGCAAAGCATCACAAAATAAGACGCACACTTTTGTTTACATCTTCTCTTAGATGTGAAAAAGCAATATCAGTGAAGTTAGCAAGTTAAAAAGATGAAAGAAGCCTCTGTAGTATTAAAGTCTGACCTTTGAACACCTGCAGACATACAGCAGACATTCTCTACAGACACAAGAAAAGATGACTCCCCGACAAGAGGCACAAGGAGTGCGGGATACAGGAGGGAACTGGCCAACCACGTGGTGGGAGAAGGGAGCACTACGCATTTTCATTAACTCATCCTGATGAGGGCCTGGGAGGAGATACCCAAACCTCTGAGTAGAGGAGATGAATGTGTAAGTAGATAATTTATTTGCAAATGATTGCATAAAGAGATAATTGTGCTTAATTTCTTATTTAACTCTATATGATTCATTTCAAAGTGAAGGAACAGCCATTCTAAATGTATTCTTTTGAACAGAGTCCTTATATCCTTCCAACTTCAAAGAACACCTTCAGATACTGTTATTAACAAAATGAGATATTGGAACCAGAGGCACTCCAATATGAAGGCATCAGACATGCAGCCCCTGAGAAGACCAAGGATGTAATACCTCTTATGGGCCATCTTTTCCTACCAAGGCCAACAAACAACTATGTACATGGCTGCTTATTTTTCTCAAGGAGCGTTTTTCTTTATTTCTCGTTCCTGGCTGTTTTAGACATGTGGGATAAGCCCAAGGTCCATTTAGACAAGGTGCTTCTGTCTGATCCAGAATGACCAGGAAAAGCTCATAAAGAAATTGAGACCAAAGGGGACAGGTAGAAGAGTGTCCCATGTGAGCACATGAGCGAAGTTTTGGTGATAGGATTCAGCATGGGAGGCTTTTGACGATTGTACCCAACTCACAGGGAACAGAGCAGAGTGCCGAGGGAAGACTGAAAAGCTCTTCTGTCTGATTTTGAGGAGGAAACGGGAAAACTGCTCATTTAGACCATGAAAGAAGTTAGGAAGCCAGAAGAAAATGAAAATACAAAAGTATACTGCATGTTCCAAGGTCTGCATTGCTGCAGTTTTCCAATCATGGGGCAGAGATGTCTCACCAAGTGCCAAGCAAATTCCAGACTCTGGACTTAGTGGCTGTGACTGCCGTCAAGAGTAATGACTTAAAAGGTTAAGAGATTCATGTTCCCAAAGCCAGAGTCACCAGAGTCTCTTCTGCCTCTGAGACAAGCCTGGGTAGCAGTAGAGGCAGAGCCAGAGCAATCACCTGGATGTTCCAGCCATGAGAATTATGTGCACAGAAATGTCCAGTATACTAAAGCCATTAGTGTTTACAACTGGGGTGAAGGTATCAGCCAGGAAGACAAATAGGACCAGAAGTGAATGAGCAATGAGCTGCGTCTTGCAGAGCTCAGCATCTCAGTAAGTTTGCAGCCCTGGCAACCTCCTGATTGATTCTACAGATTGGCACCTGGGGCAAGCGCTATATCCACTCTAACTTTACAGGATCAGAGATGTTATTTCCTCACAACTGTCAATCGATTCTAAAATTAAAGAAGACAGACTTTCACATTAATAAATTCTACTTATCAATTCTCAATACAGCACATTTTCTGCTCACCTTCAGGTCTCTATGAATTAACTGTTCTGAATGTATATAATGCACTCCTGTTGTTATTTGTTGAAAGAACTCCAAAGCCAAATGTTTGTCTGGCTCCTTGTTTCTTCTTTCCTCAATCCATTGCGCCAACGTACCTTTATCACAGTATTCCATTTGGATGAAAAGGCACCTAGTCTTTGATCTGCGATAAAATTCACTGTAGAAGTAGCAATAAAAATAAATGTATAAAAAAATACACTTAAAAATTAGATTTAAAAAATGACACCTTCTTAAAAATGCCATGTCTCAAAACAGAAATCTAAATATAACAAATGTGAGTCAACACATAATAAACCACTCTTTATTTAGGTCATAAGCTCCCAGATATCAAAGCTTTGTTTAGCTAAGTTGTAAAGTAGCAGCCTTCCCATTCTTTAACGCTGAAGGTCCTTGACTATCTTTGTTAATAGATAGGAAGAGAAGCAAAAATATGACGGAATTGCAGAAAACTCAAATTTCATTATCATATATTGTAATTTTGAAACATTTTAATTCACCATTGCTCTAATGAGCATCTATTTTGCAAAAGACATGGAACAGGCACCTAAACATAAGAAAATGAGTTAGACACTAGCCTTGCTCTCATGAGGATTATAGTTTGATGGGAGAGAGATAAAGGAAAAACAAGCAGAAAACAATGGTACAGCAGGCCCCAACCCCTGGGATCTAATGCCTGATGATCTGAAGTGGAGGTTATATAATAATAACAGAAATAAAGAGCACAAAAATGTAATATGCTTGAATCATCCCCAAACCATCCCCTCTCCCTGGCCCATGGAAAAACTGTCTTCCATGAAACCAGTCCCTGGCACCAAAAAGGTTAGGGACTGCTGCAGCAGTACATGGATAGGAGCTCTAAGAGAAATGCCAAAAATTATTATGAGGTATAGCAATGAGGCAGGGCTTCCCAGGTGGCGCTAGTGACAAAGCGTCTGCCTGCCAAAGCAGGAGACTCAAGAGACGTGAGTTTGATCCCTGGGTTGGGAAAATCCTGTGGAGTAGGAAATGGCAACCCACTCCAGTTTGCTTGTCTGGAAAATCCCATGAACAGAGGAGCCTGGTGGGCTACAGTCCATGGGGTCACAAAGAGTTGGATATGACTGAGCAACTAAGCCCAGCACACAGCAAGGAGGACTGATTTTGCTAATCATGGTAGCTGTTCTTTTCTGAACTAAGTTAGCTTTAATATTAATTTAAATTCTTTGAGCATATGTTGGCTAGAAAATAGAAAATAGAAAAAGGTAGCCAGGAATTTTCTAAAAGCTGAAGAAGTCCATATGCGGATGGTACTTCTGAAACTAATGATACAGTTCTTAAATTACATGGTGTGGAGACAGGGCTGGAGCCAGGAGATGGGGAATGAACAGGCTCACCATGGCCTCAGGTGCGCACTGAAAGAACTGTCTCCGAGGAACACTGGGTGGCTTTCAAAGGGAGGCTCTTTATAACCCTTCCGTCCTTTTGCAGTGGCTTGCCTGAGACAAACATGAGTAATGCAAGTGCCAGGGGGTACCCCCATCACAGCTCAGGGTCTTGGAATTATTTAGACTGCCCATCACCTCACCATGAGTGATGTGATTACACACAGAAGAGATCCTGTGACTGCACCCTGCCAGCCAGCTGAGTGGAGCAGAAGAGCATTAGCAGTGGGGGGAGTGTGGCCTCCAGCTACACTGTCTACACGCGCAAACCTTTTTCACAAGACTGCATTTACCACCTGGACTGGAGTCAGGGCACATGAGAAAGTTTGTACTTTAAGTACAGAAACCTAAGGCTGAGATTTCAAAAACCACAGCAAGTGTTAGTCACTCAGTTGTGTGACTCTTTGCAACCCCCGTGGACTGTAGTCCACGAGGTTCCTCTGTCAGTGAAATTCTCCAGGCAAGAATTTACTGGAGTGAGTTGCCATTTCCTTCTTTAGGGGATCTTCCCAACCCAGGGATCAAACCCAGGTCTCCGATGTTGCAGGCAGATTCTTTGCCGTCTGAGTCACCAGGGAAGCCACAGAGGACAATTTAAAAAAAAAAAATTTTTTTTTAAATTTGTAGAATGGAGGCATACCAGTGTCTCATTTGTAGAATGGAGGCATACCAGTGTCTCAGAGTTTCTGGTTATGATTATTAAACGTAATAATTAGTGGCCTTATCCACTGNAGCCACAGAGGACAATTTAAAAAAAAAAAATTTTTTTTTAAATTTGTAGAATGGAGGCATACCAGTGTCTCATTTGTAGAATGGAGGCATACCAGTGTCTCAGAGTTTCTGGTTATGATTATTAAACGTAATAATTAGTGGCCTTATCCACTGACCCACACACAGTAAACAAGTTTTGCTCCTCCTATTAAGACTATGAGAGTTTCTTTTTAGTTACCTTGAAGAATTTAAGCTTTCCTCAGGGTCATAATCAACCCCGTCCCAACAACTGTGGTAGTGAACAATGTTTGGATGATTAAGTTTCGCCAAAACTTTGACTTCACGCTCTACCTTCCTAGTTAAAAGAAACAGGGAACATAAAGGTGTCAGTATCCATCCCTGATAACAACAAAACACCTTGAGCAATAGGAGACAATCACCAATATTCCCTTATTAAACAGCTACCATGGTTCCCACAGTGAGGTTTAGAAGGGAAGACAGCAACTCTCAAAAGGAAAGAGTGAACACAGAAAAAAATCAGCTGTTTTCACTCTCAACATAAGGAAAAAAAAAACAAAACAGTGACTAAAATTATTTCAGACCTCAGACAATTTAGAAGTCATAGGTAGTATTCTTGTGAGCTATCAGTGATGCAAAATTTTTTTGGATCTAAAATAAAAATCACTCATTATGTTTTATGTAGAGTTGTGTTAAAATCACTTTGGATTTCAAAAGCAAACCACATTTGGGCAGCAAGGGTAGGTAATCCAAGCAGCATGAAGAACCTAATTCAGAATTTTCAGCGCGTGGCAAAAATACACACAGAGGGTGATCTATGCAGAGAAATTGAAGTTTCACTGCACAAAGTGGGAGCTTTGCAGGGATGTGTAGGTAAGAGTTATGACAATCCTATGCTAAGTGGAGTACATAAATTTGAGATTTCAAGAATGCGAAAGGATAAGCAAACATTTTGTAAATTATTTTTTGAATTTGAAAAGTTCTATATGATATAAAATTTGTAAAAATAGAGAAAAAATTACTCATGTATTAACACAATCCTAACACACTTATGAGTTTAGATGATTTCTTATAGTCTTTCTTCATATACATGTTTACATATGTGTAATTATAGTATATATATTTATCTAATGTTTTCTCATATATTATCTTTAAATTTTTCCCTATTACTATACAATCTGTCTAACCATCATGTATAAACATTTTATAGTAAAATTTCAAAAGTATTAAAAAGTAGAGCAAATAGTAGAATGAACCCCTACCTGGACATCAGATGAAACAGTAATTAACTCCTGGCCAATCTTGTTTCCTGTATACGCTTACCTACTTCCTCATCTTTCCCTGGATTATTCTGAAGCAACTTCTAGCATTGTGCCATTCACAGTGTGTATAAGTATTTACAGTATATAACCCTCACTTTTAATGACAGCAAAACAGTCATTGATCAGAGGAGAGCACAAAACATACTAAATCATTCCTTTATTGCTGAACATTCTGTTTGCTCTAATTTCTCACTGTTATAAATGACATTGTTATTTTTATCTACTTGAATAACTTTTCCTGTAATCTGGGTAATATCTTTGGAATAGGTTCCCAATAGGAAATCCATAGGTCAAAGCATATAAATGCTTTTATGCTTCTCGATGCATATGTCCAAGTGTATTTTTAACTCTGCTATACCAATCTATGCTTGAACTGTGGTGTTGGAGAAGACTCTTGAGAGTCCCTTCGACTGCAAGGAGATCCAACCAGTCCATCCTAAAGGAGATCAGTCCTGGGTGTTCTTTGGAAGGAATGATGCTAAAGCCGAAACTTCAGTACTTTGGGCACCTCACGCGAAGAGTTGACTCATTGGAAAAGACCCTGATGCTGGGAGGGATTAGGGGCAGGAGGAGAAGGGGACGACCGAGGATGAGATGGCTGGATGGCATCACCGACTTGATGGACGTGAGTCTGAGTGAACTCTGGGAGGTGGTGATCGACAGGGAAGCCTGGCGTGCTGCGATTCATGGGGTCGCAAAGAGCTGGACATGACTGAGCGACTGAACTGAACTGAACTGAACTGAATCTATGAAGCCATGAGAAATGTTCAAGGTATTGCACCCTTATCATCATGAAGGATTACCGTTAAAAAAGATGTTATGGGATAGAAGGAACAGCAGTATTCCTGGTAAGCGAAAAAATGAAGAAGGAAAAAACCTTGTTTTGATGCCAAGTAGTATGAAGGTATTTCAACTGCAAGGCTTTGTCCATGGGACAAACAATAGGTTGATTTGACTGGATGAAGAGCATCTAATGCCACACCTGCTTCCTCTTGTGTCATTTTCCTTCACTTATATCCCTTTTCCATCTCCTTCTCTGATCCTTGAGGGATCTGTCTGGCCACATTACAAATAATAACAGCTGCCAGAAAATAACAGGCAAGATCGGTGAACATGGGATTTCAGAGCTCCCTCTTCTGTGTCTTCCTTCCTAAAGCTCTGTTATCCAATAATTGGGGTGGGGGCGGGGAGGGGCACAGATAATACAGAAAATAAACATGGGAAGCATTGGGTAATGGTGGGAACACAGTCGACTGGAATTCCAGAGGATGAGTTCTAAATCTCCACCTTGTTACCACAGGAGATAGGGCCCAAGGATGGTCATCATTAATTTCTTCTCTCCCCATGCTCGCATCCACTCCTCAGACTAAGCGGTAAGAGTCTATTTGCCCTCTCCCTCGAGCTGACCATAGCAATTTTGTTTAACCAGTATGATGCGGAACTTCCAAGACTGCTCCCTCCTGGGATGAGTTGCTCAGGGACAGTCCTTCTTAGAACCCAACAACTAAGCTGTGAAATGCCCAGGCCACATAAAGGTGGAGGCGCCCTGGTTAACAGCTCCAGCTGCACTTGTAGCCACAGCCAGCATCACTGCCAGCCATGTGAGAGCCATCTCTGATGTCCAGCCAAGCCAAGCTTTCAGATGACCCCTGGCTGCAAATGCATGATGAATGACCCGGGTGAGCATCGTCAACTCACAGGACCACAACAGATGATAACAATTTGGTGTTTAAGCCATTGCATTTTGGAGTGGTGTATTATGCAATAATAGACAACCAGCACAATTATCAACTAGCTTTTACCTTTGGCAAATCAGTTCACATCTTTGAATCTCACTTTCCTCCTCTGTAAGATAAGGAGATGAGACTAGAAAAACTCAAAGGTCACCTTGAGCTAAAAGATTTTATAACTGTAGTTCTCATCAACATAGCCTCAAGGATAATCAATGGTATATCCATTTTTTAATTAAAGTAACCACGGGGAAGTGAGGTCATTTCAGAGTAAGCCAAATATCATTCTCCTCATGAATGATATTTTCAAGGAGGACCAGATAATAACTAACAGATAAAAAACTAATGAAGAAGAGAGATATGTAAAAAAGAATAGTGCAAGTTCACATTAAAAAAAATAAAATATTACTACTTACTCATTATTATATTTAACACATTTAATAACGTAAGTCTTCTTATCAATTCTGTGTTTGGCTTTGAAAACTTGGCCAAATCCACCTGAGCCAATTGGTGTTACTTCTGTGAAATCCTTGACCAACCTTGAGAGAGAAACGCTGCTGTTATTTTGAAGTTCAATGTCCTCTGTTCCTCCACTCCAACCCTTCTGCTTTCCCTTAAAGGCACTAGTGAAATGGACTATATAACAAACAAGACTCTCCTTTCTGAGTAAGAAGGATCCATTTCACAGAAACTTGAATCACAAAGGATAATTCTTCCCTCTTCCCATCCCAACATAACAGATCATTCCTGGGAGTCAGTCACCACCTGGCTGCATGAAAGAATGGTAAAAAAAAAATCTTTTATTCCAAGTATAAAACTTTAGAAAAGAGTGCCACACTGTGTTCCCTGCTACCACCAAGCTGTTATATGAGAAATGAGCCTGCTTATGTTTGCAACTCTCTGGGTTTCCCCTCTTTCTCCTGCCCCACATTCCATCATTAAGACCTGCCAATTTTCTTTCCAAAACACTTCTGTGGGTATCTGCCCACTTTCCCCCATTGGCCCAAGCTTCCAATAAGACTCCCACCAAACCCTCTTCACAAGACACACCACCTCCTCTCCTTCCTCTGCTCCAATCCATGATCCTCACAGCAATCGGTGTGATAAATACTAAGTCTGATCACGGCTATTGGCCAAACGCTTTCCAAGCCTGCCCCTGCATTCAGCAAAACTCAGAAAACCCTGACACAGGCTCCCAGGGGCCACCTGTTTGCCCTTGTCCCCTCTCCAGCTTGTCTGGCGACCCCTGCTCCTTGGTCACTGCCCTCCTGGCACATGGCTTTCTCTCAATTCCTCGGATGCTCACATCACTTTTCCCACCTTCGCGTTCCCATGTGCTCCTCCTTCGCAGAGTTCCAGGGGCTCCCCACCGCCCTGTGCCACCTCACCCCTCAGGCCTCCCCACAAATATGACCCAGAGAAAGCCCTGCCTCATCCCTCACCCTGAATTCAAGGGTCCTGCTGCCATGTCTAACCACATCATGGCTTTTCCTTCAGACATCTGGTCAGTGTGTAATTATCATCCCCACAAAAACTCTAGGAGGACAGGGGCTGTTTCTACTGTTCCTGCTAGAAATATGATGCCCAGCACAGTGCCAGATATATATTAGGTACTTATGAAATACTTGGTGATTCTTTATTATTTCTTAAGCTTGTATTCGATGTTCCTCTGTTGCAAATAGGCCTCCTTTTTAAAAGAGACTTTATTTAAGCCCAAACATGTGATCGACCACCAAAAGAACACTTTTCAAGGTGAAATCTGCTATGAAGCTGGAAAATGGAAAACAGATTCAAATGGATCTATTCTGATTCCTGCAGGAGTACTTCTGTTGAAAAAAAATTACTGGTTTACAGAAATATTGGCTTTCAATATTAAAACCTCCCAGAGATGTCAGAGAAACTCACATGAGTATCACACAGATGCCACCTTCCATTTGAACTTGTCTAAACTGTACTCTTCCACGAGGCAATGATCCTCTGTGGGCCTGACTGAGCTAAAACCAACTGTTCAGGGAGCGATATACCTTAACCTGCCTGATGTTCAACTGTCCCTTAAGAAACTTTTGTCAACTTTTGTACACGTGTCCTTAAACAAATACCTTTTTCTTTTTCATGGTTTTCCCTCTTACCTGCAGTCCACGCTATAAGTCTTTTCTTTGGTGCTCACAGGAGAGACAAATGTAGGCGCCAAACTTCTAAAAGTTAAGAGAAGCACATAAATTCAAAACTAAAATCAAGTATAACTTACTAAGAGTGGATTTTATGCTATGCACTAGGCTTTTTATATTATGAGTCAACTATTAGGACAGCAGGGTAGCAAGTGCTAACCTTTGTCTTTAGAAACAATGGAGTTCTCTGCACTCTAACAATTTTTCACTCTTGCTGTGTTTTTCAGCCTTAACACATTCATCGCCAGCATGCCGCTAGCCTCTTTTTCTCCCTTAGACTCAAAACCTTAGGAAATCTGTCTCGTTGAATTCTCATCCTGGTTGTGTTTCCTTTGTCATTTATTCCTTGCTGGTGGTAAGCCTCCTACAATTGGAAGTCCAAATGCCACCTAAAACTAAACAAATACAAATTGTTATCTTCCCTCCAGGCTTCCCAGGTGGCGCAGTGGTAAAGAATCCACTTGCCCTTGCAGGAGACACAAGGGATGAGGATTTGATCCCTGGGTCAACAAGATCCCCTGGAGAAGGGCATGGCAACCCACTCCAGTACTCTTGCCTGGGAAATCCCATGGACAGAAAAGGCTAGTGGGCTACAGTCCATGGGACTGTAGAGTTAGACCACAACATCTGCCCTCTAAGTCTTCGACTCCCTGAACACCATCAGTGCCACGACACTTGTCCGCATCTCACTCACAAGGAACAATCTTCGTTTCCATTTTCCTTCGCATCTTCTTCACCCAGCTCTTTAACTCTATTCCCTCAAGTCACATCTACTCTTCATTTACAGTCTGCCTCACAAATTCTCCTCCTCCCTATCACTGGATCAGTCTGGTGGCTGATCATCTCACACACACAGACCTCGCCTCTCTCCATCTGAACACCAGCATCTGGTGTCATCATTCTGCAAGTGTTACCTACTGTTCAGAATGTACTGGGGCCTCATAGTGGCTCCTGCTGCCATCTTACTCCCACTGCTGACTGTATTCACATCCTTGCTTTTCTCTTCCGTTCAAGAAGCCAAGTCTCCCTAATTTACAGAACAGCTGATCGTTTATTTCTTCCCTGAGTTATGATAACATTTCTACCCTACCTGTCTGCAAAATAATACACTTCTCTGTTTTTTTTTTTTTTTTTGGTTGTTCCATGTGGCTTATGGGATCTTAATTCCCCCAATCAGAAATTGTACCTGGCCCTCAGCAGTGAAAGTGCCAAGTCCTAGCCATTTGGTCACCAGGGAATTCACATAATACATTTCTCTTAAGAATACCTCTACAAGCCCACTTCTTCTGTCAGACTTTTCCAAAACAATGCCCTTAACCAACTACTCAACCAATAGCCCCGTAGGCCTTTATGTCTACAATGTATTGTGTGCATATGTTCAAAGACTTCTCTATGTATTTAAAATTGTTTGTAGATTTCAAAATTTCTGTGAGCTTTAATCATGCTTTGAATTCCTGAAACTCCACTCAAATAAGGGCATACAATACAAATACTGAAGACTTCATAAATAAGATGAATAAACTAGATCTGAAATAAAACTTTATTTCTAAATAAGTCCAGTGCATGATGATACTCACCTCTTCACCTTCCTGGAATTATTTCTGGAACCATCCTATAACAAAAGAAAATGGAAAATAGTTTCAGATGATTAAGTCAGGTATCCTGCTTTTCTTGGCCATCCTTTCTCCTGTACTTCTAGATGGTTCTCTGACCACATTTCTTTGTCCTTAAGATTAACAACCTCATCAGTTTATATGCTCTCAGTAAGCCCTGCTTTCGTGTACTTGTCTACATCAATGTTCTCACCAATTATAGCAAAAACAGATAGGATAAGAAGATCAAAAAACACAAATTGTTGGGGCACTGAGATTCAGTGGTTAAGATTCTGCACTTCTATTCCAAAGCAGGAGGCACGGGTTTGATCTCAGGTCAGGAAACTATGACCCCATATGCTGTGCAGCACAACAAGGGGGGGTGGGGAAAGGCAGAACTGCAGGGCATGTTCTACAGAAGCACTGATTCTCCGGGTATAGAGTATGGCTTCCCAGATGATCCTCTGGCCATCAAGTCTCAGCAAGAGACTGTGCATTACAATTACTCACAGTGCTAGGAAAGAAAACAGATGGGGACCAGGGATCTAGTGTAAAACATTTTTAGGACAAATCAATAACTTAACATTTAGCCAAAAAAGAGGAGTCTTTGACATATCTCTCAAAAATTAATATAGCTCTTCTTCAAGCATCAGACTAAGATTTCCTGAGTTCCTATCACCCGCCAGCCTCAGTTTTGCACAGTGACTGCCTTATGATTAATTCAGACATTCTGTAAATAGACAATATTTTCTCCAATCTCTTCTATTACAAACAATTTTTCAAAGAACATGCTTATACATGTATCTCTGTGCACACATACATGTGTTTCTCTAAAAGACATACCTAGGAGTAGAACTGGCAATATAGCTGGCACACCCTGAACTCGGCTACACGCCGCCAAGTTGCTCTCCAAGACAGTCAATGCCAATTTATACATCAGCCAGCAACATATGCTATTGCTGTAACAGCACATAACAGGTACAACAGGAACAGAGCTGTGTCAACAGTTAGAATAGCCAGACTCAAATTTTGCCAATCGGATGGTTTCAAATGGTATCTAGCTATTGTTTTCATTTGCATTTTCCTGATTATTGTAAAGTGAAGCATCTTTTCATATGTCTGTTGCCCCTTTGGGTATCTCTTTTCTAAACTGTTCAGCTCTTTTGTACATTTTTTCTTTTTTACTGAGTTGCTTATCTTTTTCTTATTGATTTGTTTGCAGTTTAAAAAAATACTTATTCAATTCACTATGCCAGGTCTTCGTTGCAGTATGCAGGATCTTGTTCCCTGACCAGGGATGGAACCCGGGCCCCCTGCACTGAGAGCATGGAGTCTTAGCCACTGCCCCAACAGGGATGTCTTTCTAGTTCTTATAAATAGAATACTTTGGTAACACTAATCATCACCACAAAAACTATCTGATTTTTAAGTTCAGTTTTTAAGTTTAGCTCTGATTTATTAAAACAGATGCAGAAATCTATGAGTGAACCTTCTAAATCTCATCCAACTGATAGAAGAAAAGAAGCCAGATTATAGGAATACATGAAAAATACAAAGGTGAGTAGGGAGAGAAAGATGGGAGTGAAGAGCAGAAAAATTTTGCATGTGAGGAATGGGCATTAATAAAGAAAGGAGAGAGAAAAGGCTGCAAAATATTTTGATTTAATAAGAGCTCATAAAAAAAATTGAAAAATTATGACAGGTACTGGAGGTCACTTTTCAGTGGGGAAAGACAAAGGAAAATAAGATTAACTAGGAAAGTTAGAGACTAATACTGTACCCCTGGAGACATGGAAGAGCTGTTTAATGCGACACTGTTATCATCACTTCTTTCTGATGTATTTGTTGAGAAGCCGTTTTCAGATGGTGATTCAGAACTACTAAAAGAAAAGAGGACAGCTATTAGTTTATGAATTCTGCCTATTTTTTGTTGATCAGTAATTGCTTTTTCTAAATTCTCCTTCGACATTAAACATTTTGGAAAACATCTGCTCTTTCCGGCTGCAATTTGAATTTGTCTGTCACACTTGTTTTTCCATACTTACGATGTACTCACTGCTGGAGAGTTTCTTTCGACATCAGAGGATTGGTCAGCTCTCTGAAAGATTTAAAAGTACAACTAAATGACTTCTTAGTGTGGCTTGGTCTCTGTGAACCAACTCCCGCATTTATTTCCCCACATTGACCAAATTCACAGCCATAAAGAATTACAGGATTAATACATTTTTACGGATGTTTGATCTGAATTTAAAAAACATTGAGCTGTCATGAGATCTGTGATCCTTCTGAAGCGTCACGGCCACAGGGCTCATTGGTGGGACACAGAATGAAGGAAGGCTTTTGCTATGTGACTGGCTGTCTTGGCATCACCTAAATATTATTTAACTTCAAATCAACTTCAGAGAGAATTTTAAAATATAGAAATCAAATCCCAAGGCAGTACATACCATTGTTTCTGATTCTATCTTTTCATAAGCCAGTTTGGCAGCCAACTGCTTTGCCTCCTGTTTAGTGGAACCCACACCACTACCATATTCTTCTTGTCCAATTTTGCATATATAATAAAATCTAGGAGAAATGATAGAGTATTAAACCAAATACCGAAAAACAGTAAACGTAACTCGTGTGTTTTCAGTTAACGAAGGGCTAAATATAACACCAATTTAACAGATAGATTAATAGTTCATATCTTACTTAATTTAAAATTTCAACGAGGGCTTCCCTGGTGGCACTGTAGTAAAGAATTCACCTGCCAATGCAGGAGAAACACAGGTTCAATCCCTAATCTGGGACGATCCTACATGCTGTGGAGCCACTAAGCCCATGTGCCACAACTACTGAGTCTGTTCTCTAGAGTCCTGCAGCCGCAACTCCTGAGGCCATCCCCGCAGCTACTGAAGCCCGCACATCCTAAAGTCCGTACTCTGCAACTGGAGAAGCCACCGCAATGAGCATGACGACCAGTAGCCCCCGCTTGTTGCAACTAGAGAAAGCCCATGCAGTGATGAAGAGCCAGCACAGCCAAAAATAACTAACCAAATAAAAACTGTATTTTAAAAAGCAAGATTTAAAATATATATATATATATTTTTTTTTTTTCTTCAGTGAGATGGCTAATCAGTTTACCAGAATAACCAGGACTGGCTAATAGCCCAGCTTCCATTCTCTAGGGAACTTCTAACTCTTTGTTGCTTCACTGAAAGATACGGCATTAAGGTACCAAGTGGTGATTTTTTTTAAAATTCCCCCAAAGTCAAAAGACATGGAGGCACAGAAATAAGAAAGAGACCTAATGAATTTTTAAGAGATGTTCAACTGGTATGATAAAACCCGTAGAGGCTTCTACAGGAGAATGATAAGGTGACAGTGTTTTGGAGGAAATGGGCCAAGTGTATCTAACTTCAGCTCTAAGTTTAGCATTTTCTGCACACCCCCGCCCCTATGCTCATGTACACAAAAACCTAAGCAAATCCTGACAACGCAAAAGTCCCATGCTGAAGTAACTTAATTTTCATGAGCTAGGATGCTTGTAGTTAGGCAAGGAGCCTTGGACAATTATTGAAGAACTATATTTAAGGTGGCAAAGCAACGGACATGGCAATTTATATCATGGGGTTACCACTTAGTGCTATAGAACTTTGGCAGTATTATTCATTGTGGATGGAAACAGACTCTACCAGTGAGTCTTCCCCACTAGCCTCTGAGGGGAAATGAGGGAGCTGGGCTGAAGGACTTGATTATTTCTGTGGCTCCTGTTTCTCTTCAGCACTCCCTAAACAGTCTTCTTTGCTTTAACAATCAAATGTTAAGGCACTAGGTCAAAGGAACCAAACAGGTGAGCTACGGGAAAACAAAATAGCTCTTAACTTATGGAGATTGACTCACAGAATTGCCTTTTGACTCTTTCATTCCAGTGAATCCTATCACATTTTTGTCTACCTGGTTCTGTCCTAAAAGCCATTGAGGTGAACTGTAAAATTCATAGAACAGTATCCTAAAGTGGGTGTTTGGACTATTCGCCTTTTAGAATCTTTGTCCTTCTCTCTCATTTAACTGGTTAGTTGTAGCTGAGAAACAATCTTCTTCACACTCATTTCCTTTTTTGCTTTTCCCAGTTCAAATTCATTCTTCATCCTCATCTCCAAAGTCTTTGCTCACTGGTGAGATGTTTTCATAATCTCTGACTGACCTTCTCATACAAACCCCTCATCATATCCCTCACCATCTAGGGTGAAAACGCAGCCCTTATTTATTTATTTTTGGTTGCATTGGTGTTTGTTTTTTTTTTTTTTGCTTCGTGGGCTTCTCATTTTGGTGGCTTCCCTTGCTGTAGAGCACGGGCTCTGGATTGCAGGCTCAGTGGTTTCGGTGCTGAGGCTGAGTTGATTCATGGCATGTGGGATCTTCCTGGACCAGGGATCAAGTCCACCTCTCCTGCACTATTGGCGGGCGAATTCTTAACTGCTGGACTACCAGGGAAGTGCTTTTTTTTTTTCCTTTTGGCCACACAGCGTACAAGATCTTAGCTCCCCAACCAGTATTCGAACCCATCCATGCCCCCTGCATTAGAAGCTTAGAGTCTTAACCACTGGACCAGGGTTTCCTAAACNAGGCTGAGTTGATTCATGGCATGTGGGATCTTCCTGGACCAGGGATCAAGTCCACCTCTCCTGCACTATTGGCGGGCGAATTCTTAACTGCTGGACTACCAGGGAAGTGCTTTTTTTTTTTCCTTTTGGCCACACAGCATACAAGATCTTAGCTCCCCAACCAGGATTCGAACCCATCCATGCCCCCTGCATTAGAAGCTTAGAGTCTTAACCACTGGACCAGGGTTTCCTAAACCTATGGTCCACCAGGAGCTTCCCTAAACCCATTCCTTCTAATACACAGTACTTGTCTAGAGAGTGACACTATTCAATAAGATCTGAAGGGCAAATGTCTCTGTTCTGACAAGGGTGGAAAGAGACTCATTCCACACACGTGGCAGGGCTCTTCTCACACAGACACTGCGACCTCAGGGGTGGGAAGGTCTTCACCACCTGACCTCTCTTAGGTTTCCTGCAGACTGAACCATCCAGAGAGATCTCAGAAATAAAGGATTTCCCAGATTTGATCAATTGTGGGATATGGGTCCCCAGACTTCAGCAATGAAGCATTTCAATATTTTCATTACAAAGATGTCAAACTGCAATAAGGCCATAAAAAACCTTCTCTGCAGAATGTACCAAACAGGACAGATATTTTTGGAAAGTTAGACATGAAAATAAGGTTGCTCTATTGCTTAGACATAGTGAAATAGAAGGAAAAACAACATCTCACCCTTCGGGCCCATCGCTCTTTGATTTACATTCTTCATAAGTTATACATAGGTTTTTCTTCTGGGAGATCGTATTAAGACGGCCTATGTAATTCTCAATGGGTGGTCTTTCTGGAATATTTGTTGTCAGCTGAGATGAAACAGTAACTGACTAAAAGAAAAAAAAATCCCATAAGGATAAATNTCTTCATAAGTTATACATAGGTTTTTCTTCTGGGAGATCGTATTAAGACGGCCTATGTAATTCTCAATGGGTGGTCTTTCTGGAATATTTGTTGTCAGCTGAGATGAAACAGTAACTGACTAAAAGAAAAAAAAATCCCATAAGGATAAATTTTAACAAGAAAAGACATTACCTATTTTCCTTTTACAGTTTCATAAGGGAAAACAAAATAGTCAATTTTCTTGTTTATCTAGGTAAAACTATAACACTTTCTGATTTGTTGTGTCTTTGTAATCTCAAAGGACAAGATAACACATACTGAAGTAAAGTTATATCCTAGATCACAACTTCATAGGAAACACGAATATAATCGCATTACTCCTTCCACTATTATCTGCCCCTTTTAAAATTCCCAATCTGTCAAAATCTTGTCCAGAGTTTTTCTACTTTGTTAACTTTGTCAAAGAATTTTGGGTTTTATTGACCTTCTTTATTATATCTTTGTTTTTTTCAATCAATTTCTTCTTTTTTGTTGTCACTGTCTTTCTTCTGCTTTTTCATGGGTAAAGGCATTCTATTGTTCTTTTTCTGACTTCATGACTTGGTTTTCTGGCTCATTAACAATTTATAAGTTTGTGGGTTTTCCTGATTTATTTTGCTCAATTTTGATTACAAGGGTGACATCTTCAAGTAAAATTTTTAATACATATATATTTTTTTGGCTGCACTGTATGGTACTTGGGATCTTAGTTCCTAGACCAGGGATCAAACCTGTGCCCCCTAAGGTGGAAGCCTAGAGTCTTAACCACTGGACCACCAGAAAGATCCCACTGAGTAAGATTTTTCATGAAAGTATCTTGAATACTGAAATTCTGAAAAATTTTGAAAATTTGAGAATGATTCATTTTTGTCTCACATGTAAAATGACTTCCTGCCTCATTTTACAGATGCTGCTCCAGTGTCTTCTGGTTTTTAATGGTAGCGTGGACAGCATGATTTTTTTTTCATTTTTATATTTTGTATAAGTTCTTCTGCCTGGATACTTGCAGGATTCTTTCTTCATCCCTGGAGCTCAGTCCTTTCACAAAGGCCAGTGTTGTTCTTGGTGGTTCCATATTTTTCAGTATCTTATGAGCCACTGAGTTGTTTCAATCTGCAGGTAGCTCTTTATTTCATAAACACTTTCCACTGTTCTTCCCAGAGACAGCTTTTTCTGCACTGGTTACTTACTCTGTTTGTATCTTCAGCAATACCAACTATACATATGTTACTTTTGTACCATCTGCCCTCCATATATAATATACCATTCTCCTCATGGTTCCTTCTATCTCTGCCCTTTTCCACTGCATCCCCTCAATCGGGTGGAGGGCTCCTTCCAGATCCTGTTAGCTCATTTCTCACTGTTTCCTTAGAGTATCTCACTGCTGTTGCCACTCTAAACAGGTAGTGCCCCATCTTGCCCATTCTCCTTAAGATGGACCTCTCATTCAGGGGTCTATAGAAATGAGCCCAGGAAAAAGACTAAACTAAAACTTTGAAAGCAAAAGAACTTGTGAATGGTTTTATTCTGCATGTGAGTATTTTCTCACGGGACAGGGAAAAATACCATAGATATTTGTGAGTTCCCTTTCACAATGGAAAATAAAGGTAATTACTCACCTTACGGTCTTTATTAATTATTTCCAAAGCTAATTTGGCTGCAGCGTTTTTGGCTTCCTTCTTTGATCTACCTTCAGCCGCCGGATATTCTTTATCATCTATTATAACTTGATATTTAAACCTGATTACAATGAAAAATTCAAAGAATATCATAAAATTCATGCATTACTTAACTAGCATTCTAATCATAACTGCCTTCTGTGACTACCTTTGAAAATTTTAACCTGTGTTCCACAGAGAATAATCACAAGGAATTTGATTTAGGCCATTCAGGTATGAGCTAAATCAAATCCCTTACGATTATACAGTGGAAGTGACAAATAGATTCAAGGGGTTAGATCTGATGGACAGAGTGCCTGAAGAACTATGGACGGAGCTTCATAACACTGAATAGGATGCGGTGATCAATACCATCACCAAGAAAAAGAAATACAAAAAGGCAAAATGGTTGCCTGAGGGGGCCTTACAAACAGCTGAGAAAAGAAGAGAAACAAAAGGCAAAGGAGAAAATGAACCCCCATGTGAATGCAGAGTTCCAAAGGTTAGCAGGGAGAGAGAAGAAAGCCTTCCTAAGAGATCAATGCAAAGAAATAGGGAAAAACAACAGAATGGGAAAGACTAGAGATCTCTTCAAGAAAATTAGAAATACCAAGGGAACATTTCATGCAAAGGTGGGCACAATAAAGGACAGAAACGGTATGGATCTAACAGAAGCAGAAGATATTAAGAAGAGGTGGCAAGAATACACAGAAGAACTCTACCAAAAAAAGATCTTCATGACCCAGATAACCATGATGGTGTGATCACACACCTAGAGCCAGACATCTTGGAGTGTGAAGTCAAGCAGGACTTAGGAAGCATCACTATGAACAAAGGTAGTGGAGGTGATGGAATTCTAGCTGAGCTATTTCAACTCCTAAAAGATGATGCTGTGAAAGTGCTGCACTCAATATGCCAGCAAATTTGGAACACTCAGCAGTGGCCACAGGACTGGAAAAGGTCATTTATCACTCCAAACCCAAAGAAAGGCAATGCCAAAGAATGTTCAAATTACCGCACAACTGCACTCATGTTATATGCTAGCAAAGTAATGCTCAAAATTCTCCAAGCAAGGCTTCAACAGTACAAAAACCAAGAACTTCCAGATGTTCAAGCCAGATTAAGAAAAGGCAGAGGAACCAGAGATCAAATTGCCCACATCCGTTGGATCATCGAAAAAGCAAGAGAATTCCAGAAAACATCTACTTCTGCTTCATTGACTAAACTAAAGCCTTTGACTGTGTGGATCACAACAAACTGTGGGAAATTCTTAAAGAGATAGGAATACCAACCACCTTATCTGTCTCCTGAGAAATCTATATGCAGGTCATGAACCAATAGTTAGAACCAGACATGGAACAATGAACTGGTTCCAAATCGGGAAAGGAGTACGTCAAGGTTGTATATTGTCACCCTGCTTATTTAACTTATACACCAAGTACATCATGCGAAATGCCAGGCTGGATGAAGCACAAGCTAGAATCAAGACTGCCAAGAGAAATATGAATAACCTAAGATACACAGATGACACCACCCTTAAGGTAGAAAGTGAAGAAAGAGCCTGTTGATGAAGGTGAAAGAGGAGAGTGAAAAAGTTGGCTTAAAATTCAATATTCTAACGGCAAATAGATGGGGAAACAATGGAAACGACAGACTTTATTTTCTTGGGCTCCCAAATCATTGCAGATGGTGACTGCAGCCATGAAATTAAAAGATGCTTGCTCCTTGGAAGAAAATCTATGACCAAACTAGACAGTGTATTAAAAAGCACAGATATTACTTTCCCAACAAAGGTTCATGTAGTCAAAGCTATGGTTTTTTCAGTAGTCATATATGGATGTGAGAGTTGGACCGTAAAGAAGGCTGAACACTGAAGGATTGATGCTTTTGAACTGTGGTGTTGGGAAAGACTCTCGAGAGTCCCTTGGACTGCAAGATCAAACCAGTCAATCCTAAGGGAAATCAGTCCTGAATATTCATTGGAGGGACTGATGCTGAAGCTGAAGCTCTAATACTTTGGCCANCTGAGCACTGAAGGATTGATGCTTTTGAACTGTGGTGTTGGGAAAGACTCTCGAGAGTCCCTTGGACTGCAAGATCAAACCAGTCAATCCTAAGGGAAATCAGTCCTGAATATTCATTGGAGGGACTGATGCTGAAGCTGAAGCTCTAACACTTTGGCCACATGATGAGAAGAGCTGACTCATTAGCAAAGACCCTGATGCTGGGAAACATTGAAGGCAGAGGGAGAAGGAGACGACACAGGATGAGATGGTTGGATGGTATTACCTACTCGATGGACATGAGTTTGAGCAAACTCTGGGAGATAGTGAAGGACAGGGAAGCCTGGCACGCTGCAGTCCACGGGGTTGCAAAGAACTGGCCACGAGTGAGTGACTGCACAATAACCACCACACAGAATTCAAGCAGTCACCCCAAAGAGCAAAACAGTACACCATTTTGAAGCACAGAAAGGTTTATACACCGTTTTTTTCTCTGGAGTCCTCTGAAGTTACCACTTTACATTGAAAAGACTCACCATCTTCTCTGGCAGTGTTGCTCTCATGCTAAAGAACTGACTTCAAAATTGTGCCAAAGTTGCTATTCTCCCGGGTTTTATTTTATATGGATATGCCCTTTCTTATAGCAACTTACCTATAATTATGTGGAGGTCCTGTCTTAGCCAGTTCACAATACCTAACTTCTACACAGTTCTTTTGTTGGTATTTATTAAGTTCTTCTATGTAGAAACATGGTGAACGACCAGTGGCCATTTTTTTCCCCTAGTAACCTACAAAAAAAGAAATTTTTGAAAGAAGTGATATACTCAGAAAATATTTAATTTCCCCAATTCAGCTTAAGAGATAAAACAGGGTAAGATGACTCTCCTTTATATGACTCATCTCAGCCCCACATAAATCCAGAGAAAATTTTCTTACAAGATCTTTATTTCCCTCTTGTGGACTACAAAATCAAGTTAATTTCTCCAAGATTTTCTACTTTCAAAACTCAACTGGCCAAAAAAGGATGGAGGTCCTTCTCCTTAACTTTTCTTTCTGCTTCCACTGAGTGTCAAGTACAAGTCTGTCCATCTGCTTAAAAAGATAAAAGCCTGAAGGATGAGAATTAGAATTATTTTTGTTGAGAGTAAAAAGGTTGAGTGTATATGTAAAGTTTATGAAATCATGAAGGATTTAGCTGTACGGACAAAGATTCTATGAAACCCCACAAAACTTCCATTTGAAATTTTCAGAAGTCAGCTTTAGGACAATTTACTTGGCAGACAAATTTGGCCCTAGTTTATGGTTCTCACTGGAAGAAGATAGTAACAGTGATTCAAATTACAAATAAAATCTAAAGAATATAGAATCTAAATATAAGAGCCAAAGCTATAAAACTTTAAAAGTAAATATAAAGGTGAATCTTCACAATCTTAGATTCGGCAGTGGAATCTTAGCTATGACAGCAAAAGCATAGCAACAAAAGAAAACATAAATAAACTGGACCTCATCAAAATTAAAAATATTTGCATATCAAAGGACACTATAAGGAAAATGCAAAGAGAGTCTTCAGAAAGGGATTTTTATAAATAATATATCTGATAAAGACCTGGTACCCAGAATATATGAAGAACTTTTACAACTCAACAATAAAAAGAATTAAGAAATTTAAAAATAGGCAAAGGATTGAATAGAAATTTCTCCCAAGAAGACATACAAATGGCCAACAAGCACACAAAAAGATGTTCAATATCATTACTTATTCAGTTCAGTTCAGTCGCTCAGTCGTGTCCGACTCTTTTCGACTCCATGAATCACAGCACGCCAGGCCTCCCTGTCCATCACCAACTCCCAAACTCACGTCCATCAAGTCGGTGTTGCCATCCAGCCATCTCATCCTCTGTCGTCCCCTTCTCCTCCTGCCCCCAATCCCTCCCAGCATCAGGGTCTTTTCCAATGAGTTAACTCTTTGCATAAGGTGGCCAAAGTATTGGAGTTTCAGCTTCAGCATCATTCCTTCCAATGAACACCCAGGACTGATCTCCTCTAGGATGGACTGGTTGGATTTTCTTGCAGTCCAAGGGACTCTCAAGATCTTCTCCAACACCACAGTTCAAAAGCATCAATTCTTTGGCACTCAGCTTTTTCACAGTCCAACTCTCACATCCATACATGACCACTGGAAAAACCACAGCCTTGACTAGACGGACCTTTGCTGGCAAAGTAATGTTTCTGCTTTTCAATATGCTATCTAGGTTGGTCATAACTTTCCTTCCAAGGAGTAAGCGTCTTTTAATTTCATGGCTGCAATCACCATCTGCAGTGATTTTTGGAAGCCCCCAAAATAAAGTCTGGCACTGTTTCCACTGTTTCCCCATCTATTTCCCATGAAGTGATGATTGGACAAATATAAATCAAAACCACAACTAGATTCTACTTCACACCCACTAGGCTGGCAATAATAATAATAGAGAAAATAAATGTATTGGTGAGACTATAGAGAAATTGGAAACCTCATGTATCACTGATGGAATGTAAAGTAATGCAGCCTCTATGATATTTGATGGTTCCTCAAAAAGTTAAACTTAGAATTACTGTGAAAGAGAAAGTCATTCAGCCGTTTCTGACTCTTTGTGACCCCATGGACTATACAGTCCATGGAATTCTACATGCCAAAATACTGGAATGGGTCACCTTTCCCTTCTCCAGCAGATCTTTCCAACCCAGTGATCGAATCCAAGTCTGCCGCATTGCAGGAGAATTCTCTTACCAGCTGAGCCACAAATACCATCCATCAATTTCACCCCTTTGGTGTATATCCAAAGAATTGAAAAACAGGTTTTCAAACACTTACACAGGAATATGCAAAGCAGCACTAGTCACAATAATCCAAAAGTAAAAACAAACGAAATATTTATCAACTGAAGAAAGGTAAACACCATGCTGTACATCTACACACGGAATCTTATTCAGCCCTAAAAAGGATAACGTATTGAATCATGCTATAACGTGGTTAAATGTCAAAACATGCTGAATGAAAGAAGTCAGACATAAACAGTAACATAGCATGTGATTCCATTTATGTGAAGCATCCAGAATAAGCAAATTAATAGACAGAAAGTGGACCCTGTTGACCTCTCGTTTCTTATTAGAAAGCTCTTCTGATTTTCCTTCTTCCAAGGTCACAAGTTCTTTCTGACACTCCCTAATCTCCACAGCCTTTACATGCTGGCGTTTCCCCAAAGACTTGCTCCAAAAACACTATTCTCTTCACTTTATACTTTCTCCTCAAGGTAATTTCTCTCATGGCCATGATTTCACAGATCATCTATTTGTCATTACCTCTGAAACTTATACATAATTAATGAACCTCTTTCTGAGTTTCAGAGCTCTCTATCCAACCTCTCCACTTGGACATCTTGAATGGCTTTTCAACTCCAAAAATCTAAAACTGCATTTATAATCTTCCCTCAAACTGGTTTAGAGTTTCCTTCCTTGGAAAATGACTCCACTGTCCACCCATGTCTGAAAGCCATGAATCTGGGAGGCATCCTTGACGTGTCCTTTCCGTGCCTTCTGATCTATACCTAAGCCCCGTCCTCCAAATCCTTTGACCTCTCAGTGATGTCTATAACCACCATCCTGGTTCAAGCCATCACCGTCTCCCTCCTGGACTGCTGCAAGAACCTCAGAACCAATTCCTCACGGTTGCTACAATTTCTTCTCTAACCTGCAGCCCTCATGATTTTTTAGCAGAACTTCTTTCTCATTGTTGTAAAATATACCTAACATGAAATGTGCCCTTTTTAAGTGAACAATTCATAAGCAAAAGCATTTTCACAATGTTGTACGCCTACCATCACCATCTATTTCCAAAACTTTTCATCTCCCCAAATAGAAAGTCTGTACCCACTCAACAATAACTTCCCATTTCCCTTCCGCCTCAGCCCCTGGTAACCACCATTCTATTTTCTATGCCATTTGCCTATTCTAGGTATCTAGTGTTAGTGGAATTATGCAGTATTTGTCCTCTTGTATTTCACCTAACGTCTTCAAGGTTCATCCATGCTGTATGAAGCATCTATCACAATTTCCTTCCTTTTTAAGGCTGAATACTATTCCACTGTATGGATATGGCACATTTTGTTTATCTATTCATTTACTGATGAACACTTGGGTTATTTCAACCTTTCGGCTACTGTGAGTAATGATGATATGAACATTGTACACAAATCTACTCAAATGCCTACTTCTGAATCTTTTGAGCGTACACCTACAGGTAAACTTGCTGAATCATATGGTAATTTACAGTCAACTTTTTCAAGAACTGTCAAATTACTTTCCACAGTGGCTGTACCATTTTGCACTTCCGTCAGCATGCACGAGGGTCCCAATTTCTCCAAATCCTAACAGTTGTTCTTTTCCATTTTTAAAATAGTCGTGTCAGAATCTTTTAAAACCTCACTTCAGTCAGGCAGCCTCCACAAGCCATCAAAATTGTTTCTGTCAAGGTTACCGATGGCTCCCCCATCTCTGAAACTAGTCAGTGGTCTGTTCCCAGCCCTTTTCTTCTTGACACATAACTGGCTCAAGACATGGTCGCTCCTATGTCCCTCCTTATCCCTTTGCTTGGACACTTAAGACACCATCCTCTCCTAGTTTCCCTCCTTTCTCACAGGCTATTCCTTTGCACCTCCTTTCCTGGTTCCTCTTCATCATCCTTTCTTTTCGATATCGCATTGTCTCGGGGTCCAGGTCTCATATCTCCTCTCTGCTCTACTTACACTCACTCCCTGGTGATCCCCTCAAGGCTTGGAGCTTTAAATTCCACCTGCACAGAGATGGTTCTCAAAAGGATGCTTCCCCTACCAACTCTTCACTGGCTCCCAACTGCTTCTGACCAACCAACTCCCTCCTGAAATGCTCTGGACTCTACCCCCTTAGCTGCTTCTGCCTGGTGAACTCCTGCTTCCTCTAGATCTCAGCTCGTGTTACTTCCCACACCCCCTGGAAGACATCCTGGTTTGACGTTCTACAGCCCTTATCTCCTTTATTACAATTGCTAATTTAACTGAGTCTTCCAAAAGAGACCAAGAGCTACAAGAAGCAAAAAAACAGGAGAGGATAAGAGATGGCTGGAAATGCTACAATGAAGCAAAACAGGGCTATGAGATAGACAGGGTGTTAGGAGGTGGGGACAGAAATATGAGGGAGGTGGTTGTAATACAGTGGCGAGGGAAGACCCTTCTTAGGAGGCAACACTGAATCAAGCCTGGATGATGAGAAAGTCCATCATGCTTAGACAGGGGGAAGAGCATCTCAGGCAGAGGAAACCATGAGGAAGGCACCAGCATGGCTTCTGGAAGGCTAAGACAAAGTCAAGGAGACTGCTGCACAGTGAACGAAGGGAAATGGTGGGATATGAGTCAGAAGGTAGGCAGGTGCCACAGCACGGAGACCTTGAAGACTCCGGTCAGGACCATGGATGTTACCCCAGTTGCAATGGGAAGCTCAATGGGGTTCTCAGCAGAGGGGTGATGTGGCTGGACTTACGCTTTTAATGATCACTCTGATGCTATGGAAAGAACAGAGTATGAGGGGTGAGGATAGAAGAGATGGGCAAAGCACAAGCAGAAGTCGAGAGACCGAGTCAAGACTGCCATTGTGGTTTGGGTGGGCAGGGCTGGTGGCTGGCAGGGCTTAGATATGAGCAAAGGCACGATCTTCACAACGCTACTTAGTGTTGTGGAGACAGCTAGGCTTTAAAGCCACATAGACCTGGGCTAGCTACCTCTCTGAACCTTTGATTTGTGATGTGAAACCAGGGATGAAAACACCTGATTCACAGGTTGCTGTGCAGACTAAATCAAACAAAAAAGGATCCAGGAGAGTTTCCCACATCCCTGGCCCTCAGTGAACAGTGCTCCTGGTCTATAACTCCAAAATCCAAGAAGCACTGAAAACTGAAGTTTACTTTGTTTTCATTTGCTTTGTTTTTGCTTGGTGTGTAGCCCCCCATCTAGACCTGAACTGACACAAGCTACTTCCAGTCTTAACCATACTCTGTTGTCTATTTATACATTTCACTGCAGATAGCATTTTATGATAGTGTTGCCCCTAAACCCTACTGAGAACATTACATAATAGACAGGATTTAAGCTGCCTTGACTTTCTAAAATTCAAAAACTTCTTAAGTACCAGAACATACCTGGTTCAAGGGTTTCAGATAAGGACCTGCAGCTGCACGATTATTTTCAGGAATCAAAGTGTCATTTAGCTTAGTCACAACTATGAGATCATATATCCAATTGGATGAGGTCATAGATCTCAGAGGGCTCCCCAGGTGGCTAGTGGTATAGAACCCGTCTGCCAATGCAGGAAACACAGGAGATGCCGACTGGATCCCTGGGTCAGGAAGATTCCCTGGAGGAGGAAATGGCAACCCACTCCAATATTCTTGCCTGGAGAATGCCATGGACAGAGGAACCTGGTGGGCTATAGTACACAGGGTCGCCAAAGAGTCAGACATGATTCAGTAACCAAACAAAAACAAAACAGATCTCAGAACTGCAGCTCTGAGACTCAAAACGTGAAGTCCTATGGAAATACCCTGAATCATCAGCACTTTTAACTTTAGCTGTTGATCTTCACAATGACAAGCCAGTTTGAATTTAAGTGAAATACTGTTGTTCAGTTGCTAAGTCATATGCAACTTTTAATAAGGTGTTAAATTGGCATGTTTGAAAAAGTACTTACCAGTTGGGGGAAAAAGAGATACCTGCTTCTTTTCAACTGTTTTTAATAAATCTTATTTTAGTACTACAGTACCATTTTCTGAACAGAAAAATCCATCAGATTCACTAACAAATATTATGTGTCCGTTTTACTCATGCCCAGAAGTTACTNGCCATGGACAGAGGAACCTGGTGGGCTATAGTACACAGGGTCGCCAAAGAGTCAGACATGATTCAGTAACCAAACAAAAACAAAACAGATCTCAGAACTGCAGCTCTGAGACTCAAAACGTGAAGTCCTATGGAAATACCCTGAATCATCAGCACTTTTAACTTTAGCTGTTGATCTTCACAATGACAAGCCAGTTTGAATTTAAGTGAAATACTGTTGTTCAGTTGCTAAGTCATATGCAACTTTTAATAAGGTGTTAAATTGGCATGTTTGAAAAAGTACTTACCAGTTGGGGGAAAAAGAGATACCTGCTTCTTTTCAACTGTTTTTAATAAATCTTATTTTAGTACTACAGTACCATTTTCTGAACAGAAAAATCCATCAGAATCACTAACAAATATTATGTGTCCGTTTTACTCATGCCCAGAAGTTACTTTGGCTATGCCCTGACACCCTTACATCAGACTGTGAGCCCTTGTGGGCCTAGCCTAGCCCCCTCAAAGGGCATGCCTAATGCTTGGCAAACAACATACATTCAACAGATATCAGATGAATTAAATGTATAAACTACAGATCCAGTGTTAAGGAGCTTCAGATTCAAATGAACAAACATAAGAGCAAGAGCAAACTGCCCAAAATTCTAAGTTCCTAAGTGACAGCATGGAGTCCATCTCTTAGCTTCCATCCAGCAAGGCATTTTTTTAGTACTAGAGAAATCACAGGCAATAGGATCATATTCTGGAATTCAAAGAGAACTTGTGAATTACTATTCCTTAAACAGGCTTCTCTGATAGCTCAGTTGGTAAAGAATCCGCCTGCAATGCAGGAGACCCTGGTTCAACTCCTGGGTCGGGAAGATCCGCTGGAGAAGGGATAGGCTACCCACTCCAGTATTCTTGGGCTTCCCTTGTGGCTCAGCTGGTAAAGGATGGGCCTGCGATGCAGGAGACCTGAGTTTGATCCCTGGGTTGGGAAGACCCCCTGGAGAAGGGAAAGGCTACCCACTCCAGTATTCTGACCTGGAGAATTCCATGGACTGTACAGTCCATAGGGTTGCAAAGAGTCCAACATGACTGAGCAACTTTGACTTTCACTTTCATTCATTAAACAAAGTTGGGCTTCCCACGTGGTGCTGGTGGTAAAGAACCTGCCTGCCAATGTAGGAGACACAAAAGACCCAGGTTAGATCCCTGGGTTGGGAAGACCTCCTGGAAGAAATCATGGCAACCTATTCCAGTATTCTTGCCTGGAGAATCCCACAGACAGAGGAGCCTGGTGGGCTACAGTCCATAGGGTCTTAAAGAGTCAGACATGACTCAAGAGACTTAGCAAGCAGGCAAAGAGTTAATGAGTACCTATTATTATGTACTAGGTTATCCCGGCCCAGAAAACCCGACTCTTGTGCACTTACTAGGGCAGAAACATGGACAAACCTGTAGGAAATATTACAACGTGATAAGTACTAGAAAAACGAGAGCAGAGCAGGGGGAACTGTAAGGGAATGGCCGAGCTTCTTTTACATGGAGGTTTTTCAGGGAAGGCTGCTCTCATACTGTTACACTGGAACAAGAACAGGGTAAAGCGATCGACTGACTGGCCTATACAGGTCTCTGGGAAGAGCTTTCCAGGAAGAAACAGGCAATGCAAAGGCCCAGAGGCAGAGGCAGTGCTTGGCAGTGCTCCAACAACCGAAAGGAGGCCTGTGTGGTCAGAAAGGAAGGCCCAGGGGGCCAGGCCTGTAGGCCAGCAACCTTCTAGAGGGTTCTAATGAGATGGGAAGTTATTGGAGAGTGGGGGGTGGGGTGGTGAGTGACGGTGCCCTGCTCTGCCTTCGAGGACCTGGGGCTGCTGCCCTGTCCAGAAGCCGGCAAGGGGGAGGGGGTGGGGGGGCAGTGTTTGGGCGGAGGCTTAAGATGGACAATTGGGAAACAATTTCAAGGGATTTTCGGCAGCAGATTTTTGTTGCGAATCTTTTGGGCAACTAAGGCCTCCGTATTGTATTTCACATTGTCTATCAAGCCACAGGACTTTCCGTTTTCCACGGGTTCCCCTCCCCCCACCAACCAGGGTCCGGGTTAATGGTTACCTGCTCTTTTAAAAATTCTTCGCGGGAAGAAAATGACTGTCAGCTCCCACCGCGCTGCAGGATGCTTTCCCCAGGTCCAGCCAGGGACCGCACTCGGCTACGGGCCTCGGACAGCTCTACCGAGGCGGTGGCGCAGGGGTCCCGGGCCTCTTACCGGCGTTCAGTCCCGGGCTGGGGAGGCGGACAGGCGGGCGCGCGCTGCGGTGGCTCCGGCAGCCAGCCCTCGCCGCTCCCGCGCCGCTACAGTCAGCGGAAGCTCGGCGAGTCTGGGCTGCTCGCTCTCGGTTTCGTTTTCCCGGCGGACTCCGCCTTCCTTCGGCCGCCCTGGCCCCTCCCGCACCGGTCCGCACAGGCCCGCACGGGCCCGCGATCGCCTGAAACCCGCGCCTCCATCCGGAGCCTGCGCGCAGGCGTCCAGGGCCCTGCAGCCCCCACCCCGGC
Source organism: Neotragus moschatus (assembly GCA_006410615.1). Classification (NCBI taxonomy): domain Eukaryota; kingdom Metazoa; phylum Chordata; class Mammalia; order Artiodactyla; family Bovidae; genus Neotragus; species Neotragus moschatus. The sequence goes on from SJYA01001604.1 coordinate 381,684, forward strand.
TGCTGGGACTGTCGCCGGTCCTGGTGCGGGGCAGAGTCCTCCGGGAGATGAGCAAGGCACTGAGGTCTCGGAGGCCTGCAACGTGGCAGGCCCTCTGCCATAAATGCTCCCCTTGCCTCTTCAACACCAGCATTTGGGGTGGGGTGAGCTGATCCATTTGAAAAGACCCCGATGCTGGGAAAGATTGAGGGCAGGAGGAAAAGGGGACGACAGAGGAGGAGATGGTTGAATGGCATCACCGACTCAATGGATATGGGTTTGGGTGGACTCCGGGAGTTGGTGATGGACAAGGAGGCCTAGCGTGCTGCGGTCCACGGGGTCGCAAAGAGTCCGACACGACTGAGCGACTGAACTGAACTGGAGGGGCTGGATATCATCGGCTCCGTTTTACAATTGAAAAAACTGAGTAAATCAACCCTGGGAAGGCAAAGCCAGGATTCCATTGCCTGTAACCAACGAGGCACCTCTCCTCACAGCAACCCAGATGGGGGATGCAGAGGCCTTGGGGGCATAATCTCCCTTCTGTTTCCATCTAACCATTCATTTATTCAACAGGTAATTGCACCTGCTGTACCAGGTACCAGCCAGTAATTAGGAGAGCCATCTGCTTCCTGAGGGGTCTCCTGGAGTTTACCACCAAAGTCCTTACCAGTAGGATTTTTAATGAGAAAATTTTAAATCCTGCAAGATATCCTGAGGCAAGGTTTGGTGGCTCAGACAGTAGAGAATCTGCTTGCAATGCCGCAGATCCGGTTTATTCCCTGGGTTGGGAAGATTCCCTGAGAAGGGAACCCACTCCAATATTTTTGCCTTGGAAATCCCGTGGACAGAGGAGCAAGACAAGACATCCTCCTCATCTAATGGACTATCACACTCCCAGAGTAATACTGGCACCTTGACTGAGTGACTGAGGAGTGCTGAGAACCCATCTCACAGCAGTATTACAAGATAGGTGCCATTACTATGCCCATTTAACAGATGAGAAAACTGAGGTCCCAGGCACAGAGAAGTTTAGTAACAGCTGGTAAGCAAGGGAGCTAGAATTAGAACCAGAAGCCTGTACCTCAACATCCTAGCTAGGGTGAACAGGAAGAGGCATTTCCAAAGTGGACTTCAGAGACACATTACATGTTGGCTATTGCCTTTCCCATGTCTCTTCTGCAGCCTCCGGTATTGCAGCCTATCAATGGGAAGCACTATAGTTTCCTTGATTTAACTTTCCCACATATGAAGCACTAGTGGGATATTTGGAAGGGAGACAGGAGTCAGTGGCCCTTTGAGATGACAGAAAGCTCCAACTATAGTGATTGTTTGCCGGAGTCCATTTACCAGCTTTGTGGGTGTGAGCTAGTTGTTTCAGAGCAATGACATGTTTTCTGACTTTTTAAAGCCCCTGAACTGCCCGAAAGAGCTTAAATGTCAAGCTCAAGCATGGTGAGAGGATACAAGCTTTTATGTGCCCAGAAGAACCTCTTGCTTCTGGTCATCTCAAGGTTCATGGAGCAGAAATTACTTGCAGAGTTCAGTGCTGCAGTTAGCTGTTATTGTATAACCTTAATTTGTACCCTCCTCAGATCTCCTCTATGAACACTGAGGCCATTGACTGGGAAAGAATAAGATCCTGGGAATTTGGGTGGATTCAAAGGAGTGAAAAAGTTAGCTTAAAGCTCAATATTCAGAAAACTAAGATCATGGCATCTGGTCCCATCACTTCATGGCAAATAGATGGGGAAACAGTGGCTGACTTTATTTGGGGGGGCTCCAAAATCACTGCAGATGGTAACTGCAGCCATGAAATTAAAAGATGCTTACTCCTTGGAAGGAAAGTTGTGACCAACCTAGACAGCATATTAATCAGCAGAGACATTACTTTGCCAACAGAGGTCTGTCTAGTCAAGTCTATGGCTTTTCCAGTAGTCATGTATGGATGTGAGAGTTGGACTATAAAGCAAGCTGAGTGCCGAAAAATTGATGCTTTTGAGCTGTGGTGCTTGGAGAAGACTCTTGAGAGTCCCTTAGACAGCAAGGAGAAGTAACCAGTCGATCCTAAAGGAGATCAACCCTGAGTGTTCATTGGAAGGACTAATGTTGAGGCTGAAACTCCAATACTTTGGTCACCTGATGAGAAGAGCTGACTCATTGGAAAAGACCCTGATGCTGGGAAAGATTGAAGGCAGGAGGAGAGGGGACGACAGAGGATTAGATGGTTGGATGGCATTACCTACTTAATGGACAGGAGTTTGGGTGAACTCTGGGAGTTGGTGATGGACAGGGAGGCCTGGCATGCTGCGGTCCATGGGGTCACAAAGAGTCATATAAGACTGAGTGACTGAACTGAACTGAACTGAACTGAACTGAAAGGAGTCCACTGCCCTCTGAAATGCTGCTGAGTCTCCATAGCCCTGCCATGCTTGTTGGATAAGTCTGGTACAGCCAAACTTGAAGAGCCTGAAGTTGTCACCTTGTAAGGAGGTGCTGATTTTCCAACTGTCCTATTCCTAGCTCATGAATTCACTTCTAGAACTAGAATCAGATGCTAGAATGCTCCAAGAGGATGCAGACAAGATCTGACCCAGAGGATACAGTTTACATAATGAAAGAATTACCAGATTTCACTAATTTTTATCAGCAGAGACCCAAGAAAAGTGCGTGGCTATGACTCTAGAGGTAACATGAGAAAAGGAACAGAGTTCACATTATGTGCTCATTGCGCTGCCTCCAGCTCTGGGAGTGGTCCTAAGAGTTTGTTTATTGGTTTACTATAACTTGGGCTCAGTGGTGGCCAACATTAAATGAAATTGTGATGCCAAGTAATACAAATGAAGAAATAAAAAAAAACTTAGGGAATCAGGATTGTTGAGTAGATTAATCATATGCAACCTATCCATTCTCTTTCTAACCGTGCCCCCTTAGAATATCCAAAGGACTCTCCTTCACCGGGCCTTGAGAAGTATATTTTCATCTTTGAAAAGCTCTGTAGTGGCTGTCCACGGTGGGTGGGGAATGTTGACAGGAGATGTTCCCGTTGAAAAACTACCTGATTTCAACAGAGGTTATGGCTCCCAGACTGGCAGAGGCCACGTGGCAACACTTAACTCCATCTTGCGTCCAAAAAAAGGGCCACAGAGAGCAGTAGTCGGAAGGTTTTCCTCACCAGGCCCCATGGGCGGTGGTAAACTTCCTGGAGTTTCTAGTACTGAAACAGATGGCAGCCCACAGGCGTGTTACGTGAGCAGATATCTAAGACCCCTACGGCATGCACTCCTGCTCTCTGCTTTATCAACCCACATCTCTGGTCTCATAGGGAGTTCCCCGTGGACCACGCGGCTGAGAAAGGAAAATTCAGGTGAAGCACTATACTCTGGCTTTAACTGGAAGGGAACTGATGTGTTCCAACAGCCCTTCAGGGAAGTGGTCCTAAACGACAGTGGGAGAAGGGACATCCTTCCAGGGTGCAGCTTCAAGCAGTACACCGAGTTGTCACTTGGAAGGAGAGAAAGCTAGTGGCCTACAGTTTACCTGGATATTCAGAGATTTGGATGGAACAAGGTCAGAGCATCGATGATAAGGAGGCCTGGGGGAAAAGGATGTGAGTGACCAGTCGGAAAGGATGCAGAGTCTGAGTGTATTGGGTTTCCTTGTGAATCTTCATGAGAGGTACCCCCTTCTAAGGAGACTTGAGAAGCTAGCGTGCAAGAACACTTCTGCAGATGTCAGTAAGCAATTCCCCGGCTACCCCAGTGCTGGCTTAACACAAACGAATAGCCTTGGCAGTAGGAATGGGTGAGATACGCATGCGATCTTGTCAAGGTGGATCTAACTGCTGAACACCCGACACTCTGACAGCAGAGCCCAACACTGAGACGCCAACACAAGTACCCTGAACACCTATGGAGACCAGCCCGCCACTTGGCGACAGGTCGTTACATGGAGCCCTTCCATCATGGAGTGGGCAGGGGTCTGCCTTCTGTGGAGAAAGCATGTACTCCAGGTATGGACTTGCCTTTTTCTTCCTCTAGTGCTTCTGCCAGCGCCATCACTGGTAGCCTTTGCAAATACCTTGCTGCCATAATGATATCCCTTAGTAAGGAACCTATTTTGCAGAGAAAGAAGTGAGGCAGTACACTGACTACCTTGGATTCAATGGTTTTGTCTTGAACTTCTCACCTGAAAGCAGCTGGCCTTATAGGATAGTGGGATCAAGTTTTACCCCACTTGTAACTGATAGATCAAGTACTATCATTTACAGCCCCAGGTAGGAGACAACACTTGGCAAGCTAGGTATACTGTCCTTCAGGTATAGTGTGTGTTCTGACCCTAGTTGCTATTTCTTCCATGGCCAGAATACACGAGCCAGGAATCAGTAGATGTAAAAGAGTTGTCTTCCATGATTGCTGCTGCTGCTACTGCTGCTAAGTCACTTCAGTTGTGTCCAACTCTGTGCGACCCTGTAGACGGCAGCCCACCAGGCTCCCCCGTCCCTGGGATTCTCCAGGCAAGAACACTGGAGTGGGCTGCCATTTCCTTCTCCAATGCATGAAAGTGAAAAGTTAAAGTGAAGTTGCTCAGTCGTGTCCGACTCTTAGCGACCCCATGGACTGCAGCCCACCAGGCTCCTCCGTCCATGGGCTAAACCTAATCAAATGCTTGCAAAATAAGTGCTTCCTGTTTCTATGATTTTGGGCTCTGTTTTCACCACGTGGTTCCTTGAAGAGGACCTTGAAACTGCACGTGGAGATTGCAAATGCATCTTGCCATTAAGTTATCAAGAAAATAAAGGGGAGGGACTTCCCTGGTGGTTGGTTCACTGGTTAAAACTTCAAGCTTTCAATGCAGGGAGCATGGGTTCCATTCCTGGTTGAGGAATTACAATCTCACACACCATGTGTCATGACCAAAATAACAATAATAATAATAAGGGGGTTACTGAACTGGTTGGACTGATTGATATGAATTAGCATGGGGAAATAGTGATGCAGCCAGAGATAAGTATGTCTTCAACCCAGAGGTTTCTCTGGAATTCCTTTCAGTAGTTCCACATTCAGTGAGAAGTGATTTTTTCATTAATGGAAATTGAGAGGTCTCTAACACAGGTGGGAATTTTAAGGACTCAGATCCTTCAAGACTGAAGGTCTGCATCACCCTACTAACCAGGGAGACATCTGATGGCAAAGGGAATGAACAAGGAGTTATAAACACCAGCTATGGTCTCATGACCAGATGCAAAATAAAGAACCATAGAAGCTATGCATATTTTTCCGTAGCTTTGTCTTTGTTATGTACAAATGAACTTTTTTTTGTAAATTAATTTATTTTAATTGAAGGCTAATTACTTTACAATATTATAGTGGGTTTTGCCATACATTGACATGGATCAGCCATGGGTGTACATGTGACCCCATCCTGAACCCCCCTCCCACCTCCCTTCCCATATCCCATCACTCAGGGTCGCCCCAGTGCACCAACCCTGAGCGCCCTGTCTCATGCATCATACCTGGGACTGGCAAACCATTTCACATATGGTAATATACATGTTTCAATGCTATCTCTCAAATCGTCCTACCCTTGCCTTCTCCCACAGAATCCAAAAGCCTGTTCTTTACATCTGTGTCTCTTTTGCTCTCTCGCATATAGGATCATCATTACCATCTTTCTAAATTCCATATATATGCATTAATATACTGTATTGGTTTTTTTTCTGACTTACTTCACTCTGTATAATAGACTCCAGTTTCATCCACCTCATTAGAACTGATTCAAATGCATTCTTTTTAATGGCTGAATAATGTTCCATTGTGTATATGGACCACAGCTTTCTTATCCATTCATCTGCCGATGGACATCTAGGTTGCTTCCATGTCCTGGCTATTGTAAACAAACAGTGCTGCGATGAACACTGGGGTACACATGTCTCTCTTTTCAGTTCTGGTTTCCTCAGTGTGTGTGCCCAGCAGTGGATGAACCTCTTTTAATTGTTCTCCGTTCCCTTTTTACTTGACATTTGCCGATGGTGGTTAATTTTATAAAATAGTCTTTAGGACAGTATCTTAAAGTGGGGTTGTGACTAAAATGAGGACGAAGTATCACAATGGGCATACAGATTTGGGAGGTAGGATAAGCATGTTTCCATTTGAAAAAGGGAACAACTGCATTAAGTGGGAACATAGATTTGTTGTTTGCTTGAAAGATTATTGGTAGAAAGAGTGGACTGTACTATATGTTATTAAGTTTGACTTACCTTCCATTCCAACTCTCTTCCATGTCTCCACACCTCCTGGATCATAATGTATGGAAGGTTAAAACCACATTTTCCAGATTACTATGGAGTTAAAATTCTCAATATAATTCAAGTTTGCCAGTGATGGATAAACAGTGATGCAAGACTTGGAATATAGAAGGAAGTCCCATTTTCCTGTGACAGACCAGTTGACAGGCAAGCTCAGGGGAGCTGGCAGAAGCTGGACTCATGTTCCCCTGTCCGCTCTCAAAGGGAAGAGGCCATCTCTGGTGTCAGCAGTAGCAATGGCAGTAAGTGACCTGAACTTTGGGGGGCCCAGGGAGGGTGGCTCCACAACAGTGTGGAATCTTAATTCTGACACGCTGTTTCATTTGGTTTTACTTTCTTAATGATGCTGTTTTACATTTTAAATCTTAATGTTGCCCAAAATATAAATTGTTTCCTTTGTGTGTGTTTTTTTTTTCTTGCTTAATAAATCCTACTCTGTGATCATAAAAATATTAACTTGTATTTGCTTCTAAAAACATAGTCTTTAAATCGTCTTTTGACATACAGCCTTTTAATGTGTATGGAATTAATTTTTTTGAGTGATGTGCAGTAAAGGTCTGATTTTAGTTCTTCCATATCATAAGCAGTTGTCTTAGCATCAAACGTTGAAGAGTTTAGTCTGTTCCTATGATATGCAATGCCACCTCTGTCGTATTTGAACTTTCTTTACATTCATGGATCAGTTTGGCCACTGTATTTTATTCTGTTTGTTTTATTTTGTTTGGTCTATTTCTCTATTCCTGCTCTAATCATATGGGCTTGGGCATTAAAACCCAAGCCTTTGTTCCTGCAGATTTCTCGTGACATCTCAAGGTCTTCTCTGATTCTTATTCACTGTAGTTCTCAGTTCTCTCTTTAGTTTTGGTCTCTGTTAAGTCCACTCACTTTATCGGAAGCTGACCAGTGCCCCGAAGGAATTTTTATGTAGCCTTTCTTGGTATTTCAAGGGAAGAGTCTTCCGTGTACTTAATCTACCATACTGCTAGAAATAGTAGTCCTGTAATCTTTCTCAAAGCAATTTTATTTAACTTTTTTATGACTCATTCTATTCTTAACTGTGTAGAACTTAGCTTTACAGTGAAACTAGCTGTAGTGTAAATATTAAGGAGATTGTTGAAAGGTTTTTGTTTTTTTTTTCCAGAACACTTTCTGCTTTCTCTGGTAGATTCCACATGACTTCTTGAGCCTCTCTGGTAGGAAAGCCTTCATGCCAGAATAACACAACCTCCAATCTTCAGCTTTAAAGTAAAGCTTGTATTAAGTAGAAATATGAAGTCCCTTGAGAGAGGGCCTCCATAGAGCTTTCTGAAACGACACACACAGAGTACATGAGCGATGTGTTTTTCTTGAATCAGATTAGAATAGGATTTATTCATTTTACTTCAGGGAGAATTGGAATTAAATTTCCCACAGCAGTAAGTTCAGAAAAGATCAGACCACAAGGGCTCTGATCCATAGTGAGGAAGAGAGGGACTTTTGTGAGAGGACAAAGCATTGTGATCATGATCACAGGCCTCCCTGTGATCAGACAGAAAGGCCTGTCTCATCTATGCGCAAACAAATGTAGGTATATCTCTGATAGTATTGGCCTATGGTCTTGTGTGACTCCAGAGCATGAAAGAGGTTAACACTCCAGGATACATCACTAAATACAGCATCCCTTTTGGATGGCTAAACTTATCTTTCTGTAAAAAGTGAACAAACTTATGTTTGTGCTCAAAATTTTCATTTGTTTTCATTATGAAACATTGTTTATGTCTAAAATGTTTCTAATTATCGTTATTGATTAGATTATTATGTAATTATTGTTATTTAAATTCAGTTACTATTAAGGAAAATAAGCTGAATTGACCAGAATCAAGGCTGGCAGTATGAGTTATACTTCAACTTTGTTCCCAGGGCAGTGCCAGCTAAGCACTCTTTGAATTTTTCATCCATTTCCTGGTTCTGAGTTTCACTGAACAGGTTTTTCCAATCACCAACTTCACCTACAACACACACAAAAAAACCGTAGACTTAGACACCTGTTAGAATATTTCACCTTGATTTTACCATTTCTCCGTGCAGAGTTTCACTTTGAAATGTGAAATGGACACATGAAAAAAAATTAGTCTTAAAAAACTAATGTAATTTTTCATGTAAAGTTAGCAAGATCCACTTGGGCGTCCCCATTGGTGTGGTGTGCTGTGGTAGGTGATGTACTTTTTCAGTGTCACTAAGAGGGCCCTTGACCTCAGTGACCTCCCATCCCCACCCCTCTTCCAACACCTGGGACCAAAATACCACTTTTTTAGAATCACTTTTTTCTCTCTAAAGTCTTTTAATACTTTAAATACCCATTGAGAAGATAAATTAATATTTTTATAGCAGCTTTTGGTTAAGTCTCCAAGTGCTGAAAATTTTGCAAAAAATTGTTATTTTGCCTGAGATTGAGATATATTTTTCTTATGTGATTTTAAAAGTAGTTACTTTTTTCCTTAGACTCTTTTGATGATTTGAGTTGAAGTTGTTAAGCTCCTTGTTGCATAGCCAATGAAATGTATATTTATAAAGCAGTTTTAACGATGTGAGGAAATGCTTACCTATATGAAGGGAATAAAAAAACAAAACTCTTTACAAATGTCATCAGCTATATGAAACATCACAGAATAAGGCTGGAAGAAATGTGTCAAAAAGTCAAACCTGCCTCAGGTGGGAAAAACGTGGATAACTTTTAGTACTTTTTCACATCTTTCCGTACTTTCTGAATTTTCTACATGGAATAGTGTAATATTTTAAAATCACTACTTTTAGAATTTTTTCTATTCTGGAGAGTATTTGCTTAACAATATATAGAAAGGTTTTATTTTTCCCCCTCTTCTTAAAGCTAATAAAATAAGGCATAAAAATCAGAGTGCAAACCAAAGCCACATTTATATACAATGTTGTATTCACAGTGGATTTTTTTAAATGAGTCTTCGCTTGACAAAGTATAGTAGAATCAAGAAGACCTACATTTCTATTCTGTTTCATTAATTAGCTCTGTGCGTGCATGGTAAGTTGCTTCAATCGTATCTGATTCTGTGCAAGCCTATTGACTGTAGCCCACCAGGCTCCTCTGTCCATGGGATTCTCCAGGCAAGAATACTGGAGTGGGTTGCCATGCCTCTTCCAGGGCATCTTCCTGACCCAGGGATCGAATCTGAATCTCAGTCTCCTGCATTGGCAGTTGGGTTCTTCACCACTAGTGCACCTAGGAAGCCCAATCAGTTTTGTGACAAAGGATCAGTTAATATCTCTGAGTCTTGGGGCCCATATTATAAAATTAAGGATTTAATATATTTTTGCTATAAAATTTAAGCCCAGCAAAGGGCCTAACACATGATTCATGCTTAATAAGTGATAGTTGTTATATGTGCTGCCTCTAAATCACATTATACTTTAATTATATATGCAATAAAAAAGAAAACTGACAATCCTTGGGCTATATTATCATAAATTTGCATACAAAATTAGAATACTTTAATGAAATTTAGTAAAATCATCAGTGCCAGAGACAACTGGTTGCCTATCCAACGCTCATTTTCTCCTTCTCCTTTATTAATAAAACTTTGATTTTAATTGAGTAATAACACACCCACCTTTTAAAAAACTTACATTTTCCAGCCAACAGCACAGTGAGAAGTGATCAATGAGATGTAAGCCACTGAATGAGGCTTCCCACAGTTTTGTAAAGAGCGCTCGCTCAGCAAATGCATGTGATTCTCTTGCCACTCCCTTTTTATTTTAATAAAATAACCCTTTAACTTTATTGTAATTCAGGAGCTCTAGCTGCTCTCCTTTTATCAGCAGGTGGCAAGAGAAAGGTGGGAGGAGCTTAGTACTCTGAAAGATAGCATGGAGTTACCACCAATTCCAGCTCTGATCTATATTAGACTTCTTGTTGAGGAAGAGACAAAGAAAATCCTGTCTTCTTCAGCNATGTGTTTTTCTTGAATCAGATTAGAATAGGATTTATTCATTTTACTTCAGGGAGAATTGGAATTAAATTTCCCACAGCAGTAAGTTCAGAAAAGATCAGACCACAAGGGCTCTGATCCATAGTGAGGAAGAGAGGGACTTTTGTGAGAGGACAAAGCATTGTGATCATGATCACAGGCCTCCCTGTGATCAGACAGAAAGGCCTGTCTCATCTATGCGCAAACAAATGTAGGTATATCTCTGATAGTATTGGCCTATGGTCTTGTGTGACTCCAGAGCATGAAAGAGGTTAACACTCCAGGATACATCACTAAATACAGCATCCCTTTTGGATGGCTAAACTTATCTTTCTGTAAAAAGTGAACAAACTTATGTTTGTGCTCAAAATTTTCATTTGTTTTCATTATGAAACATTGTTTATGTCTAAAATGTTTCTAATTATCGTTATTGATTAGATTATTATGTAATTATTGTTATTTAAATTCAGTTACTATTAAGGAAAATAAGCTGAATTGACCAGAATCAAGGCTGGCAGTATGAGTTATACTTCAACTTTGTTCCCAGGGCAGTGCCAGCTAAGCACTCTTTGAATTTTTCATCCATTTCCTGGTTCTGAGTTTCACTGAACAGGTTTTTCCAATCACCAACTTCACCTACAACACACACAAAAAAACCGTAGACTTAGACACCTGTTAGAATATTTCACCTTGATTTTACCATTTCTCCGTGCAGAGTTTCACTTTGAAATGTGAAATGGACACATGAAAAAAAATTAGTCTTAAAAAACTAATGTAATTTTTCATGTAAAGTTAGCAAGATCCACTTGGGCGTCCCCATTGGTGTGGTGTGCTGTGGTAGGTGATGTACTTTTTCAGTGTCACTAAGAGGGCCCTTGACCTCAGTGACCTCCCATCCCCACCCCTCTTCCAACACCTGGGACCAAAATACCACTTTTTTAGAATCACTTTTTTCTCTCTAAAGTCTTTTAATACTTTAAATACCCATTGAGAAGATAAATTAATATTTTTATAGCAGCTTTTGGTTAAGTCTCCAAGTGCTGAAAATTTTGCAAAAAATTGTTATTTTGCCTGAGATTGAGATATATTTTTCTTATGTGATTTTAAAAGTAGTTACTTTTTTCCTTAGACTCTTTTGATGATTTGAGTTGAAGTTGTTAAGCTCCTTGTTGCATAGCCAATGAAATGTATATTTATAAAGCAGTTTTAACGATGTGAGGAAATGCTTACCTATATGAAGGGAATAAAAAAACAAAACTCTTTACAAATGTCATCAGCTATATGAAACATCACAGAATAAGGCTGGAAGAAATGTGTCAAAAAGTCAAACCTGCCTCAGGTGGGAAAAACGTGGATAACTTTTAGTACTTTTTCACATCTTTCCGTACTTTCTGAATTTTCTACATGGAATAGTGTAATATTTTAAAATCACTACTTTTAGAATTTTTTCTATTCTGGAGAGTATTTGCTTAACAATATATAGAAAGGTTTTATTTTTCCCCCTCTTCTTAAAGCTAATAAAATAAGGCATAAAAATCAGAGTGCAAACCAAAGCCACATTTATATACAATGTTGTATTCACAGTGGATTTTTTTAAATGAGTCTTCGCTTGACAAAGTATAGTAGAATCAAGAAGACCTACATTTCTATTCTGTTTCATTAATTAGCTCTGTGCGTGCATGGTAAGTTGCTTCAATCGTATCTGATTCTGTGCAAGCCTATTGACTGTAGCCCACCAGGCTCCTCTGTCCATGGGATTCTCCAGGCAAGAATACTGGAGTGGGTTGCCATGCCTCTTCCAGGGCATCTTCCTGACCCAGGGATCGAATCTGAATCTCAGTCTCCTGCATTGGCAGTTGGGTTCTTCACCACTAGTGCACCTAGGAAGCCCAATCAGTTTTGTGACAAAGGATCAGTTAATATCTCTGAGTCTTGGGGCCCATATTATAAAATTAAGGATTTAATATATTTTTGCTATAAAATTTAAGCCCAGCAAAGGGCCTAACACATGATTCATGCTTAATAAGTGATAGTTGTTATATGTGCTGCCTCTAAATCACATTATACTTTAATTATATATGCAATAAAAAAGAAAACTGACAATCCTTGGGCTATATTATCATAAATTTGCATACAAAATTAGAATACTTTAATGAAATTTAGTAAAATCATCAGTGCCAGAGACAACTGGTTGCCTATCCAACGCTCATTTTCTCCTTCTCCTTTATTAATAAAACTTTGATTTTAATTGAGTAATAACACACCCACCTTTTAAAAAACTTACATTTTCCAGCCAACAGCACAGTGAGAAGTGATCAATGAGATGTAAGCCACTGAATGAGGCTTCCCACAGTTTTGTAAAGAGCGCTCGCTCAGCAAATGCATGTGATTCTCTTGCCACTCCCTTTTTATTTTAATAAAATAACCCTTTAACTTTATTGTAATTCAGGAGCTCTAGCTGCTCTCCTTTTATCAGCAGGTGGCAAGAGAAAGGTGGGAGGAGCTTAGTACTCTGAAAGATAGCATGGAGTTACCACCAATTCCAGCTCTGATCTATATTAGACTTCTTGTTGAGGAAGAGACAAAGAAAATCCTGTCTTCTTCAGCATAAAGTTGTTTGAATTGCCTGTTACATGCAGACTGATGGATGGCTCAGAAATCAAGGCAGCTTTACCTTTGCGGAACAGGAACGGGCCCACGGCACCGTGTGTTTCCTGGGACTTTGCTCGCATGGCGTGGAAGGTACTTTGTGCCGAAATAGTTTGAATCTGCTCCCCGGATGGAGAGAATCCGAAGAACTCAGCAATTCGTTTTATTCCAGTGGCCAGATTCTGAAAACAAAATTTTAGAGGATAAGCTTCTTTCTATGGGAATTGTGCCCCAAGCAAAGACAGGCTTCTTAGAATGCATTTTAAGCCTAATTCTCTAATTCAGCTGTCCCTTTCTATCTCTTCAAACTTACTTTGATACTTCAGTATAAATATTTGAAATTTCCCTTTAAGATACTCTCTACTGATTTTACTTTGTAGTTTCAATTTATGACTTATTGAACTATTCAGGGTATAGATAGTGACAGTACGCATTCATTAGTAGGGTAGAATTTCATCTAAGATGACATTCATTTTGTTAAAAAGCACCAGTATAAACCAGCTGAGGAAATTAATATATTTGTATGTGCTCATTCAAATTATCTTTTCTTCTAAATCCTGTTTGTAGCTAATATTTAATTCTATCAAGAAAGGCTCATTTTTAGAATCGTAAAAGCTAGAATGAGTCTTGGAATATATCATTTAATTCTTTTGTAAGTATCATCAACCTTCTCAACAGTATCATTGACCAATGGAGATTTAGAAATCTTCCAGAACAGTTTCTTAAACTGTATTCTACAAAACAGTAATATATTTCAAGGTGCTTATAGATGTTTCATCGGGGGGAGGAGGGTTAAGGGTCGCAGTCAAATAAATGTGGAAGCTTTGGATTAGTAAAGGTAAGGTTTTGTTTGTTTGTTTGTATAATCTGTCAATCTTTAATATGCTAGTGAGCAATGTGAATTTCCCAAAGGAGCAGGCTATATACTACAGCAGTCCCCAAATCAAATTGAACAGGCAACCTCCTACCAACTGCAAGAAAGAATGATTAACATTTGGGACAACACTAACATCCAGGAATCACAAGTTTTTTTAGGAACATTCTAGATGAGAAGGGGAAAAGAGTACATTAATATGTTCTTTCATGTTATATATATCCATACCATAAACAGAAGGGATGAATTCAATTACACTTTTTTTTTTTCTTTATAAGAATGTCAGGAGAAAGTAGCGTTAAAGACTCAGTTTAGTTAGAGAGCATTTGAGTCTCTTCTCCTTTAACGTGCTTTCTTCCCTGGAGCTCCAGGACTCTAGTTTCCCTCCGATGTCATTAGCTACTCCTTAGTCGCCTTTGCTGATTCCTCCCTTTTTATTCAAACTTTTCATGTTAGAGGGCTGCAAGCCTCAGTTCTTGGTCAACTTCTCTGTCCATGTGCTTACATATTAGATACGTAATCTCATGACTTTAAATGTCATTTGTGGGCCAGATTTACATCTGTAGCTCAGAACTCTCTGCATTTGAGACTTCAATACCCCACTGCCTACTTGGCCTCTCCATTGGATGACTGATAAACATCTTAGCCTTCTGATGTTTAAAACCAGATCCCTGGTCTTCCCCACAATCCTGCTTCACCTGCTGCCATGGTGACAGCTCAATCCTCCCAGTTGGTTGGACCAATAATACTGGGGTCTCATTTGACTTCTCTTTGGTTCTCACTGCTCTCCCTCATCCAGCCCAGCAGCAAATCCTGTTGGCTTTTCCTTCAACCTAAGTTCAGAATTCATCCACTTCTCTTCCCCTCCATGGCCCCTTCAGCTGTGAGCCACCATTCTTCCTTGCATTGCCTAGACTAGAGCAATAACCTCCTCGTGGGTTTCCCTGGGTTCTCGTTCCTTCTCTCTAATATATTCTCATACCCGAGACAGAATGATCCTGTTAAAAACACATCAGTTCCTACCACTCTTCTGCTCGAAATCCTACAATGACTTCCCATTTCACTTGGAGTGAAAAGCAAAGTATTTCAGTGACCTGCCACTCCATCTCTCACACTCCACTCCACCCCCTTACGCCTGTCCTCATCGGTTAGTCCCTTCTGGTTCATCCCTACAGCCAACCACATCTGCTCCTTTCCATGCCTTAATCCTTCCAGTCTTCTCTGCCTGGAAAGCTCTTACCCTGGTTACCTACGCGGCTCACTCCCTCTTCTCCCTCAGATCTTGGTTCCTGTCGCATGCCTTCCATGAGGTTTCCACCGTCCACCCTGTTTCATGCCGAGATTTGTCCAGGATCCCAACACCCCCACCCTTGGGGATTTCTAGTTTTCCTTAATCAGCTGTGCTGTTTCTTCATTCTCACATATTATATACATTTAAAATTTTTATTGTATTTATTGTTTATCATTCTGTCTCCCCACTTTCTCCAGCTAGAATGTAAGCTTCTCCCACATAGTGAACTTTAGTCTGTTCACTGATAAATTACAAAGGCCTAAAACAATGCTGAACTCACTAAATATGTGTGCAGAAGCAGTTTTTAAAAATAACATTATATGGAAAAATTAATTCACAGCCAGAAGCATATTCAGTTAAACCTCAAAAGAGACCTATTGTTTCTGCCATTCCTAATTTGGACTATCTATCACAGAGGGGAAAAAAAGCAGTCACTGTTAGTAGTAAGTTCCTAAGAATTATTTTATTTCTATTAAATAAACAATATAAACACATATGCATTGTTTGTTTTTTCCCCCCAGCACTGTACCATATATACGGAATATTTTTAAAAATTGAGTATATTTGTTCATGCAATCAGACATTATGAGTAAATGTTCTATGTTGTCATTTATAGTAAATCTTGCTATAGAATACCAATAATCATAATCTCACCTCTCTCAGGTCTTCATATAATATGAACATAACATTTTCATCATCAAGATGTTTGTTCCAATTAACTGCAAATTCAAAATAGCTTCCCCAGGAAACTAAAAATACAGGGAAAAAATAACTTCTTAAGAAATTGTAAATAATTGAGGTTAAAATGATAGAATGATAGAATAAGGATAAAATGGTTAATGTGTGCCCTAAAATATAAACTATATGTATGTGTATATGATCAAACAAGACTATAAGATTACAAATCCCTGTTCCAAAAGAACTGACATAATTCAGTCCTAATGTCAGATTTTCTCATTTTCTTATTTTCAGGAACAGTAGCACAACTAAGCAAGTTGTAAAAATGGTTTCACAAGAACTACAAATTTTCATGAACATTTAGGTGAATGAAGTGATTCAGAAATAGTGAATGATACATGAAAACCAACAGATATAATGTCAGAAAGAAATGATGAGACATGTTATCTAGACTAGTATTATCCAATAGAAATGTCACGCAAGACACATCTGTAACTTTAAGTTTTCTAGTAACCATGTTAAAAAAAAAAGTAAAAAGAAGCAGGTGAAATTAATTTAAACACTTTAATTTATTTAACCCACAGATCCCAAAATGTTATCACTTCAGCATGTAATCAGCTTAAATAATTATTAGTGAAACATTGCCCTTATTTTTTTTTTAATCCTAAGTCTACAAAAGCTTGTGGGTATTTCACACTTATGAAGAACATCAATTTGATTACGTTTTTTGCCAAAAATACATCATGTGTATTTAGACTTCATGAAACTTATAGTTGAAAAAACAGATTCACACACTCATACCAAACTTACTTAAAAGTTTCCAGCAACTGAATTGACTGTCTTAAAATATACATTTAAATTAAAATAAATATAAAAATTTAGCTCTTCACTTGCACTAGTCACATTTCAGATGCTCAATTTCCACATGTGGCTAGGGGGTTCCATATTGGACAGTGCAGATCTAGACAGCTGTGTGCCTTTGAGAAACTCCCTAAACCTCCTTGTACCTTAGTTTCCTCATCTGTAAAATGGGTTGTTGTGAATTTTAAGTGAATTAACACATGTCAAATGCTTAAAACAGTGCCTGATTAATAATACCCACTCAACAAATATTAGCCAATATTAACATTATTAGTAATAATAATATTGTCATAATTATTATGATTTGAGCCAGGCAGTTTGTACATGTTTTGTTGTGCAAAATACTGTAAATTTCCTGCCCCAAATGTAGTACACTCCCTTCTTTGTTGCAAACCAAACCCTGATTAGTTGGGTCTAAGCTGGTCAGAGAGTTCTGTTTCTCACTTTCTGCCTCCTTTTGGACTCTGTTCTCATGAAGTAGTCCTAGCCAGCACTCAGGGGTCTGCTGGAAGGTTTCTAGAACAATTCACCTGTCACGGTGACCCTTCTTCGTGATCTGAGGGTGATGNGTCAGAGAGTTCTGTTTCTCACTTTCTGCCTCCTTTTGGACTCTGTTCTCATGAAGTAGTCCTAGCCAGCACTCAGGGGTCTGCTGGAAGGTTTCTAGAACAATTCACCTGTCACGGTGACCCTTCTTCGTGATCTGAGGGTGATGCTCAGAGGGACAGTGGACAACTTGAGAGAATGTTGCAAAAAGCATGACAGAGGGGCCCAGGGAACCTCAGAGCTGCTGACCCAACATTACTGGTCTCCTGGGTCAGTTGCTATCTCCAGATTTCTTAGTTAAGTGAAGAAAATGAAACCTGATCTGTTTATGCCACTGTGGTGGGGCTTTCCGCTTTTCTAAATGTTTTATTGGTACACACACTTTACATCTTTCACTTTTTAAAGCAATCCAGTATGATAGGTACAATTTTATACCCATTTTATTGATGGAGAATTAGAAACCCAGAGGAGCTAAGTAACCATTTTAAGGCTGCACGATAAGTTATGTGTTACTGACATCTTTTAATGTTAGTTTCACCCCAGAGCTATTGCAACCAAACAAAATACAATACTGTGTTACCTCTCATAGGTCAAGTATTCTTATTTTCTCTCTACAACTAAGGAAATCAAAGTTTAGAGTCTTTCTCTGCCTCTATTTTCTTTGTAACATGGTGATAGTAGTAGTATTATCCTTATTTGGGTATTATGAAAATTAAAATACTGTGTGTTAGGAGTAGCATGCCAGCATGCCTGGCATGTGGTAAGTGCTCAATAAATGGTAGCTAGTTTACTCTGCTGCTGCTGCTGCTAAGTGGCTTCAGTTGTGTCCGACTCTGTGCGACCCCATAGACGGCAGCCCACCAGGATCCGCCATCCCTGGGATTCTCTAGGCAAGAACACTGGACTAGGTTGCCATTTCCTTCTCCAATGCATGAAAGTGAAAAGTGAAATTGAAGTCGCTCAGTCGTGTCCGACTCTTCGCGACCCCATGGACTGCAGCCTACCAGGCTCCTCCATCCATGGGATTTTCCAGGGAAGAGTACTGGAGTGGGGTGCCATTGCCTTCTCCATAGTTCACTCTATCTAGTGTTAATTACTAATGCATAATAATAAGTGATGAAGCCCAAGCCAGGCCTTCTCATTCTACATCCTGTACATTTTCAGTACATTCAGCTGCCTCTCTCTCTGTAAGCTGACCTTAACAAGTTTACAAGGCAGAAAATCCATCCAAGTTATTAATGTCAGTGCCACTTCTTACCACTGTTAATCAAATGATTAGACAAAAGGATCAGCAACAAAGATTCCCTAAATTAGATTGTCCCAATGATAATGAGTTTCTCCACCACTGAATGTTCTCTTGTGTTATATTAGTAGAGTATAATGTTTTAGATTTGCCTTAACTGCCTCCATTTGGTCTTAGTGAATAGTTACTAAACAAGCCAAATCTTCCCTATCAGTGCTTCATAAGCACCTTCTGTACACTTTCTTTTTCTCTTCTACACCCCAATCCCAAGACTTAATCTTTGCTAAGGACTCAGTACTGTACCCAGTGTCTATTCATACGGGATAGTGTGGCGTTGCCTTGCTGGTCCCCTGCAAACGTGGTCCTTTTCGAGGGACTTGGTAGCAATTCCAAGGTCATCTGGCATTAATTCTTCCTTGTTCTCAACAGAGCCACTCACTACTAAAAAGAGACATTTATTCACCTCTGGCCCCTATACCCACGGAAGCAGAGTTGCTGCCACACACAAGTAACTGAGACCGTTGGCAAGTGATTTACATTTTTTATAGTTAATACTGCCTTATTCATAGTTGATATGGTCTTAAATGAGATATGTGTATCTAAGACCTAGTTTGGTAGCCGGAGCATTTGTAGGCACTTATGAAATTATGGTTATCAGTAACCAAAGGTAAAACCTTCATCATGATCTAACAAAACCTTACTTGCTTTCCGGCAAACAAGTATCTTAGGTGTGGCAGCTCATTGTCATGGTTTTCTTCTTTTTTGGCTTTTATCGTTGTGCTATACGGAGACTTGTGGGAAGTGAATTTGAAATGCTTTTTGTACATGTCTATTACAGGCCTTTTTGTCC